>BLSH010518122.1:192040-220871 GCA_018402905.1 Glandirana rugosa | reverse complement strand
AAAAAAAAAAAAAAAAAAAATGCATATACACATATATATATATATATACATACACACATACAACCAAATAATCCCATATACAATCCTTCACCCACAGTTGATCCAGAGGAAGGCAAAAAACCCCAGCAAAGCCTGGATCCAATTTGCTATAACGGGGGAAAAAATTCCTTCCTGATTCCCCGAGAGGCAATCGGATTCACCCTGGATCAACTTTACCTAAAGATGTTAGTACCCAGTTATATTATTTACATTAAGGAAAGAATCCAGGCCTTTTTTAAAGCAATCAACCGTGCTGGCCAAAACCACCTCTGGGGGGAGTCTATTCCACATTTTCACAGCTCTTACTGTGAAGAAACCTTTCCGTATTTGTAGATGAAATCTTTTTTCATCTAGACGTAAAGAGTGCCCCCTTGTCCTTTGCGATGACCTTAAAGTAAATAACTCAACACCAAGTTCACTATATGGACCACTTATATACTTGTACATGTTGATCATATCCCCCCTTAATCTCCTCTTCTCAAGAGAGAATAAACATATGTAAATGAAATTAAACCTGACACGATACTACCACTTGGCCATTCAGTATCTATAAAAAATCTCTGATGTCTTTGTAAGAGGGAGAGGAAGTGAAGCGAAATCTCTTTAATGAGAATCTAGACAGCATTAAAAATTATTTTTAGCTAGTGGTGGGGAAAATTAGAAGCTTTTTTGAGATTTTTATTGATATCTGCTTCTCCTGCCCTGTGTCCTCTGTTCCGGTTGTCCTGCTGGGATGCAAGTAGTGTTTTTTTTTTGCTTGGTTTTGATGCTTTTTCACCAGTTTTTCACCTAACCTACTTTTGATCTGACTGCCATGCGCACGTTTATAAATCAGTAGAAAAACATACAGTGAATAAGGCATTAAAGTCAAGAGATGTGAAATCTCAGATTACATCAGCAGCTTTAAAATAGCTCATGTCTGTGCAGTACAAATGCAAATAGAATTTATTAAATGTTAAAAAAAATATATATATACATTTTTGACCACAGATCTATACAGGCTTCCTACATACAGTGCAGCTTTATATATTTAAATAGTAAAGATACACATCACCAAATGGCACTGAGTCAACTCATTCAGCCTCTAATTTTAGTGACATGTTCATTTAACAATGAAGGAACCTGGATGACATTATTTCAAAAGAATTGGAAAGCTGACAAATGAACAATTAAAGCCTAATAACCTATTTGGCCTGGATCATTTACTTTACCTCTTACAAAACACACGTGCCAACAAAGTACAATGTGACTACAGGGGATAACAAACGTATGGTAGTTCTTTATTTGTTCATAATTCATTTGAACCATGTGGGCTCTTTCTGTTTCTATTTATACTATTGGTAGAGCCAAATATGCACTAGTGTAGGGATAATGATCATAGCTGGGTCAGTTATGGCTAGACCCATGGAAACAGGAAAGTGCAACTATCTCTACAACCACTGTAATATTGAATGGGATGAGTAAGCAGATACAACTATAAAATGTTGGATTTCTCTTCAAATTAAGTCTCAGTGAAAACAGCCATTAGGACAAACAGAGAAGGTGAATCTCCCCAGTGGGGAAACAAACAATAAAAACCTGATAGATGTTCTTACCTTTCTTTACTCTTAAAAAAAAAAAAAAAAAGGCTTTGGGTATACATACACTTTAAGGCATGTCCCCATTCACACCTGAGTGATTAATCACAGGTTTATAAAGCCTGTGAACAAAATGGGGGATTCAGTAGTGTCAACACTGAATATGGAGACCTTCATTCTCCTGGTGAGGGCTTATAATGACCTCTACAACCCCAGTAATGCCCATTACAAAAACTGTGGCAAGCGACAGAGGACCTGTGAAGAAATTGACATAGTGGACATCAAATAGCACAAGCCACCCCAACATCCACAGAAAAAAATAGGAAGCAGATACAAGAATGATGACAGCATATATTTTTAGTCTAGGTTGACATCTACGTGGTTGCAGTTAATGTGGTTTTCAGGCACATTTTGCATTTTTAAACCCGCATTTCTGATGTGCTTTTGCATGCAGTTTTCATGCATTTTGCGATTTGCTTTTTTCCCCCACTTTAACCCCTTCCTTACCGGGCACTTAAACCCCCCTCCTGCCCAGACCAATTTTTGGCTTTCCGCGCTGTCGCATTTTGAATGACAATTGCGCGGTCGTGCGACGTTGTACCCAAATAAAATTTGCGTCCTTTTTTTCCCACAAATAGAGCTTTCTGTGGTGGTATTTGATCCCCTCTGCGTCATTTCTGATCGCCGCTATAAACAAAAAATGAGCGACAATTTTGCAAAAAAGAACAATATTTTTTACTTTTTGCTAAAGTACAAATCCATTAAAAAAATGATTCATCAGTTTTGGCCGATATTTATTCTTCTACATATTTTTGGTAAAAATAAAAATCGCAATCGGCGTATATTGATTGGTTTGCGCAAAAGTTATCGCGTCTACAAACTGGGAATTGATTTCTGGCGGTTTTATTATTTTTTTTTTTTTTACTAGTAATGGCGGCGATCTGCGATTTTTATTGGGACTGCGATATTGGGGAGGACATGTCGGACATTTTTTACACATTTTTGGGACCAATGACATTTATACAGCGATCAGAAATTTAAATGTCCACTGATTACTGTATAAATGTCATTGGCAGTGAAGGGGTTAACCTGCAGGGGGCAGTGAAGGGGTTAAATATGTTCCCTGGCTGTGTTCTAACTATGGAGGGGGGCAGGGCTGGCCGGGACATAACAGATCTAACTGATCCCAGTGACAGGGATCAGTAGATCTGCTTGTCCCCTGTCACAGAACGGGGAACCGCCGTGTTTACAACGGCGGTTCCCCGTTCTGAGGCTCCTAAAAGTGATTGGCGGGTCTCGGGCGGACATCGAGTCCGCCCGACCCACGGGCACACTCGCGCAGCGTGCGGCGTCACTGCCGCCAGGGGGCGCGCTGGAGCATGCGCAGTGGAGGACGTCCATGGACGTCTTCCCGGCATTTCAGATCTGCGCTGGAGCCGTATTTTGGCAATAGCGCGGATCTGGAATGGTTAAACACACTGTATACAGCTGGTTGCTAAGGAGCGGGCTGGGAAGCCGCCAAGTCCTCAACAACCGATGAGTCATCAGCTGTCAGTAGGGTTCCCTGCTGACAGCTGAATGTAAAAAAATAAATTAATTGCCAGCAAAAAAAAAAAAAATGGGAAAAACATGGCATGGGGTCCCCTCAAATTCATACCAGGACCTTCGGGACTGGTATGGATTTGGAGGGGAACCCCACGCCAACAGTTTTTTTAAAAATGGCGTGGGCCTCAACCAAATCCATACCAGACCCTTATCTGAGCATGCAGCCCAGCAGGTCAGGAAAGGGAGGGGAAGAGCGAGTGCCCTCCCCCCTCCTGAACCATACCAGGCCACATGCCCTCAACATGGGGGGTGCTTTGGGGCAGGGGGTTGACATGATTGATGATGACTTTACATTGGAGGAAATTGTTTTACCCCATACTTATTCACATAGGGGGGCAGGATTTGGGGGCTTTCAGATTCTGATAAACCCCCCGCCACAGACCCCCACAACCACAGCTCAGGGTTGTTGGGAAGAGCCCCCCTGCCCCAAAGCACCCTCCCCCCTTTCCTGACCAGCATGCTTGGATAAGGGTCTGGTATGGATTTTGGAAGGACCCCATGAAAGTTTACATTTTGGTGTGGGGTTCCCCTCCAGAGCTATACTAGACCCGAAGGGCCTGGTATGGATTTGGGGGGAGGGCTCAAAGTCCTTTTTTTCCTGATTTGGTGTTTTACTGCAATTTATTTTTTGCATTCAGCTGTCAGCGCTGACAGCTGATGACTCATTGGTTGATAAGGATGCAGCAGCCAGCTTCCTGGCCCACTCCTTAGCAAACAGCTATACGAGGTATGTCCACTAAATAATGAGACTGTGATCCCACCTAGTAAACAAAGTAGTCACAACAGGTTATAACAGCATGTGTGGTTTCCTTGAACATGTTTGAACCTGCATGACAAGCAGCAACACTCTATGATGTTCATTTGATTGTGAGTCACCATTTAGTTTGGTTGTGTTCTCTGTAGTGTGACAAAAAAAATGGTAAGTTTAAAAGTGGGAAAATGGTTTCATTCTTCACCAGGACAATGCACCTGCTCACACTGCACTCTTTGTGAAGCAGTTTTTGACAGACAAGCACATTACTACACTTGAACATTATCCATATTTCCCCGATTTAGCACCATGCGACTTATCTTTTCCCAAAAGTCAAATCCATGCTTAAAAAGGGACATGTTTTGAGTCAGTTGATGCTGTAAAAAAGAAACCGGCAGATGTGTTGAAACAGCCGACAGAAATTGATTTTCTCCATGCCTTCGACCAGTGGAAAACAAGACTGCAGCAATGTATTAGTGAAAATGGGGAATATATTGAACGGGACAAGCATTAAATTTGTAATATATATAAAAATAAAGGTGAGTTATTTAATCAGTCTCGTTATTTAATAGACACACCTCGTTGTTAAAGTGAAAAAAAAAAACCTGTAACGTTTGTTTTGCTGTCTATGTTTCTGTTCAGAAGATGTAACCTCACTTCCTGTCCCAATGATAACTGGATTTTGAAAATTTTGGGTTGTTGTGGAAATAATCCTTGGTGATAAAGCTTCAGTGGAGACATCTTTTCCCCAGAATAACACAGGGGTGAATTTTCCTTCCTATGGGTAGATTTAATTTCACTTCCTGTTGTCTCCTTCCGTTTGTAAGTAGGAGTCGTTTGTAAGTTGGATGTTTGTAACTAGGGGACCGCCTGTACATGGAAAAAACACTATCCTGCTGCGGAAGAAAAAAAGTCCCCGATCCTTTCCAAAAACACACCGGCTGAAAATTGCACAGATGTGAATGTGTACCACAGGAAACCATGTTAGGTGGACTGTAGTGCATTTCTGCAAAACACACTAAAAAGTGCATAGGTGTGAATGTAGGGTTAAAGATGATACTGCTTTCCACTGTTCAAAAAAAAAAATGCCTGAACTTTAAAATCAAGTGCATAAACATGCTTCAAAATAGCCTGAAAATATTAATGTTCAAGTTTGAATAGGTGTTATTTATCAGAGTCAAGTCTGTGTTGTCAACATCAAGAACTATTTAGGCCTTAAACGGTAACACTAGAAAAAAACAATAACTTCAGTATGAATAACTGCTATAGACAATGCAAATTCTGTAGGTGCAATTGCTTTGCACTAGAGGCCCAGCATACTGTATAATTATTTATGGTTATACCTAGCATAAAATAGACTACATGCTGGAGTTCTTGCCTCAACTCTGACACACTAGGCTGAGGTCTGCTGTAATAAATTAGCAGAAAAATTGGGGTGTTCTGCTTTTGGAGCTGAATGCAGTCACCTGAAATACTTCGCATATTTTAGGTGTATAATGAGAAGTCAAACAAGACTGTTTAGTTACAAGCACTGCAATGAATTGTGCTCAAGTTCACATGTTTGTGTTATGTGTCATCTAGCAACAAGTTGTCAGACACAGCAAAAGAGCTAATTTATTCAAATCCAAAGCCATCCTCTTTGTCACCCTTAATAGCATGAAATTTCATGCTATTTTAACAGCTGACGTGCAAATTTTTTTTTTTTTTCAGCTTGTCTATAACTAATTACATCTTAAATATTATTTGACTTTTATTGTCTTTATTTCTGTGTTCTTTGTAACATTTTAAGATGTGCCTCAATACCACAATAAATAGTAATCCTACAGTTTATCCAGAAAAAGGAAAATGGAATTGCTTTGCCACCTACATTTTTTAAATATGAATATGAACGCCATAACTAGGTGAGCTCTTGTGAGTGCATTCAGCACGCTGTTGCTGCCATCATTTGAAAAACAATAGCAGGTTGTTAATACCGTGTTAACACATCGCAAAGGTTTACAAAATCCAGGCGTAAATGTATAGTGCTAGCTATGAGCTAAGTGTTATACTCAAGTATTATCAAATGAGCAGATGAGCTCATGAGAATGCAGAAACCGACCTTCATCAAGATAAAAAGAATTCCATCATACAAGCATATGATTCATTCATGAATCCAGAAGGACAATTAGGCCAGAGATGCTTAATCTGCAGACCGACAACCTAAACAGGGCTCTATCAATTGCACTGAGTGACGTCTTTTTCTGTTTGCCATCTCTGTTAGTTTAAGGCAGTTACTATCAGAATGAACTCATGAGACTTTGTGATATCAGTAGAAAGAACTACCTATATATAGCCAGCACATCTACAGTCTGGCCCTATCTCCAAACATTCAAGACTGTCTAAAAATGAAGCCTTGCCAAAACCAGTTTAATCCCTTTAGGGTTTTGATCCTGTTATCTCTGTCTTGCTCACTAAAGCCCCATACACCCAATGCAAATTTCGGATGGGAATTTTCATTCGACGGCCGATCGTCTGACATTCTTACTGTCCTTTCAAAAGCCGATTTAGATTTTTCGTAAGACAAAAGCTGGTTGTGCAGACTAGAATTTTTTTTCGTATGGCAATTTTTTTGTATCATTAGTACGGTTCTCGTATGAAAAAAATTGTACGATCAGGAATTTGCATGCTCAGAAATTAAAAAAAATATATGCAAAACTATTCAACACATTACATCACGTCTGACGTTGAATTTGGTTGTACGAAAATGTTCGTATCGTTAGTACTCTCTTCACTTTCGAGACGAGACAAGCATCCAACAAAAAACGGATGTTCTGTCGTCCGAAATTCACATAGTGCGTAGGAAGCTTAAGGCCAGCCATAAATGGTTCGAATCTCGGCTGGTTCAGCAGGAAGATTCAAACCGTTACTGGGCGGGCTGAAAGTATCAAGTTGAGTGATTGATCAACTTGGGTACAACCAGACTGCTGGATTCACTTGCAATTATCGATAGCGGTTGCTATAGTCGCTAGCGATAATCACTGTCTTCTCATGGTGGGGACAGCTTCCCCTGCCCACCCCCGCCTCCTTACCAGGAGAAGATAATTGCTGATTCCCATGTCAGCACTGCCTGTGTTGGTGGGGGAATCATGTGAATTTCTTTCCTGCAACCCGTGGTTGCAGGAAAGAAATTTGCATTGTGTATGGTCTGTCTAACTCCTCGCTTGTGCTTTTCTGACATAACTGACAGATCTAAACAGTCACATTAAGTCAAAGTCAACAAAACGATTTAGCGGTATATTAAAAAAAAAAAAAAAAAAACACACACACAAGAAAAAGGTAAAATAGTCAAAAAAGTAACTAATATCTACTAGGAGGATTGTTCAGTTGCTACACCTCCTCTCAAGATGCAACCAAAACAATCTGCAAGAGTAAACAACTCCTTATCAGTGATCACCCCCTCTAACAGTACAAACAAAGATTTGTCCCAGAAACAATATGTTAATTCACCTTCATGAGATTTGAAAGGGAAAAACATAGGGTTTCTGAGACATAAATGGAAAATGTTTGTATTGTTTCGGGCACTTTCACACAGACTTCCCAAACAGGTCCACCTGTCCATTTTTCAGATAAACCTGATTGGAAGCTCCATGTGGGTCTATGGACAGGTTGATATAACTGGACTTGTGTCTGTTTACACCTGTCTACCTCCAAGTCCATCCATTTCCTGGAAAAAAAAATCACAAAGGATTGCATCCTTTTTTTTTTTTTTCCTGACCTACATGTGAAGGATTGAATTCAGCCTGATGTAAACGGACAGAAGTCTATTTACATCTGGTCGCCCATAGAGCCATCACAGGTTTGCCCTGTCCACAGCTCATGAGTCCCCTGCTGAGTGGAATGGCTCCATGTGAAAAAGCCCTTAAGGGAGTGGTAGCTGATTTAAGAGTTGCTAACTTTTGCTGTTTATGTACTGTATCAAGAAAAACTGGGCCTCAGAAAAATAGCTTGGTACAGTATAAATGTAATGCCAACACCAAGAAAAAACATTTGAACTAATCCAAGGGGTACAGAACAATCAATGGTTTGAGACTGAAAAATTAGTCCTCCTTGGTTAAGGGGCCTTACAAGGCCCAATAACAAACAAAACAACAGATGTGTTTTTTTTCCATTGGACCATGTGGTAGTTTGCAAGTACTTCTGCTCATGAAAAGAACTGGCTATCAAATGATAATATCAGTCATTACCTCTATAACAAAGACAAAGATTAACATTTTATTAAAGAAAGCCTGTCATGATACAAATCTGTAAGCGGCCAATGCTGAAATTTCCTTCTGAAAAAGCTATTTATCTAACTTTGATGATGCTTTGGCTTTAATGCACAGAGTCTCTGATGAGGAATAAAGACACATATAAGGTTTCTAAACTTTTCTGACACTACTTTGTTTCCTGCTCGCTATGGAGGATGAGTTAAAACCAGACATAGCCAAGCAGTTAGAAGGTTAGTAATGGCAGCTTATCGAACGGTCTTATGATAGATTTACTTTAAGCTTAGACTGGATCTCTTTGAAATTCAAGGTAAAAAAATTGTAGCAGATCCCACTATTGGTGAAACAAAACAACCAACTGAAAGCTATATTTTAGAAGAAAATATGCAGGCATTTGGGAAAATACAGTCGGATAGCTGTTTATGTGGGGCAATATATTTGTATGTAGTTAGCATAATCACTTTCCAAGTTGACAAACAAGTATACTATTGAGGTTCTAAGGAGCTTTAGGGTTATCGGAGAGACTTGACTTCACCCGTTAAGCCAGAGGACCTCAATTTCTTCAGTATCCATTATATGAATCAGAATCAATAAAATGTATAGCGCCAGCATTACACTAACTACCAGCATTAAACCAACCAACAAACTACAAATCAATCTGAAGCAGTGCACTAAAATGTATACTTAATACAAAAACAAAAAAAGAATTAAAAGATGTAAAAAATCCTAAAAGTCAAATACTTTAGAAACACTATGTTGATACTAATATGATCTTGTTTGATTATTGTGTGATTCTGGTCCCTACTACAGTCCCATTGGCTACTATAGTTGTAGGCCTAAAAAAGAAAAGGCGCTGCTAGATTTTCAAATATAATTGATACATTTTCCAGTTTTGAACATGTGGTATACGCTTTCTGGAAATATTTCATATCCAGCACTACTAACCCTAATTCATCACACTACTGCCCTGGGTAAGTGTCTGAAGGGTACGAAAATGGTATCTTTCTACTGGACCTGTAGTTAGTAGCAAAGAATATTAACATATAAAGCCATACAAAACATAAAAAACAAAAAATCTGAAACTTTGAAAGACATACTTGCTATATATCATGCACAGCATGTTATTGATCTCCTTGTCCGATTTGAATCGTCTGAAATCCTCCCATACATCCTTAATTGCAGTAATAGCCAAAATAATACAAATTGGAATTATGGCTATGGCTGGTTGAAAGGCATTGACCACCGGTACAAAATTTAGAGCAGCTATTATAACAAAGTACATGTTGGCGAAACGGTGAAATTGTTCAAACAGGTTCTTAGGAATGAAGGAAAGGAAGGTGTATTTGGTGGTCTTAATTCTGTTGGTTTGGTAAGCACTGTTTGGGTTTTCCTTCCAGTTGGCGCCTTCAAAAAGTAAATTGGATTTAATGATCCTTTTGGAGTCATCCTTTTTCCGTCGTCCCCTTATCACCCTCTCCCAGAGCTCAGTGATGATAGAAGACATTGTTTTACATGCAGAGGAAATGTAAAGTGAAACTTTAAAGTCTTCCTAAGACAGGACAGCGGGCAGATTCCTGGTTCAGCATGCTGCTTTGGTGAAGGTTTCTCCTGATTTATCTTTCTCCTTCATATTAAAAAAAAAAAATCCACCACAAAATCCCAAGATGTAGCACAGGTCTTTCATGTGCTCTGGACAGCAGCAGACTAATGCTTCTTTAACGTCTTTCAAAGTACACCTGTTGATTGCAAACGTCACTCCAGCTACCTGTGTGTCACTCCATAAACCAGTTAGTCCGAGGAGAGTAGAAAAGCTGCCTCTGGGTCCTACAACCTCTCAGCTTAGCTATAATCACAGGATAACCTGCTCACCTAAATGGTATGCTAATTAGCAGTCTCTGCGTGTAAGATAATAGAATGGCAGTTAGCCATGTGCCTACTTATAATAAACAGAATGAGGAAGCACATGAAATCTTTACATAGCAGAGGAGAGGGGAGCGTCTTGTACATGTGACCATGCTCTTTGAACTGTGAACAGTATATTAATAGAAACAAAGATCCTTGTGAACCTTTTCCTCAATATGATATGAGAAGCAACAGAACAAGAAATCAGGATAGAAACTCATTGCACTTAAAAAATGAAAAATAATTACATGAATTACTTTTATTGATATATTTCAGTCACTGAACGTCAGCTTTTTTTCCCCCCTTCTTTTTGGAGATACAACAGGCCCACATCTTATAATTTTCAGGCTAGCTTAATAACTATGCGTAGCTGTAATGAATGCCACTTTGCAAGGTGCCATTAGTTTAGCAAAGCACTTCAATGAACTACAGTAGGTGTTGATGCACTTGCACTAAAAAAAATTGCTATGCTGAGCATGCACAGTCCATTCTAAATGGATTGGATACCTTAACACAATGCCCATTCACATGTAAAATAGAGCACATAAGGTAAAGTACCATAGCAAATTGCTGTAGGGGCCTGAAGTGTCTGTGTCTGTCCTATTATCTTTGTAGTTTTGGGACAGCTAACATTTACATGTTGTAGCATTTTTCCATTTATATCATTTTATTTCATAGTTTTGTTTTTTTTTTTGTTAGCGAAAGATTGGAAAAAATGCATTTTGCTGTAATTTTTTCCATTGCAATTTTTAAGTTTTTTGCAAAGCCCCATATATTTACCCCAAATAATAGTTGATAAAGTCTGACAATTAATAATATATCATCTAAGTGTGATTTATACCATTATGTAAAATCGCTTGAAGCTTGAAGTGAAAGTTTGCCTTTTATTTTAATGCCTCATGTCCAAGGATGGAGTTAAAAATATGTGGTTTAGCCACGCAGCTGCCCAGGAGGCCTAAGCAACTCTCATATGTACCTCTGCACAGGGAGACCATTCACACCAAAGCAGACTGCTCGCAGCAGGGGGTCCGGTCCCCATTCACTGTTTCAGGCTCAAATTTTTGGCTGAATTCGGACCGGAAACGTAGCCAAAAGACGCACAGAATACTTCTGCAGTGTGCTCCACGGCCGCCCTGGAGATGTGTGAACCGGCTCCATTGACAGCTGGTCAGTCTCCGGTCTTGCGAATTGGATGCGGGAAACCAGCATCCAATTAGCAATAGTGAGAACCCAGCCTCAGGCAAGCCACACAAATTAATTCTGGTGTAACGCACTACTAAACAACTAAATAGACATACAAACCCAGTGCCAGAGATTTTGCAATTTTTAATCATTGGTAAAAATCCAAGAGACATCAAATATTAATATGTCTATATGCTGGCAATTTCTCATCAGTTATGGTGAGAAAAATTTGATCTGTCCACATTGCTGCACTGCGTGCCTGAACGCATTAAGACTAAGTGGTGGCATTTTTTTTAAAAGGTGGCCAGTCCTTTAGGGGTAATTCCACTTTCATTAAAATACAAGGGGCATGCAAGTGTATCCTATTACTGATAGGAGACACATATGTCGCGGGCCAGTCCAGAGACAATAAAAATGGCAGACAACAGTGTTAGCGCATGCATGGAACAGCGTGTGGTAATGAAGTTTCTTGTGAACAAAGGCATAAAACTTGCAGATATCTACAGAAGACTTCAAGCACAGTATGGTGATGAGACACTCAGTCACAGTAAGACATTTGAATGGTGTAAACTAGGGATGTATCGATACAGGATATTGTACTCCATAGGTATCGGCACTGATACTTGCCATTTTCACGAGTATCAGTGCTCGCGAAAAATGCTTTGATACCAGAAACCGATACCGGAAGTGATGTCGCTTGGGAATGGACCGCCTCCCCCTCCCCTCTGGCCAGTGCCATCTCCACCTCCTCCTCCCAGTGGCATTGCTAGGTGCAGGCCTGCCCCGTGGGCCAGGTCACCTGTACCAACAGCCCACCAACATTGTATCTGCTCTCCAGGCTCTCCCTGGCTGAATGCTGAGGCAGAGAGGAGAAGGTGCAGGCTCTCTCCCATGCAAGCTGTCTCCTGTACCATGCAGTCTCTGGCTGTCTCCTGTACCATGCAGTCTCTGGCTGTCTCCTGAACCATGCAGTCTCTGGCTGTCTCCTGAACCATGCAGTCTCTGGCTGTCTCTTGAACCATGTAGTCTCTGGCTGTCTCCTGTACCATGTAGTCTCTGGCTGTCTCCTGTACCATGCACTTTCTGGCTGTCTCCTGTGTCATGCCTGCTGTCTCTGGCTGTCTCCTGTACCATGCTTGCAGTCTCTGATTATCTCCTGTACCATGCCTGCAGTCTCTGATGATCTCCTGTACCATGCCTGCAGTCTCTGATGGTCTCCTGTACCATGCCTGCAGTCACTGCCATCACTTCTGCCTGTTGCCTCCTCCTTCCCTCCAGCAGCTGTCACCTCTGCCCACATGGCTCCCAATAACCCTCCTATCCCTATCCTCTCCCCCCCAGCGATCACAGCCTTTTCCATCCCAACTCTCCCACCCCACAATCCCTATTTCACCCTACCCTCAACTACCTTGCCCTCACTTACACTCTACTCCCACCCTGCCATCACCCAACTCCCTTTCTAGACGATAGGTATCAGTAATTGGTATCGACGAGTACCTGCAAAAAGTATCGGTACTCGTACTCAATGTTAAAAAAATGGTATCGGTGCATCCCTAGTGTAAGTGTTTCAAAGATGGTCGTACATCCATCAGTGACGATCCTGGTCATGGTGGTTTCCCAGCCCACAGTCATTTCTGTGAACATGGAATGCCTGATCCTGGATAAACGACGCGCAATCTGTTGTGAAATCTTTCTGTGGCAAAGTGAAGCAGGCTGTTTTAGGATGGTTCCGGCATACTGACAAATCTTTCTATGCCGTAGCTTTCCAGGCATTAGTTAAACACTGGGATAAGTGTATAACTGTAACGGGAGTATGTTGAAAAATAAATGCATTTATGGAACAAAAAAAAAAAAAAAAATAAATGCAGTTTCCATTCCTTGAAATGTGTTGTTTTATTATATATAAATTCAAAAGTCCTTGTTTGACTTGAACGCCCCTTGTAGATTGACTGTAAAGTGGTATTAAACCCCAAACCAAAAATTTAATATATTGCAGCTTACCAATCATTAGATGTAGTGGCTGCATTAATTTTTATTTTTATAGGCTGTTTTTAACTGGTGATCTGTTCTGCAACACACCTCTTGTATTAGAGTGTCTCTACTCTGGGTGAATGAGACATTTTTGGATAGCAGCATTGCCAGTCTGGGGGGAGAGGGTGTTAGATGTATTAGCAGATTTAGATACACTAACATATTGAAGCCAAATGCCAGGTCACACTGCAGTTACACAATCAGTTACAGCAAATAGTTTTGTTTCTTCTGGGATGAAGGTTTACATGAATTAAAAGCTGATCATTGTAAGCATCCCTGTCAGTGGTAAACGGTTTCTCTCAACACTCTAGACTGCTAAATTTGCAGTAGAGTTTGTTCTGTTGAAAAATAACAGACTTACTGGCTGGATCGCCAGATGAAATTATAGGAAACAAAGCTTAAAAAAGAAAACGTATGCAACAACATCATCTACGAATTGGTACGCTATATATAAAACATGTTTGCTTTTGGGTTTAATACCGCTTGACCTCCCGAAGGTTTTACCTTCACCACTATGCACCACTATGCTAACTGAGAATTGCGTGGTCATGCTACACTGTACTCAAATTGAATTTATATCTTTTTTTAGAACAATTAGAGCTTTCTTTTGGTAATATTTGATCACCACTGTATTTTTTTTTATATAAAACCTAAAAAGGACCGAAAAAACAAACAATATTTTCTAATTTCTGTTAAAAACCATATCCAAAAAAAAAAAAACAAAATAAAAACATACAATTTCTTCATAGATTTTGGCCAAAATGTATTCTAATGCATGTCTTTGATAAAAAAAAAAAAAATCACATAAAGTGTATATTAATTGGCTTGTGGGAAAGTTATAGTGTCTACAAACTATGGTATATGCATGGGAATTTAAGCAGCTATAAGGGCTATACTGTAATGACGGTGATTAGTGCCTAATATTGGGACTGTCATAAGGTGGCCAGCAATCTGGCCCTAACAGACACTGGTTGGGATCGGCACTAACTGACATTGCCATGGTTAGTCACACTAAGGCCCCTTTTACACTTATGCGACTTGTCCTGTGACTTTGGATTGCAAAGGCGCATGACAAGCCGTTCCCCATTATTTCCAATGAATACCATTCATATCTGTGCGACTTTGAAGTCCTGCCGACTTCAAAGTAGTCCCTGCCTTACTTTGGCCCAACTTTGATGCAACTTGAGGTCCATAGACTTCAATGTTTAACCTTCAGCCCTGGTTCATATATGTGCGATGCAGGAACCAGTGCAATTACAGAGCCGGTTCCCGTATCACATCGTACACTGCCTTCTGTGATCCGCTGCGGTTGTCATTACAAAGTTGATGTCACCCCCAGTTTTGTTCACAGATTGCAGAGCAAACTGCCACATGAATCGGATTGCATGGGTGAGAACACCCAGCGCAATGCGATTCTAGTGGGGGAAAAAAAAGGCACATGTATGGCTGAACTCGCACTGCTCAGAGATCGCATGTGATTGGCACCTGCAGTGCGAGTGCGAATCACATGCGATCTCTGTGATCTCGCATATCTGAACCAGAACTCAAAGTAGCATGCAAATCACACCTGAATAAAATAGATGTGATTTCTGTACTATTTCTGTACGACTTTGTAATATGTTTTCATTGTGCCAAAGGTGCAACAAAGTCGGACGAAAGTTGTACTGATCCGAAATCGCAGCAAAATCACGGCAAAAATCACAGTAAAATCGTGTCGCACAAGTGTGAAAGGGGCCTAACACAGTCCTCAGTGATAATACTGTACACTGATACTGTACACATGACACTGGCTGGGAAGGGGTTCGTAGGGACAATCAAGGGGTTAACTGTGTGCCCAACAATTGTAATGTGTGCTGCTTTTACTTACCAATCTGGATGTTTTATTCTCCCTGCTTTTCAGGAAAAAGAAATAGCCCAATCGCTGTTCCTATGTACAGAGAGTTCTGTGTGTTTGTAAACACAGAACTCTGTGTGTGATTAGACACAGCCGATCAGCAGGTTTCAGCCAAAATCATTGGCTGAAATCTGCTGCCAAACTGTGTGCCCCAAATGTGGAAGAAGGCTGGTCACGTACCTGTACCTGCTGCCCACTCACAGCATATTTGCTGTGAGTGGCCAGCAGGTGGTTAATATATATAATATGTATTTACCCTTTTATTATTAAAAATGACCTTTCCATTTCAATCTGCCACCAGCTCTTACCTTCTAAAACTGGAAAAAATAGGTAACCATGTTCACAGAGGGACATGGTTTGTGTACAGAACACCCACAGCAGTACTGCCCCTTGCTCTTAAGGTAGGACTTGCTAACCACCTTGCAATTATTTTATCTGACCGGGGAAGAGTTATTTTCTCACCAAAAATAGTTATACTTTGATAAACTGCATTTTAGCAGGTGCTGTATATAAGGGAACCAAGTTTGTGCAGGAGGAAGGAAGAAGAGGAGTTTGTACATAAGGAGGAAGTTGTCCCTGGTTCTGTGTTTGGATGTTTGTCAAGTTGGGCATCCCATAATTCCCTACCCAATCCAAGTTGTCATCTCCAATTAAAACAACAAAAACAAGCCAAGGACTGTATTGTGCGCTTGAGTAAATGAAGGAAATACTGTGTGACTCACAATGTAGCAGTGGGGAACCCAAACTCCTACGGGGGAGGTGCTACACACAAATTATTACAGCTTTATATTAATTTATACATCCTTAAATGCATTTTAACCACTTCAGATCCTAGGACGTCCATGGACGTCCTGGGAATTCAGTGGTGATATCTCAATGATGCCGGCACCTGCAGGCATCATTGAGGTATCGTTTTTTTCCTCAGGCGATTCCCATCACCGCAAGAATGATCATAGCGGCAGGTCAGCTGCTTGATCGTTCTTACAGGTGGCGCCCCCCCCTCCCGCCGCCCTCTGGTGCTTCTCCCGGCTCACCTGAGCGATCGGTGACCGGGAGAAGGAATCGCCTGCCGCCGGATCTTGAAGGCAGAGATTTCCGAGGGACAGATGTCCCTCGGTCATCTCTATGGCTCTCGGAGGCCCGGGCGCACGTCGTGACGTCACTTTCGGGTCTCCGAAGTAAACAACAGCCGTTAAAGGGGAAGGAAAGGCTGAGATCGTCTGTTTTTTTTCTGATCTCAGCCTTTCCAGCCTGTAGGAGAGATGTAAGGTCTTATAGACCCTGCATCTGTCCATAAAGAGGACCTGTCACACACTTTCCCTATTACAAGGGATGTTTACATTCCTTGTAATAGGAATAAAAGTGATCAAAAAAAAAAAAATTAAAGTGAAAGTGTAAAAATAAAAAAAATAAAAGTAAAATAAGAAATAAATAATAAAAAATTTTTTTTAAAGCGCCCCGTCCCTGCAAGCTCGCGCACAGAAGCGATCGCATACGTAAGTCGCGCCCGCATATGTAAACGGTGTCCAAACCACACATGTGAGGTATCGCCGCGTGCGTTAGAGTGAGAGCAATAATTCTAGCCCAAGACCTCCCTTGTAACTCAAAACACCTAACCTGTAAAAAATTTTAAAGCAGCGCCTATGGAGATTTTTAATAACCAAAGTTCGGCGCCATTCCACAAGTTTGCACAATTTTAAAATGTGACATGCTGGGTATCTATTTACTCGGCATAACATCATCTTTCACATTATGAAAAAAAATTGGGCTACCTTTACTGTTTTGTTTTTTTTTTAGTTCACGAAACTGTTTTTTTTTTTTTTTAAAAACGCGTTCGAAAAATCGCTGCACAAATACTGCATGACATAAAAAGTTGCAACAACCGCCATTTTATTCCCTAGAACCTTTGCTAAAAAAACATATATAATGTTTGGGGGTTCTGAGTAATTTTCTAGCAAAGAAATGATGATTTGTACATGTAGGAGAGGAGTGCCAGAAATGGCCCGGATATGAAGGGGTTAAGGCAAGCAGTGTAAGTACTTGTACAGCAGAGTGGGAGAGAGAGAAACAGCACAAAAAGGCACTTGGCTGTGCTGCATTTCAAGCAGCAGGCTGATAGAAGGAGAGAGCAAAGTGACAGAGATGAGCTCATCAATTTGTTGCTTCTTATTTTACTGTCCAGTCATAGGCCTGAGAAACAGGGTTGTATGGTAGTGGTGACAGAATGATATAAATCTCAGATGTGAATGGAAAGAAATACAAATCCATTGATCCATTAAGTAAAACAGCTCCCTTATACAACTGCATATTCCATCTATGTATTAAGCCATTTGCCTGCAGTTCAGCTTTATACCTGTGCTTTGCCCTTTTAGTTAATTTATGAAAAGGTGAGTATATGGAAATTTCCAAAGAGTTGGAAACGATTGTGCATTTTTTTTAAGTGCTCCCCCTTAGAGATGTGCAGGACAGAAAAAATAGTTTGGTTTCAGATTTGTTAAGTAAATCATTTTGTTTCGTCACAATTGTTATGTTAGAATGATTCGTTTTCAGAATTAATTTTGTATATTTGGATTTGTTTTGTATATTCTATATATATATATAAATATCAGAGAAACTTTAAAATGTATCTCTGATCCCAGCGCTCTAGGTGTACTAAGACGTATTTTATTTTTAAATGTATTAATGGTGGCTGCTGCTATATATTAAAATGATAGTTGTAAATTGGCAATTGGCAAGCTAGACCAGACTTCCCTTGGACTGTCAGTAATTAATCAATCGCTTGCAAATGATAGGCTGCGCTCACTGCTTACCACATATAACCATTGTATCAACAAATATCCTGATTCTAAAGTTACACTGTTGTACTCTTCGATACAGTTATAAACATCACAGAGAATCATCAACATTAATGTCCACAAAAGACCCCTCTGGAGGACTTGACTGGAGTGAAAAGAAAACTAATAATATGGAGTCCTTTTTATCCTCCTCCTACGTGCTTCAGGGGCTTTGCTTGCCAGTGGTTTTTAACCACTTGCCGACCGCCGACCAGCGTCTGGCGGCGACAAAGTGGCTGGATATCGCAGATCGCCATCAAATGATGGCGGCTGCGAGATCCCGCACTGTGAGCGTGCTCGTGCGCTCACTGTGTTCCGGGGGAGGCCAGGGAGCGGGTAGGCGGACTTGATCTCCGCTGGCTACCCGCGATGCCCCCCCCCCGCAGTGAAAGAACGGAGGTCCATGTAAGTAAACACGGATCTCTGTTCTGACAGAGGGGGAAGGGCTGTGATCACAGGCTTCCTGCTACTGACGTTTTTTTGGCTGTTTTTTTAAAGTCCTGTGTGCATGAAGCCTTAGAATCCAGATCAAAGGTAAACAGAGTTAGACCCCGTCCGCCAATGGATCAGCCTGCTCAGCAGGGGATTTCTCTGATCCCCGCTGAACAGGCGGATGACAGGTCCATGTCCGCTGATGCAGAGTGGACATGGACACAGCCCTCTGTCCTCTATGGGCTGTCGGATGGAAACAAACAGCCTGCCTATTTCCATTTGACTTTCATTTGATTCGCTAGATGGATAGGGAACAGATCCCCATCCATCTGTTTTTAGCGGACCAGATTGCCACTCAATGGGGAGCAATGGATGGTCCAAACAACTGACAGGCAGATCCTATCAGTCCATCTGTGTGAAAGAGGCCTAAATGTTATAAATTGAGTTGGCTGCACACTGCGCCCCACAAATTTGAGTGTTCGCCAAACATGCGACGTTCGGGCCAAACTTTTGCTCCGCTCGAACTGTTCGGCCAACTCTACTGCTGAACTGGCCAAATTTTGACTTGTGTGTACTCAACTTTAAAGTAAGCCTGTTGCTATACTACACTTTTCAAATAAATCTATACTAAAAGAATAGAATAAATTGTTTTCTTTCTTGCTGCTGCTATTCTCAGAAACCCTCTGTTGAAGTTTACACAGAAACTGATATTTCTGGGAGTGCCAATCCCTCAGACCTCTCACTGGTTCCTCTTTCTGACCTCCGTTTATTACATGAGACACTAGTGACATGGAATTAAAAATTAGCAGAAGGAACCATGTAAATATTTCCTGAAAATCTTACATTAAAGTGGTTCTGAAGGCAGTTTTTTATCTTAATGCATTCTAAGCATTAAGATAAAAAAACCTTCTGTGTGCAGCAGCCCTCTTCAGCCCCCCTAATACTTACTTGAGCCCATCTCGATCCAGCGATGTTGCACAAGAGCCTCGACTGTCCGAGACTCTCCCTCCTGATTGGCTGAGACACAGCAGTGGGTGCCATTGGCCCCGCTGTTATCAATCAAAGTCAGTGAGAGGGTGTCTGAATGGACACACAGAGCAGCAGCTTGGCTTGGGTGCCCCTATAGCAAGCTGCTTGCTGTGGGGGCACTCGGCAGGAGGGAGGAGCCAAAAACGTCAGTGAAGGAAGCGAGAAGAGGAGGAGCGGGCTGTTCTGTGAAAAACCACTGCACAGAGCAGGCAAGTATGAAATGTTTGTTACATTAAAAAAAAACAAAAAAAAAAACAAGACTTTAAATATCACTTTAAGGCCTAATTCCCAAGGGTGGCTGGGGACGGGGGTTACCAATCCCATACCCACCCGACTGCCCAGCTTGCCCAGCAGTCTATTCAACAGGTTGCATTCAGCAGGCAGTATGACCAACAAGGTTTGTCTCAGTTTTCATTGGAGAGATTCCTCTGACTTTCTGCCAGGAAGAAATCTCTCCACCAGGAAAACAGACAAAAACTAAAAAACATTTTTTGTAGAGTGTGGAAGGTTAGTAAATCCACCCCTATAACATCAATGTGAGCGCCAGATAGCTAGCATTTTAGGATAGAGAGGTCAGCAAATGGCAACCCGCATATTTCTCTCATGACAGGTATAATTTAAGCAAGTGTTTCAGCTATTATGCATGTCGTTTTCTTTTTTATTTATGTTTAATCACTCTTCATTATATTTTAAGAGAATAGCATGGTACAAAACAGATAGTTAGAATAGACATAGGAGCTCACAATGTCATATCAACCACGTAATGATGATATTCATCAAACAGAAACAATAACATATCACGAGGTACATGGCAAACCAGCATGTGTGTATTTAAAATATCATAGAATGTGTATAAAACTATACAGGACAAGGTGTATGAATAATCCTGGGCAAGATCTATACCCTGTTTGGTGTGGTCACATGCTCCCCACTTAACCGATGCAATGATCAATAGTCATATGCCACTCAGATTATATGCCATAAACGGACCAACAAGTCTATGGATTTGTCAATACTAGAATATTTTTATTATTTACTGTATATAAGAGAAAGAGAACCTATTTTAGTGTGCTTTTCAAAATTAATCCAGACTTTAAAAAAATGAAACATATGCCAGCAGACTACTTCTACTACTTCAGCCATTCAGTACCGGATTATTTGTAACCTTGACAACTCAGGATTAATTAAAACATTTTTTTTAAAAAACATACATAGGTTTTGATCCAACCCAGTTAAACACAAGTACACAGAATGAACTGAAAAGATGTTATAACATACTAAAAAACAAAGGCAAACCAGTTTCAGACTTTTTCTATGCAGCGCCACCTGCTTACTTAAATTCTAAGGACCAACATCTGAATCTATATATATTTTCTGCAAAACTACATATAAAATGATCTTATTATAAATGCAATCTCTACAGTAAACATTTAATTATGGTCAGTGTGACACTAATAATGAGTAAAAGAAAGGGATAAACAAAGATGTGATAGATAGAACAGTTGAAGGTAAGGAATGTAAAAATTACCTTTTGAAAAAAGCAGACACACCTTTCTGTGGAGACATTTAAATATGAATAAGTAGTGCCCAGAAATACCCAGAGATGTGTGGGAAAGGGAGGTATACTCATATTTAAAAATAACCTTTTTATAAGAACTCAACACAGGTATCCATCCTCAGAGACTGGATGCATACTAATGCATTATAAAAACATTGAATTTTAGCTTATATCTTTAACAAGTGTTTTACTATGCTCTATTGCATTTTAGATACAATTTTCTGTTTTTCCATATGCATTTTGCCACATTATAAATGCAGAAAATGGTACACTAAAATGCAGTATTAAAGCAGCATTAAGCTCTAATACAAAACCATTATTAAATTGCAGCTTAGATGTGATGGTTGATTTTGTTTTCTTTTTTGGGCTTTTTTTCTTTATTATCTTCTGGTGATCCAGCCAGTAAGTTTTTTGTTTTTTTCAAAAGAACAAGCTCTCCAGCAGAAAGTATCAGTTTCCTGGAAGAAACCAGCTATTTACCACTGACAGGGTTGCTTACAATGATCACATATTTATTCACGTAAAACATTTATCCTGGGGGGGGGGGGCGTGGCAAATGGCTTGGACGATGGCAGCTTAACTCTGCAGCTTAGCATGGCCACCCGGGGCGACAGCTAACAAAGAGCATCTCCGCAACACAAAGCAGCCACCATCAGCGGGATTCGGCTCCGCACTCCACCCTCCACCAAGCGGTATGACCCACAGAAGGAAGGAGCTTCAACAAGTGAAGAAGCTGGAAAGCTTCTTCCAGGCATCCAGCACTAGGCCTCACAAGCAGGGCGGTGTCCTACCTACTCAGCGCCAGACCAGAGCACAGATCGGAGGCCCGAACGAAGGGACCGTCGCAAGGTAGGGAACCCAGACAGTGGGGGGTCATCTGGGGGATCCTCTCCCTCCACAAGGAGCCCAGCAAAAGCAAGGCCATGCAGGGAATCCCCTCACAAGCATGGCCAAGAGGCTAGCATGGAGCAAGGCCTAACCCAACCCAGCGCAATGGGGGAATCATCCCCTGCAGCGGGCAATGATCCTATAACGGAATTCCCCATGCAAGGGCAACCAATCTCGGATGTGACGCTCAAAAACATTATCTCTGAGATCAACCTTACAGGCAGACATGCAGGGCTGCCTGCAACAATTCAAGTGGGATCACCATAAAGCAGAAGGGAGAATAACAAATATTGAATCCTCAATGGAAGAATACACAAACTCTCACAACTCACTAATGGATGCATACATGGCACAAAATGAAGAATTAGATTGGATCAAAGACAAAATGGCGGACCTGGAAGCCCGCAGCAGACGGAACAAGCTTAAGATCAGGGGGATCCCAGAGTCTGTGCAGGCTGATCATCTGCATCAATATATCAATAGATGGATAGCTCCAAAGCTGAGAGGGCAGGCACTAGGGTTGCAAAGAGGGCCTTTACGGCCCTCTTTGCAACCCTAGTGCCTGCCCTCTCAGCTTTGGAGCTATCCATCTACAGGATCCACAGACTATCCAAGCCCTCATTCGTAGCCTCTGACCTACCTAGAGACACCCTAATGAGAATCCACTTCTATCAAGCCAAAGAAGCCATAATGGTGGCCTTTAGGCAAAGAAACACACTTCCAGAGGAATATAAAGGCCTCCAGCTGCTTCCTGATCTGTCAAAGCACACTTTGCGGAAACGCAGGAATTTAGCCACAATAACTAAAGCATCAAGGAACCACAGCATTCTCCACAAATGGAGATATCCGGCGTGCCTTCTAGTTACCCACAACGGAACTACATCCCAAATCTCTACCCTGGAGAACGGGATACAGCTTCTTCAGCAATGGGGAACCTTGCCTCCCCCCTCCCTACCACAACCAACTACAAGTGGTGCCCCCACTGCAACTCAGGATGATTGGCAGGTTGTATCCCATAAACGATCTGCAAAGAAAAAGCATGCAAGCGGAGGTACTCAACCACCTCAACACCGAACGAGTAAAGTCCCAGGCCCAGGATGACAAGACATCCAGTGGCCCGCCAAGCTAAACAGATGGGCTTTTCCATCACGGATTACAAACATGACCCTCTTTTTAAACCGAATTCGATGTTCACCCATCTTATCTCCGATATGTTTCGCTCACGGTTTTATACACAGCACCAAGTCACCTTTGTCCTAAAAGAACAATACTCCACGCGCCCATTCGCTGCAGCAACTCTCAACACAGTTCCTAAAGAAAAAAAATTCCTATTAAATGTTTATCCATCAACGCAAACAGACTTAACCATCCGGCTAAGAGATTCTCACTTTGGAAGGAAGCCACCAACAACAAAGCGGACATCCTAACAGTTCAAGAAACCTACTTCTCCAACCATCACCCTCCCAGGTTTGAACATAAAGACTACCCAAACATTTTCTTCTCCAATGCGCACTCAGTAACATTAAAGCTGAATAACTCAATAACTGATGCAGAAGGACGGTACATCATACTGACATGAGAGTTGAATAACAGGCCTCTAACGCTAGTCACGGTCTATGGTCCCAACTCACATCAGTTAAGATTCGCCAGAAGACTTTTAAAACAAAAATAGCAACAGTTAATTATGGGGATTTGTTGATGTGTGGGGATTTCAATGCCACGGTCGACCCAGTGCTGGATACTATTTCCTCCGCCAAGGGCCGACTGCCGGCACTGGGGAAACGGTTTCATGAAGAGCGGGTATACGATGTCTGGAGGTGTCAGCACGCCTTGGAAAGAGTATACGCACATTTCTTCTCCAGGCATCGTACCTACTCAAGAATTGACATGTTTGTAGTAAACCTGAACTTACTCCGGGGGTCCTCCTCCTCCTCCATCAAGGATATCACATGGTCAGACCATGCGGCAGTTGAATTGGTGGTGGAGGAGCAGAAACCCCTATACCAGATTCCGGTATGGCGATGCAACGTTAAAAACCTTCAGCACCCACAATGTAACAAACACATATCTCAACAGCTAAGAGAGTTCTTTCACATTAATACAAACTCGGTCTCGGACCCTTGGGTTCTGTGGAATGCGCATAAAGCATTTATAAGAGGAGTGTGCATTCAACAGAACGCCATACTCAAAAAACAAATATAATGCAACACTCACAAAAATCCTGAAGGATATCCATGACCTAGAAAGCCTAAACAAAAAGAACCCCGTTACAGCAACAACGAACCAACTGCACAATTTAAGACACGAACTGAGAATTATCATGACAGAACAGTACGACGAACACCTAAACAGACTAAAACTTAACCATTACGCCCAATCTAACAAAACGGGCAAATACCTGGCTAACAAACTCAAAACACAACAAGCAAAAACTAGAAAATAACACCCCCCCAGGAAATTGCAGATGAACTTGCGGAATACTACAGATCCCTATATAATTTACGAGAGGATAAATCCACTCACCAACCAACAGAAATGGAAATACAAGAATTCCTAAGCAGAATAAACCTACCCACCCTCTCGCAATCCCAACTTGACACACTCAACGCCCAGATAACTGAGAAAGAGGTACTACAAATTATAGCATCCCTTCCTAATGGAAAATCATCAGGTCCAGACGGCCTACCCAATGATTTCTACAAATTATTTAAACAAGACCTTGCCCCTCACCTAGTGAAAGTCTTCAACAAAGCAACCGACTACTCAGCCCTACCACAAGAAATGCTCAAGGCCCATATCATCACCCTACCAAAACCAGGGAAGGATCCCACAACCCCAGCGAATTTTAGGCCTATCTCTTTATTGAATTCAGGAAGTGAAAATATTAGCAAAACTAGTAGCCATTAGAATTATGAACATCCTACCCCTATTAATACAAAGAGATCAGACAAGCTTTGTCACAGGACTTCAGACGCAACTAGGAGAGTCATAAATATAATGAACCATGCCGAAAAAACATGAACGCCTTCTCTGCTCCTAGCTCTGGATGCAGAGAAGGCGTTCGACAGAGTTCACTGGCTCTATTTGTCTAAGACCCTACAGAAATTTGGATTTTCAGGAAATATTTTTTCCACCATCCAGGCTTTATACTCATGCCCAACAGCACATGTATATACCTCAAATTTATTATCCAAGCAATTTAAAATCACTAACGAAACACGTCAGGGGTGCCCCCTTTCCCCCATCATTTTTAATTCAGTATTAGAGCCACTGGCAGAAACGATCCGCTCAAACCCCTCAATAACAGGATTCCTCTTCTAAAGCTGCCAACATAAAATAAACCTATTCGCGGATGACATCATACTACTATTGACTAAACCAAACAAATCATTGAGAGCAGCATACCACACATTACAACAGTTTAGCGAAATCTCATACTATAAAATAAACACATCGAAATCAATAATCCTAGATCTTGGTATAGCCCCGGCCACTATCAAGAACCTTAAATCCCAATTCCCATTTTCATGGGAAATGGATAGCATAAAATACCTGGGCATCAACCTGACTAAGAACGTGTCCAAGTTAATACCCTCCAATATCAACCCGTTAATAACAAAATTATCAAACAAACTCTCAATTATGTCCAAACGTGAAATCTCCTGGGGTGGCAGACTTGCAGCTGTTGAAATGAATATCCTTCCTCAAATACTATATATTTTCAGAGCCCTCCCAATACCCCTACCAGTGTACCAACTGAATAGACTTAAGAGCACCTTGAACAAATATATTTGGCAGGGCAAGATGTGCAAAAATCACACTCACCAAACACAAGTCAATAGGAGGAGCAGGCATGCCAGACCTAGTAGACTATTACTGGACAGTACACCAAGAGCAACTGAAATATTGGCTCCCAAGGGAAGAAACACCCCTATGGGTAGAGATTGAAAGAAGCTCATCTGCCACCCCAGATCTCAGAAACGTATTACTGATTGATAGTTGGAAATCACGGGACCTCTCCCAATTTACCCTCCCAATACAGGCAACACTCAAGGCCTGGAGACAAATCTTCAAAGAAACTAATACACAAGACACACCAATTACAATCCCTACACCCCTAGAAACGCTAGACGCTATGATCCCTTTGCTCAACACCAAACCCTTAAGGAATTGCAACATACAAGATATTCAGCAACTATATGACAGCAGGGGGATTAAACCCCGAGCGCAGCTACTGGAAGAGTTCCACATCCCTCAGCAACAACTCTATAACACAGCCTGAATACAATTCTTAAAAAATCATCCACTAAAGGAAACAAGAGTAAACCAAAAGGTATGGAATTACCTATCCAACACAACTGGGGCAAAAAAAGGAATCACCCAGTTGTACAATACACTACACGAGAGAAAGGTGTTTAGCAAAACAGCGTCCATGACCAAGTGGGAAAAAGATCTACATAGTACATTCACAGACAACCAATGGAAGATAGCAATCACTTCCACTGAGAAATTCTCACATTGCACTTCTCACTGGGAGTTATCACTAAAAATAATTAACAGATGGTACTTTGCACCACACAGAATGGCCAAATTCTCACCTGATCACTCTCCCTACTGTTGGCGAGAATGCTGTCAAGTAGGAAACCTACTGCACATACTGTGGGATTGCCTAGCATTAACGAGTTACTGGAACTCTATATTTCAGTTGCTAGCCTCAAGCACAGGAATATTAAAAAAACCTTGCCCCAACCTAGCACTCCTAAACATAGGAATAGACACGCACCCTCCCATTCACGGACCGGTGGTCACACACATCTTACTGGCAGCAAAATCACACCTACTCCAGAAATGGAAGAGTGCCGATACCCCAAACCTCTCTGAGGTAAAAAAAAACTAGTTGATGTCAACTTAACATATGAGAAACTCCTAGAACTCAACTCTCTATCATATAACAAACAGCAAGCAGCATGGAGTATATGGACAAAGACAAAAGATTGGACCTAGAATATATTCTGACGATAATCAGGCCTTTTGAACTACAGATTAAGTGTGAAATGTACCTGTGGTATTATGTAACGCACCAACTGCATGAAAGTACTCTGTACCCCTCTCCCCTTCCTTCTTTCTTTTTGTACCCCCTCCCCTTCCCTTTTTGGGTTGAAACTGTTATAAATCAATAAAAACATGGTTTAAAAACAAAAAAACAAAAAAAAACCTTTATCCTAAAAAAAAAAAAAAAAAAGAAAAACAATTTGCTGTAACTGCTTAGAAATTATTGCGAGAATTTAACCTCAGTTTGTTAGTGTATTTAGAGGGTAACTCCACTTTTGTGGGAAAAAAATAGCAAAGAAAAAAATAGTATAGCCATAGCCATATTGTAATTGAATATTATTAAAGTGGTTGTATGCCCTAAAATCAAATTTTTACCTACAGGTAATACTATAATCAGGCTTACCTGTAGGTAAAATGAATAACTCCTAAACCTGTACGGTTTAGGAGATATTCACCTTGCATGCAGCCACTGATGTCAGTGGCTTATGCGCAGTGATGTCCCGTTGTATAGCACCGGATCTTGCAGGAAACCCTGCCGGAAAGAAGGGTTCCCGCACGCATGCACGGGAGTGACGTCTCCTGGCTCCGGCCACTCACAGAGCCGGAGCCACGAACCCGGAGGGATCCCTCGAGGGAAGATGTCAGCTCCCTCTGCAGGGACCGTGCAGCCCTGGCGGAGCTTCGTTCTGAGGTATTTCATAATGAGCTAGTATGCAGTGCATACTAGCTCATTATGCCTTTGCCTTACAGGTTTTTTTTTTTTTTGAATGAGTATACAACCGCTTTAAAAATGACATTCAATCTGCAGATGGTGTACTTTTCTGAAAATGCAATACCATTTGGCAACCTGGAGGTGTTCTGTACACAGAATGTGTACAGAACACCTCCCAGATTCATAATTTCCTGCTTGGCTCACCAATTTTGCCAGAAGTCTACACTAAGATACAAGTCAGGTTTTTGGCATCCCCTGCAACAAAAATGTAATTTTTGGTGCCATACTCCCAATAGGAAATCCCATCTAAATGGACACAGGTCTAGTAGCTTTCCTCATTAGTGCCCTGCAGGTGCACAGCTGATTGATAATTATGCAACCCCTCTCATTAGATTCACTTTTCCATTGGGGGGGGGGGGGTGCAGAGGAAGAAACAGTGATTTCTTTAGAATAACAAAAAGGAACTTCCGGTTCCGGCGCCTCATGGAGTAGCTGCACGTCTGCTCTGCTCCCACAGCTAGCCTCAAAAACCTGCTTATAAAGCCTGACTCTCCACACCAAAAGACCGGGTCAGCAACAAAAGAGTCCCTGCACAACGGATGGACCGTTATCTGGACAAGGGACCGTCCCGGGCACCTGCTATACAGAAAGGACCCGAAGACCTGCAGCAGGCCCCGCCGACAGGTATGGCGGCCGCGCCGGGGGGAACGATCGTTCCTTCGTTTACGCCCGAACCTTCGGATCCTGCAACGAACGCGGGTACCTTTAGCACCGAACTGATAGCCCAAGCAGTAGGCTTCCAAGCCCGCATTTGCTTCCTTGCTAGCAAGGGGGGCCGCGCCGGCGGTATGGACAGCCGCCCCGGACGACGTCCAGAAGCCCAGGAAAGACATATCGTCCACGGGCCCTGCCAGGGAACAGGTCTATTGCCAGGTAGGCAACACGTCCCTGAGAAAACAACGACTGGGCCAGAAAACCACACCTCTCAGTCCGAAATATTCGTCCAAAAACTCCGATCGACACCCTCGTCTCGTCTGCACGTCGATGAGGTACTCCGCGGCCTTGGCCTTCAAGGAAAAACAATAAGATTTCTTTAGTGTC
>BLSH010518122.1:163913-187556 GCA_018402905.1 Glandirana rugosa | reverse complement strand
CCCCCCAGCCCTATCCTCCCCCCCTCTATATTTTGTGTACAGATACTACATATTTTCTCAGCAGCTGTACCTCATTTCAGTTCTACAACCTCATCCTAGGCTTTGCAATATCTCTTGTTTATACGATTATGTGTTGTCACTATATAATACTCTGATATCTGTACCTGTGAAAATTCTCAATAAATATTTAAAAAAAAAAAGAATAACAAAAGGTGGGAATCTACAACAAAGTTTGTTAAAATCCTTGCAATGTACATAGATCACCCAGGGTTGAATGTTTTTTTCTTAACAAAAGTGGAGTTACGCTTTAAATCTTGATCTAACATTCCCCTCCCCTAAGACTGACATTGCTGCTGTCAAAAGGTTCTCCTTTATTGAGAGTGGGAGCACTCTAATACAGGAGGCGTGCTACTGACCAGATCAGCAGGTGAGAACAGAGGGGGAAAGTCTAAAAAACAGCTAATGCAGCCACCACATCTAATGATTGGTAAGCTGCAATATATTACATTTCTGGTTTTGGGGAAAACCACATGGTTATTCTACCGGAATAGTCATGAAAACCAAAAAAGTGCAGCATGCTAAAACTTAAAGCGGAGTTCCACCTAGAAATTTTTTTTTTTGGCATCCACTCTTTTAATACTAAATAGATGTAACCTTTTGTTTCCTTACTTTCAAACCGTCTAGTAATTACATGTATTTTTTACTCACAATTTTGTTTCTCTCACTGCTGTACTTTTCCATTTTAGGTGAGGGCATCTGGAGCCCATCCATAGTCTCCTGGCATCTCTTCCTGAAAGAAGTGCATGGTGGGTAACCATCATGCACTTCTCAATTTCGGTCCACCTTAAATCGTGTCATTTCCTGTCTGAAAATAACATGATTTTACAGCACAGGGAAGCCCACTGACTCCTGGGAAATGATGAATCACATCTCCCAGGAGGCCAGGTGAAGCAGGAAGTGAGAAGAGCCTAGGACCAAAAAGGAGCAGATTATAGAGACCACCTAGCAACAAGCGACTTAGGGTGAGTATAAAAATGTTTTTTTCCTTCAGGGTAAGTCTATATAGGCAAAGGACTTGAATGATGTAAAAAAAAAAATTTCTGGGTGGAACTCCGCTTTAAGGGGGGCACATATAATTATCAAAATATGCCAAAGTTGAAGATTCATCTTAGTCATATTCGAACAGGGATTTCAATTTTTCTCTCAGAGACGGGGTTTCAAAATTATACTGTTCTTTTCTCAAAAACAACTTGTGTGCTCATTTAAAGTGGGAGTATACCCTCCTATAGGTTTTAGCCAAGGAAGCTGACATCTTAGCCTCTGTTTAATCTGCATCTTTTATGATGCTGCACATGTGATCCGTTATGACGCCACCCATTAGATGGTTTGATAGTTTGGTTGAGAGTACAAACAAGGAGACAGCTAGCATTTCCGGCATGCCACGAATATTAACTCTTCTTTGACACTATCAAATCAATGGGTATACTTCCGCTTTAAGGTAATACAGACTAGCTTTTTTCGGCAACAGTTCAACTCGGAAAATCCTGAGCTTTGCCAAACCAGAGAAGAAAATACCACTTTTCTTAAAGTGGTCATTTTAAAATATTTGGTCACACCCCTACCCATGGGACTGGCCTGCAAATAGATTACATAACCACTTAGAACATTGTATGGTGATGAATGGATGTTTTAATCTCCACATCACAAAAGTGATGTGAAATATACAGTTTACTGCATAGCAAACATCCTGTACCTATATCTTAAGGTAGTCTTTCCTAAAGCTGAACTCCAGGCAGATAAAAACAAATTAATGCAAATCTGTAAGTATTAAAAAGTCTGCCTTGGTATCAGTCCCTTGCTCTCCCTTGTACAGCAAAACTCAGACTAGTGAGGGGGAGAAGTAGTCGAAGGAGCCAATCAGTTGTACTGACGTACTCATTTAGTAACAATAAGCTGATAGGAAGAAAAAGAGCAGAGTGACAAAGATGAATTCATTAATCTGCTTCCCCTTTCACTGTCCAATCACAAACTGGGGGGAAGAACAAGACCTTCAGAAAAAAACAGGTCTCCTGCCAAGCTAGACAGGGCTGTACTGTGTGGCAAAATTGTGTGCAACTTAGGACTAGATTGACAGGAATACAAATCTTTTTGCGGGTGAAACACTTCCCTTTAAACAAGTGTGAGGGGGTGTACGAGCCTATAGAATGAGGGGTGCCATCATCCCTGTTACAATAGCAAAAGAAAAACCCTCTAGGGAAGGATTTTAAAGGCACAACAATGGTCATGTATAGGAAAAGAACGGCTGTAAGAAACACATAAGAGCAAATGATCTTCATAGTTGCCAAAACACAGCTGCAAAAGCATATTCCTAAAGTAGCAAAGTAGCTGCCCATATTTATCCCTTAGCTACTTTAGGAATATGCTTATGCAGCTGTGTTTGGTAACTATGAAGACCATATGTTTTTCTTACAGCCATTCCTTTTTCTGGCTCTATAAACTGTTTTTTCTGCGATTAAGTGCAAGGTCCTATTTTATAAGGTAGGGATATAGAGTTTTTGCCCTTATGTGCAACTCCACTGGCCATATCCTACTTCATATATCTCTATATATTTTATTTATTTTTAATTTTTTTACAGCCACTATATCTCACCATACCTATTATAGTCTGGAGACTTTTCTCTCACTGGCTGCCTACATCTCTATACACCGGTACCATTCTCAAACAAGCATCTATACCAGATAGCTGATGTTTCTTTAATACTGTTCTTTATTGAACAATATATGAATTATTACTCATGGCTCAGAAATAAATTTTGTGCATGACACATCTATATAGACATATTTATTATTTCCTTTTTCATTTATGCAGAGCTATACCAAAGTGTGTTCTACCTCACTATCTGGTCGATTGGTTGCTCATGCAGGTGGTACTGGGATCCCTTGCAGGGTTTTGCGGTTTTAGCCCTTCGGTTGTCTCCGGTTGGAGGCGTTTCTTGTTGGCATCGGGGGCATTCTTCCCTACTCACCTGCTCGACCGTTCATCCGATGAGAGCAGTGCTTTTTCAACCTTTAAAGTGGTCATTTAAAAAAAACAATTTGCATATACTTTTTGACATTCCCGTAGCAATACTGTGAGTATAATCTCCTCCTAAAGTGAAGTTTAGGCATTTTCCACGTGGCAATGACCAATAGCATTTTATATTGTATGTTTTTCCTTTACAGAAATATATTTTGCTTGTTATGTATCCGGCACCTCTGATGAAGGTCTTTTCTGAAATGCATTAGGTTTCATTTTTTGTATCACAAACAAAAGCTTTTGTATGCTACTGTTTTTATGTCTTTTTATCTCTGCAAATTATTATCTGTAATATTTTTTAGCTATTGTACCAATAAAATTATACTTTTTCTTGTTCAATATTTTTATTGAAAAGCAAAAGAAATAATACAGAGCACGTGAACATCGTACCATGCAACTTAACAAGAAAAGTGAGTAAATTGGATACAAAACCTCCATAGATATGTAGGGTACATTGTGATTATGGCAAGTGTGCAAACGTATTATTAGGTCGTATATGCGCTGCGCTCTCAGGCCCTGGGGCACCCCGCTGGGAACACACTGTACCGCAGGGGTGAGGGGGCAGCTGTGGAAGCTAAAGCGCTACAGTGAATGAACATCATCATTTATACACTTAGAGGGAGCACAGGCTAACTTTGAGAGTATTACTTAATATACCGAAACTCTATCACAAACGTACTGATTGTATTGGAAGGAACTGTAAACTAGAACGGTAAAATCTCATAGAAATGCTAAGCTGTGCAGAGGAGGGTAGACGAGATGGAATTGAATGGAGTCTGTTACTAGAAGAGAGGTAAGAAAAGAGAAGACAGCGAGAGGAAAAGTGAAGGGAACAGTGGTGGCTATAGGCTGGATGTGAAGAAGGAGAGGGTGGATAGGACTAGCTTTCTGGGATCAGTGACTCGTGTGTCAAATAGGAGACTAAAATAATTAGAGGTACAAGAAGTGGTAACGGCAAAAATTATACTTTTTATCTATACATGACCATTGTTGTGCCTTTAAAATCCCACCCTAGAGGGTTTTCCTTTTGCATTTAAGCAAGTGGGCCTTGCTCAGAATTATGATTTAGAGACTCAATTTCCTTTTGGTTATACATGTAGAGTTCTCCCTTAAAGTTTCCTTTCCTCAGCTGTGTGCTCATGAAAAAATGGAAGATAACATTTTGTATTTCTAGACATATAGCCAGTATTGACCTTGATAGTATACTAAAGCACAGAACTGTATTGTTCCAGGCAATTGACACGTAACATTAGGGATTGGCGAACGGTTCAGCCCGAGCAGGAGTTTGGGCCGAACACTGGCTGTTTGCACGGTCGACGAACACCTGAATTATCCGGGTGTTCGACCATTTGTTCGGCCCACCAAACGACCACAATGCACTGCACCGCCACACACGCATTGAAAGCCCTGATTGGTAATGAAAGCTTTGCCCAATCAGGGCACAGAGCACTGTCAGAGCCATGATTGGATGCTGTCATGATGACTCTATCCAATTAATGTCTCCTTGCTCTTAGTCCCACCCCACACTATAAAAGTATTCTTTCAATAGCGGCCATTTTTAGTGTGATATCAACGTGGAGAGAGATAGAACAGGGCTCTGTTCAGTGCTACTAGACAGTTAGTGTGTTATAGTGTGCTATTGTGATTCTATTGTCAGTGTACTGTAGAATATCAGTTTAGTGTGAATCTAGGGATCGTTCAGTCAGTGCGAGTGTAGTGACTACCATTCATCTTTACATTAGTGTGAATCTGAGGATAGTTCAGTCAGTGAGTGTAGTGTGACCATCATTTCACCTTTACATTAGTGTGAATCTAGAGATAGTTCAGAGTGTGTGAGTGTAGTGACCGTTTAACACAGTATATTTCATTGCGTTACTGCAAGTTTAATGCCATATATTTTAGTGCATTACATGCCATTTAACACAGTATATTCTGTGCGTTAGTGCCCATTTAATACAGTATATTTCAGTGCGTTACTGCAAGTTTAACTCTGTATATTTTAGGGCATTACTACAAGTTTAACATTGCATATTTTTTACCATTTAACTCAGTATAGTTCTGTGCGTTACTGCAAATTTAACGCCATATATTTCAGTGCATTACTGCACGTTTAACACTGTATATTTCAGGGAGTTACTGCAAGTTTACAGCCATATATTTCAGTATGTTACTGTCCATTTAATGCATTATAGTTCAGTGCGTTACTGTGAGTTTAACGCTGTATATTTCAGTGCGTTAGTGCATGCTTAATGCAGTATATTTCAGTGCATTACTGCAAGTTTAACGCCACATATTTTAGTGTGTTACTGCAAGTTTTACGCCATACTTTTCAGTGTGTTACGTGCCATTTAACGCAGTATATTTCTGTACATTAGTGCACACTTAATGCAGTATATTCCAGTGCATTACTGCAACTTTGACGCAGTATATTGCAGTGGGTCAGTGCAGTTTTACTGCCGTATATTATAGTGTATGAGTGGAGTGTGTGTGTAGTACTCAAGGTATAGTGCACCAAACACCACTTTCCATTGTCATCCATGTACACATTTTCACATCTTTATTACATTTTGTTAATAAGCACCCCCCATCATGTCTGGGAGGACGACAAGGAGAGGCAGACGTTCCCATGGCACTGTAAGGGGGCCAGCAGCGTATGTGTCCACAGGCAAAGGTGGGCGTGGTCAGTCCTCAGGCATCATTTCCTCTGTTTAGTGATGTTCCCCGTGCTACCCAGCCACAGCATGCAGAGGAGGTGGTGGCCTGGCTTACTAAACCAACCTCATTCTCCATCACCCAAGCAGAGACTAGTGCAAAGTCCACTGCAGCTGCCAGAGTGGCTAAACCTGCCTCCTTGTCCAAAGCTATTCCTACCATAGCCCCAGCATCAGGCATGGAGGAGTCAGCTGAGTTATTTTAACACAGCATCAGCCACTTGCACCTTGATGATGCACAGCCACTACTTAATTCAGATGTTGGTTCTGAGGTTGAGGAAAGCAGGAACATGAGCCTACAGAGAGGGGAGAACACTGGTACACAAATTGGTCATGTTCCTCCAGCTGCAGTGTATTGCCAAGTTGTCTCAAGTTGTAATGAGGATGGACCAGGTACTGTATGCAGCCATTGAACCTACAGGAGTCAATCATAGATTGTATTTCATACTCCTCTTGGTTCTCAACCTGAACTGGGTGAGGATGTGGCACCGAGGTGGTGAAGCAGTTGCATACCAGAGGTTTTAATAAGGAGACATGGTATACATTTTAAATATGCATATTAGAAGGAAGGTCCAAAGCGTAAGTCACTGGGTTGATCTTACGGAGAATACGAAAAGGCCCAATAATAAGTGGTGCCAGCATCAGTGAAGGAACACAGAGTTGGAGATTGCAAGATGACAGCCAGGCCAGGAGATGCTCCTTTAATGCAGGAATTCTCTGAAGAACAAATGAGTCAGGCAACATGGATGGTTAGAAACCATAATTCGCCATAAACAGACAATCGGGAAGCGGTACTAACGGCACTATTGTGAGCAAGGTAAGAGGTCTGACCAGTTGTTATGGTGGTCAAAAATATAGCAATGTAGAAACTGTTCCAAGGACTGGTTGGCTCATTCTGTGGCCCCATTGGACTGTGGGTGATACGCAGAAGAGAAGGAAAGCTGAATTTCCAACTGTGCACAAAAGGCTAGCCAAAACCTGGACAAAAACTGGCTACCCCTGTCCGAGACGATAACCTTGGATAACCTTGTAAGTGAAAGATCTCCTGAGCAAAAACGAATGCCAGTTCTTTGGACATGGAAAACTTCTTAAGTGGAATACAATGTGACATTTTCAAGAATCGGTCACCCACCATAAAGATAACTGTATTGCCCTGGGAGTTGGATAACTCCACAATAAAATCCATAGACAGGTGGGTCCAAGGCCTCTCTCCATTGGGAATGGGTTGTAGGATGCCCACTGGAAGGTGTCTTGGTGCCTTACTCTGAGCACACACGGAACAACAGCTACAAAAGCGGCTAAATCAGCGCAGAGACTGGGCCACCAGAATTGTTGGGAAATAGCCCAAATGAGTTGACCCTTCCCTGGGTGGCCAGCAGCGGTGGGGGAATGGTAAGTCAGGAGCATTCGTAATGGTGTGTCCCTATAATTGATACAAGGTCTCAGTTCGCCACTCTTCTTTTTCACAAAGCAGAAACCAGCACCAGTAGGAGACCAGGATTTGTGGATGAATCCTTGAGAAAGTGCGTCGGTAACATAGTCCTCCATGGCTTTATCCTCCGATACAGACAAAGGGTAAATCTGGCCATGAGGGGGTATGGCACCAGGTTGAAGGTCAATAGTGCAATCATAAGACCGGTGTGGAGGTTAACTACCAGCTTGACCTTTATCAAAGGCATTGCTAAATTTGCGGTACTCCTCCAGCAGGGAGGAGAGTGAAGAGGTGCACAAGACCTTAGCCACTTTCTGAAAACACGTCTTACTGCATTTTGGCGACCAGGAAAACTTCAGCATGAAGCCAATCAAAAGAGGGGTTGTGCCTCTGTAACCAAGGATAACCAATAACCACCGGGAAATGAGATGAGGAAATGACTTGGAATTTGATTATGTCATGGTGAAGAGCCCCTAAGACCACAGTCAATGGAGCAGTCTCATGAGTCACATAGGCAGGCTGTAGAGGTCTCCTATCAATAGCCTTAATGGCAAGTGGAGTGGCATGAAACTGCCGTGGAATCAAGTGCTTAGACACAAAGGCACTATCTTTGAACAGGTCTGCAGTCCCAGAGTAGATTAGAGCCTGTATATCGATGGAGGACTCAGACCAAGAAAGGGTAACCGGAACCAATGGCTTATCCACTACAGGACCTCAAGGTGCAGGTGTTTCCTGGACGGGTAGGACAAGACTTCAAAAAGTGACCTGCCTGGCCACAATAAAGGCACAATCTCTCCCTCCTCCTAAAGGCCCTCTCATCCACAGAGACACATGTGAAGCCCAACTGCATGGGTTCTAATTCACTGGCCAACTTGATACCAGGACAAAAAAAAAAAGTTGACACACGTCTTCAATTTGGTGGTGCAGCATTTCTTAAATTGTTACCCAGGGTTGGAAGATCTGATAAAACAGGCCAGAAGAGTGTAACCATTTTCAGGCAGTCATACACAGCCAGTGCTCAGTTGGCTGAAATTCAGCGGGAATTCCACCTGCTTGTAAAACGACTGATTTGTGACATGCCCACCAGGTGGAACTTGACTTTGGCAATGCTGCAGCAGCTATACATGCTACACATGCAGTAGAGGGCCATCAACAAGTACCTGTGTGAGTATGGCACAACGACAGAGTCAGGCCTTTTTGTTCCACACGCCAATGGCTAATCATAAAGGATGCATGCACTGTACTGTCAATATTTGATGAGGCCACAAGGATGGTGAGCCGTGACAATGAATGTATCAGTGGCACAATCCCTGTTGTGTTCCTGCAGGAGAAGACTCTGCATGGCATTATGGACAGGGCACTCAAGGCAGAGCAGTGGGAGGAAGAGAAGGACTTCCTTCCTATCAAGGCCCACTTTATGCAGACACCATTGTTCCTACGCCACAGAACACACAAGAGGAGAAGGAGGAGGAGGAGGATTCCAGCAGTTTTGGAGGCATTGAAGCAGGAGGAAGACATATGTCAAACAGTAAGAGATCCCCAGAACCCTTGGGATTAGTACGTGGCTGGGAGGAGGCAGTTCCAGATATCCAGATACTGTAATCCTGAGTGACCCAGAGGAGTCTTCTTCTCATGCCTCCGTAAATTTGCGGTGCATTGGCTCCCTCATACTTCAAAGCCTGCGAAAGGACCCAAGAATACTTGGCGTAAAGAAGAAGGATCACTATTGGTTGGCAACCCTCCTTCACCACTGTTACAAGGGGAAAGTCTCAGAACTCCTCCCATCCCCACATTAGTGCAGAAGATGAAATCTCTTGAGGACACTTTAACCACTTCAGCCCCGGAAGAATTTCCCACTTTAGGACCAGAGCACTTTTTGCGATTCGGCACTGCGTCACTTTAACTGACAATTGCGAGGTTGTGCGAGGTTGTACCCAAACAAAAAATTTGCGTCTTTTTTTAACCACAAATAAAGCTTTCTTTTGGTGGTATTTGATCACCTCTGCGTCAATTTTTTTCATTGATTTTGGTCGATTTATATTCGTCCTCATATTTTTGTTAAAAAAAAAAAAAATGCAATCGGCGTTTGTTGACTGGTTTGCGCAAAAGTTGCCGCGCTTACAAATGATGATAATTAATTTATGGGGTTTTTATTTTTTTTACTTTTTACTAGTAATGACGGCGATTTGTGATTTTTAGCGATAGGTACTGCGATATTGCGGCGGACATGTCAGACCATTTTGACTCTTTCTTGGGACCATTGGCATTTATGCTGCGATCAATGCTATGAAAATGCATTGATTGCTGTGTAAATGTCACTGGCAGTGAAGGGGTTAACCTGCAGGGGGCACTCTAAGGGTTAACTGTGTTCCCTCGGTGTGTTCTAACTGTATGGGGGCTGGGCTGGCTGGGGGAGGAGAGTGATCGCGGCTCCCATATACAGAAAGCCTGCGATCACCTCCCTTCCCCCTCTGTCAGAACGGTGATCCATGTTTACTTACACAGACCCCCGTTCTGTCACTCCGAGTAGGTGATCACGGGTAGCCGGCGGAGATCGAGTCTGCCCTACCCGCTCACTGCACCCCCCCGGAATCACAGTGCGCAATCTCGCAGCCGCCATCAGGTGACAGCGGTTTGCAATAACGAGCCAAGTTGCAGCCCTCAAGCCACAGCGGGCAGTCAGAAACTGGTTAAAGAGAAGTTAATCAAACGCTTTTCTCGACTCAGGTAGGTTAGTGTCGTGGAAAATGTAGTTTTAAGGCTTCTGTTGGTCAAGAGAGAAGCGGTGGAGAAGGCGGCCACCTAAGTGATACATTTCACAATTTTTTTAGTGCTCGCCACTCAGGGCTGTCAGCTTCCACATCCCATCGGCAGCATTTGTATTACATGGTGGACAATTATCTAGGGACAAAAACAGAGATGGAGAGCTTTCCATTCGATGATCCACTGGCTTACTGGGTCACGAGAACCGACCACTGGCCAGAAATTGCAATTGAGCTGCAAGGAAAAAAGGGGTAACCCCTGGAAGTCGCACATCCAAAATGTCCTAGAGCGGTGAGTAGAGTGGCAACCTCAGCCTGGACTCCAACCAGGCCATGCCCCCAACGCATTTCACTCCACCCCCGGAGCTTAGTAATGGGGCACAATTAACACCCAAAGACCAATTTTTCTGCACCAGTTTGACAGGTGCATATCATTGCGATTTTTGACAGCAAGGCCAATTCTTGCTTTCATCAAGAGTACCTCTTATAGGGTTACGGTGTGAAGGCACCACCTGCACCCAATTTTTCTGCACCTGTTACTTCTATCCAAAATCTGTGGAAGAGACACCAGAATTTATCCAAAAAAACTCTAATCTTGTTCCCAGTGCACTACATTGTAGCCTCATCATACAGACTGGCTCTCCAAGCCGTTAAGAAAGCCAATAAAGAAAGCCTGCAGGGAAAATGTAAGGGGACTCCCCAGACACGACATTGAAACGATTTTTTCATTTTTATGCTTTCACTTTAGACATTTTTTTTTATATAATAGTATATGTAGCGCCCTCTATTGTGCTATTAGTTTAGTGCAGGCAAATTTACTGACTCATAGTAATTGTGAGTCTGGAAACGGAGTCAGGATTTACTGCAGGTCAGGCTGGATGACTCCCACAGGCAGGACTCTGGTGCCTCCCCCTGGTTCTGGAAGTTTGGAGAAACTTATAGAAGTTGGAAGGCAGAGGGCTAGGAGGGTTGATCTGTACACTTAGGGGAACCTGGCTAATCCGTAGGCATACTGTCCTGGCAGGGTGGCTAGGCCAGCCCTTAAATATGGATGAGTCATGCTTACAGGTGAGTCGGGTGGAAAATGAATAGCTGAGGAGGCTGGTGGCCTAGGAGGGGTCTCCTAGGTCCAAGGGAGACCCCAGCTCCAGGCTGGGCTCAAGCTGGCTCAGCAGGATCTATTCAGCAAATCAGTTTGACATAGGATCTAGTCTGAGAGCAGTTGGAGCAAGACGGACAGAGTGAGTACATCAGCACACCTAGGGATTTTCAAGTGGAGAGACATGCAGCTAGCTTTTTAAAGGACAGGGTTGCCCTGAGAGATCTTCAAAGCAGCCTGGAAGGCTGGTAGTGCCTGCAAGCAGTGTACCTGTGACCAGTTCTGCACAAGGAGAGAAGATACTCTTGCATGCAGTTTGCCTCATCTATTTTTGCGCCATTTCCATGAGGAGCTGAATGCTCCTAGTCTGTATTGGACTTTTGCTATTAATCTACTAAGGACTGTGTAAGGAAAGGAAAGAAAGCAGTTCAGGATCTTTTTGTACAGAAGACGGAAGTTTTCCCCTTTTTGTTGTTGTCCTTTGATACAAGATGGGCATCCCATATATCCCTTCATGCCATACGAGTTGTAGTGCTACATATATAGCAGATCAATTTTAATTTTAGCACCCTATATGTATTTCATATCTGCTCTTAGCAGTTTGCCTGGAGTTAAGCTTTAATCTTTTGTAACAGGGGGGAATTGCTGAAATAATTTTAAATCCTCAGGAAACCACTGCTAGATCATTGGTTGTTAGTGGGAGACCCCCCCTCCTTCCCCTCCCCCTCCCCATACAATGGTAGTCAGTGGGGGGAAGAATCCACTCTGTTGAAGTGATGTCTCTTATAGAACTTTGCATGCAGCATCAGGTAGGAGGTCAATCCACTACTTCTCTTTGCTCCAAGAGCCATTGTCAACTTTTGGAAGGACACTAGTTCAGAAAGGCTGTTCCAGAATTACACAAGCTTCTAAAACTGGTATTAAAAGTGATACTCGTATGCAAATTTTTATTTACATACCTGATCTCTCCACGTCCAAGAGTCCCAGTGTGATCTACATATGTGAAATAAATTACCTTCTATGCAGTGCAAGTGCAATAGTATGTAGTGCCCACAGGTCCACTTTAAACATATTCTATGACTGTTTATGTTCTTTCAGATTTTTTTTTTATAAGGAAAAACTAAGTTTTGGTTATCTGTTGAGTGCTTTGGAATCTATGCAGTAGAGTTTTATTGTATTTCCCAAAGAGCATGCTATCATGATCAACCTTTATATTTTTAAGCACTAATATATGATAATCCTTAGTTGGTAAAAAGGTTAAAATGATATGACGCTTCTTTATTCTATTCATTTCGCTTTTAACATTTCCACTTCCTACAAGTACACAACCACACTAGATGCAAATGCCAAAGATGCTTTACAGGACTTTAACATCTGATTAATAAAATGGCACAAAGATTTACATGAGTGTCCCAATTAACATAGCAGTCTTGATGAAGAGCTAGAGATGGTAAGCAGACAAAGGAATCAGGATTCTTATCTTGCAGTAATTATCTCCTGTTTATCAGCATCACTTTGGGCTGTCTGCCTTTTACTTATGACAGGATGAAGCTTGTGTAGGCAAGTGGGTCAAATGGTCAGGCACTGAGATTTGCTAATATCATTCTGGTTTGGTGTGGGAAATTCCTAGCAAAATAATATTGTAATTCCTAAAGAATGTGGAAACAACATCAGTCTGTCAATAGACAGATTGATAAAAACAAACAATGTTCCCAATATGAAAGCATCAGAAGTTAATACTGGCCCGCAGGGCAACTAATAAGGCAGTACAGCCTCCTGTACTGGGCCTGGGCCCCATCAGTTGAAAAGAGGAGCCCGGCTGAGCAGGAGGGATGGCTGAACTGCCTTATTGCTGACACTTGAAAATTTTGTGGATCCCCCTGCAGCGCTGTCAGTTTATACTCTTTCTCCCTCTCTGGCTGCCCTGCAGGTGGATTGGTTTAAGGATCTGCTCCCCCCTCCCCTCCATTCATCCATATAAAATAAAAATCCGCACATAGCATAATACTATATGGCAAAAGGATTTATTAAAAAAGGTTGAACTTACATTAATATAATGTTAGAACGCGGTAGGAATTCCAAATAAGAGATGGCGCAATGGAGAAAGGTGTGGAGCTCACGGTCACCCTTTCTCCATTGCGCAATGGATATCCATATTTTATATGGATGAATTATTACTGGATCCCTGTCCATGAGGAATGGTCTGATGTCCGGGTCTGCAATACACTGTGATGATTCTGATAGTTGTCTGTCTATGGAGTTACTGGCCTACTACTGATAACAACAAGGATTGTCCTGGATTGATCCTACATGCTGGTGTATTTCTTACCTCTGGTAAGAGTATATATTACTGTCTCTTGGTGGTGGATTTATCTGTCAGGGTGGAGCACCATGAGTCATTTAGTTATTTTGATCACTACTTTCCCTGCTGGAATTTTCCGTGGTGATGTCCAAAAGACATTTTTTGTTTAATCCTTTTTTTTTCTCTCTGGAGCACATCCAGACTTTACTGGATATATGAACTTTATTTGAGATATTATATGAACCATTTGCACATTTTGGATTCACATTATATTTATATTGTTTTATTTTTTAGCGCTACACATTTTATCTTTCTCTACAAAATCATGAATCTTCTGTACTTCAATCTGACCCTGACATCTCACTCGTTTATTCTGCTTCTTCCCATAGATCAAGCAATACAGGATCCAGAGGTAAGACCAAAAGGGGACGTGCACAAGGACAAGGTAATGGTGGTGGGTCTCACACACAAATGAACACGTATGGTAAACAAGGTCTTTCCCCCCAAACGTCCTCCCCGGCTGTTAGGTTTAAACCTATACCATCAACAGCCAACACTTCACATGGTGACTAGGTGGTGGGTGACACACATCTATCTATGTTCGGGACCAATGGAGCCTCAGGGTCTGGTGCACAGAGAGATCTGGGAGCAAGACCTAAAGCCAACGGGCCCCAGGGGGACACGTCCCCTTTGGGGTCGGCTCAGATACCATCAACTCCAATGGCTCACCTGCACACGGAGAAAATAGACCCATTTGTAACCAAACAAAAATAGAAGCCCCTGTATTTGATGTAATTAATCTTTCATCCTATCGGTTAACAACTAGCAAGATTGAGGTATTACGTCTAGGTTTGAGTTTCTGTCCTACATACAAGACAGACAAGTTCCAGTTGGCCAAGGACTTGCATCTGTTTGCCAGAAATTTAACATTCAAATACATATTTGACAAAGAAAGGGGATCTGCTGAAACCAACAAAGAGGAGGAGATGTATAAGGGGTATAAGGTGCAAGATTTTCAGGCCTTGAAGACTTTGATGCAGCTCCTTGATGAGAATGAGGCAGCGGGTGCAGCTTCCCAGTCCGATACGTCCTCCTCTGAGGACAGGTCGGACGAGGAACCCTTACCCACGAAATTTAAGGCTGAATGCTGTCAGTTTCTAAAGCTGCAGACGTGCCCAGCCATCTGGGCTTTTCTGAAGCAGACACTAAAAGAGTTGGATCCCCCTCCCATTGATACCCGGCTGGCAAAAAACCTTACCGAGGCCCAATATGTGGCATAATGTGGGCTTGTCCGGAATGACCACGTTGTGATCAAACCCTCAGATAAGGGGGGCAACGTGGTCTAAATGGACAGGTCCCAGTACGAAACCATGTGGACTAAGATACTTTCAAATTCTGAATAGTGCCGGCTAGTTCCGGATGATTTTGTCACGGAATGCCGGGGCCACCTCCAGTCCCTCTTAACATAGGCGTATTGCAATTACCTGGAGGCCTTTTTTGCTTTCATGTCATCCAACACTTTCAATTTACAATTCACTATGACCCACAGTTCCTCCTGCATCTCCTTCCTTTATCTGAAATGTATCCTCAATGAGAAATGATGTATTTATTCTACCCTATTTAGGAAGGATACGGCAGGAAATACTATCCTACATTACCAGAGCTCCCATCCTCCTCCATTGCTTCGGAGTATACCTTTTAGTCAGTATCTCAGGATACGGCATAATTATACAATGGACGAGGACTTTGAACAGGAAGCTTTAGCTCTATATGACCGCCTTAGACATCGCGGCTATAGTAAAAAGGTCCTTAAAAGGGCCTATCAAAAGGCTAAAACCCGGACTAGAATGGATCTGGTTTTTGGGTCTCGACAACCCCCCTAAACCAACCACAACCAGACCGATTACAACATTTAGTAATCAACAACAACAGTTCCGGGAGATTGTGTCCTAACTTTTCTCGCTGAAGACGCAGTGGTCAGTAAATATGTATCAAGTCGCCCCTAAATGGTATTTGGAAGGGCACCCTCACTCCGTGTTAAATTGATCCATAGCCATTACCTCCCGGCTGGATCAGCGGAAAGAGCAGTGGGGGGATTAGGCACCTTCCGCTGTGGTGAATGCGAATTCTGTCTGTGGATTCAGGAGGGTTCCAGCTATTCCTTGCCCAGGAGAGGCATCCACAGACCTCGCATGTACACCACCTGCAAGACTGAGGGGGTGGTATACATGGCAACTTGTATCTGTGGCGCCTTCTATATAGGTAAAACTAAAAGGACTCTGGCTAGGCACATATAAGATCGTTTATATTATATTTATGCAGGATTATTGTATACGCCTATCAAGAAACATGACGGTCTCCATCACAGTTACAATCCCATGACTGTGTCATTTTTTGTGCTGGCCCATGTCCCCCCCAACCCACGGGGGGGACATTGACCAGAAAATTATCCGATTGGAATCCAGATTGATTTACAGAGGGCCACTGAACCCCCGGCTTAAATACCTGCCTGTCATATAAATCATTTCTCTAGAAATTAACCATGTCTCTATGGATGTAACCTGGGCAGAAGCAATCTTGTAATATAAGATGGTATGGGAATGTCTAGAACTGTTGGCTGAATGCCCACTAACAATATTAAAATCAATGTTTACTTGAAAATGCTGCATTATTCATGATGATTTGGCGTTTATTTTTTATGTATATCTCATATATAGGGTTATGTGAAGAAATTGTATGTAAATCGGCTGTTTATATCCCTGTCCCCACTTGCTGTGGCATAGTACCCTGACTTAGTCTATAGGTGGGTATTCGGGCACCCATGATAACAGCAGGGATGGCGATTTACATTTGCCTCCCCGCTCCCCATCTATCTCCATCTGGGATGGGAGGGATTGGCGACTTGGCTGACTCCGCCCAGAGTTGGTGCGGTCTGTGGTGGTTGTTTGCCAATCCTTGTCACGGCGCCCATGCCGGAAGTGACATCAGGAGGCTGCGCCAGCCTCGTCACTTCTGGCAGGACCGGCGTTATGACACATATTGTATCGACAGTCTCTAGTGTGGTACTCTGCTGTATGGACGTGAGTTCCTCTGATCTATCCTGATAAAGGTATCCATTTAATCTAGTATTGCTTGATTTTACTATATGTTTTCTTGCTGTATACCTATTTGAGGGTTGCGTTAGTAACAATATGCCCAGTTGGGAGTTCAATGTGATTAAGTGGTGGATATTTCTGTACACTATAGGTGACCTGCCCCCTACTGGTAGACAGAGTTCTGTTTACGGGATGCTCTGGCAGTTCCCTCACTGTAGGAACAATTATTCCAGGTCCATTGGACCCCTGTCAGTTGGTCATCCTGGTCCAATGCCCACTTTGACATGGTATGCAGTTCTGGCATTGCTACCTTATAGCCTTGGGTGTGCCGTGGGTGCAGTGGAGGTGAACATCTGATTATTATTATGATATGGTGAGCAAATTAATGTATATTTATGCATGTTATTATGTTGAACTACATAGCTGAAATTTGTGAAAATATAATGTGAAATTAATAATGGTTGTTTGTTATCTATACTAGAACCTGAAGTATGCAGGGTTACCCCTGAAGAAGCAGGAATCTGCAAAACGTTGGCTTGTGGCTCCACGCTTCATTTTCAAACTTGTATGTTCTATGTATCGTTCCAATGGCTTAAGTGTCAATTTTACTATGCGATTAATAAAATTTGGATGTTTTAATTGATGGTTCTTGGTATTGCTCACTATATGGAAGGTGTCCTATAAAATCGCTAAATCCATAAGCTATAACTGCAGACCCTAGCAGTTTACTTAACCGGTTCCACATCGCGCGCAGTATATTTACTGCGGCAGTGTGGACGCTGAGCGCGAATCGCCGTAAATAGGCGGCGATCGCGGGCACGGTGGTCTCATTCATTGCCGGACTGTTCAGTCAACAGGAATAGACCAATGGATTTTGGTCTATTCCTGTTGATCATCCAGTGAATGGAATTTCTTCCCCTGCCTGTGAAATGTAAACACAGGCAGGGGAAGTGATGTCATCTCCCCTCTCTGCTTTCTTTTCCATTGCAGAGAGGAGAGAGAGACATCAAAAACGTGAGTTGCACCAACACCACACTGACACCAGGTCACATAGGCACATTTAACCCTTTGATCGCCCCCCAGTTAACCCCTTCACTCCCGTTCACTCCCTGTCACACTGTCATATAGTGCAGCGATCTGATTTTTACCGATCGCTGTACTTGTGACCCTTGTGACACTAAATAAGTGTTAGGGTAGGTTACTAGTAGGCCTAGTTAGGTGAAAATACCCCCTTTGCCCCCCCCAATAAAGGTTTTAACCCCTTGATTGCCCCGTCACCTGTGATCACCGTATAAGTGTCACGGGTGACTCTAGCTAGCTAGTTTTTTCCCCCATCTGATTACCCACCGTATATTATTTTATATACCTTTTATAGGTTTTAACCCCCGATCGCCCAGCAGTGAGCCCAGTTAAGTTTTAGCATGCGCTAGGGTCAGCGCAAACCCCAGGCAGGGCCAGTTAGTTAGGTACACTGACACGCACACAAACATTAGATAGGTGTTAGATATTATTGTAATATCTGCTCAGATCAATATCTGTGATCTGATCAGATCTATATTAGCATCCCCCTTAGATTTAGTGTTCTAAAAAACGCAGCGTTAGCGGGATCAGCCCAGATAACTGCTAGCACCTGCATTGAGCCTCTCTGCCCAGCCCACCCAAGTGCAGGATCAATAGATCGCTATCACTTACAAAACACATTGCAGAGATCACGCCCGATCCCTGCGAATTCTGACAGTGATTTTAGTAGCGACTTGACACAGGCTCTGACAACCAGGTGCACTTTTTTGCCTGTGAGTCTCACTAATGTACCTATAAATTTAGAGGCCATGTCTAATCCGAGGTACACTAGTGATGAGGCCTACGCGAGCCAGTACTAGTGCCGCTACCCCTTCTGGTGACCTGGCAAGCACCAGCGGCCTAGTACATCCTGGTCATACAACCAGCACTGCAGTAACACTTGGTGACATGGCGAGTCCCATAAGTGCAGTTCAAGCTGGTGTGGCTAGCACGAGTAATGTCCTGCAGCCACGAAGAAGACGAAGAACACAGGCCCGCAGAACCCATAGTGCCCTTCCTGACGCATTTGCAAACCCTAATTGGCAACCCACCACTGATGCAGCGCCCATAATTCCCCCATTCACTGCCCAACACAGAATTCAGGTGAATACAGTTGATTTTAGGGCCATTTATTTTTTTTCGCTGTATTTCACCGAAGATCTCTATAGATCTATTGTGGACCAAAGCAATTTATATGCTGGTCAATACATCGTCCCTAATCCCCATTTGTCCCTTGCCAGAAATTGGAAACCAATTACGGTTTCCGAATTTATGACCTTTCTGGGACTCAACCTCAACATGGGCATACATAAACTACCTAAATTGCGGTTATATTGGTCCACTGACTCAATTCATCACATGTATGTCTACTCTGCTTCCATGGCCAGGACACGATACGAGCCGATTCTGCGGTTCATGCACTTCAGTGACAATCGACTTGATCGTCCATATGGAGACCCTGAATTTGACCGGCTCTACAAAATTCAGTCCCTCATAAACCACTTCAACCAGACGTTCACAGCACATTTTATTCCCAACCAAGTTGTGTGCGTGGACGAGTCCCTGATTAAATTTGATGGCCGTCTTGTTTTCAAACAGTACGTCCCCAACAAGCGTGCCAGATACGGGGTCAAGTTGTACAAGCTCTGTGACAGGGCCACAGGCTATACATGTAGTTTTATGGTTTATGAGGGCCAAGATAGCTGCATAGAGCTGAAAGGATGCCCAGACTACATGGGTAGTGCTGGCAAAATTGTGTGTAGCTTGGTGTCACCCTTATTCGGAAAGGGGTACCATTTGTACGTGGACAATTACTACACAAGCGTGCCACTTTTTAGTCACTTACTTCATCACCAAATTGGCACCGTGCGATCTAATCGCCGGGGCTTCCTCCAACGGCTGGTAGATTCCCGACTTAGTCGGGGGGAGAGAGCCTGCTTGAGATGTGGTAATTTGCTTGAGATGAAGTGGAGGGATACAAAGGATGTTTTCGTTCTTTCCTCCCTTCATGCAGACATGGCTGTCCAAATTAGAACGGCGACTGGTGTTGTGGAGAAACCCCTCTGTGTCCACCAATATAGCCTTAATATGGGAGGGGTGGACCTCAATGACCAGTTATTGGCGCCGTACTTAATTGCCCATAAATACAGATGCTGGTACGGATACAGGTGTGACACCCGATATTATTGCCCCACCTGTTTGGACCAGCCTGGTCTCTGCATCAATCACTGTTTCGAGCGCTACCATTCATTAGTTGAGTATTAGCGTAGGGAACAGCACTACATAGAAATATGACACACTTTCACAGGGTCTCCAAAGATGTCACCACATTTTTGGAGACCCTAACCTTTACTGTTCATTGTTATTAAAAAAAAAAAAAGGGTACCAAAATAAAAAAAAGTTATAAAAACCAAAAAAATAAAAAAAATAAAAACCAAAAACAGTTGTACGTTTCTTATTTTTCTATCTCCATTTTCTCTCTATTCTCTTTCTATTGCTCTCTCTGTTGTTGTTTATGCATATCTGTAATGTTTTGTTGTGGTTTATTATAGTGGGGGTTTTTTTTACAGGTATGCAATGTTTTTATGTAACATGCTATTTTTTTATTCTTAGCAGAAATATTATTTTTTTACGTGTTACTGTTTTTATTAATCTTTACTCAATTTTCAGGTGCGCCAGCTGCATCACTGATTTATTTAGGGTGACAGCAAAAGCGTTTGCTCCCACCATATATAAAGCAGCGACTCCAGCGCTGTTGGAGGTGATTTCACCACCACAGTTAAAAAAAGAGCAAATATACCGGAGCATAGGGGCAGTGGGTGGAAATTGGGGCGGATTGCCCCTATGCTCCGGTATATTTTTTTTAAAAAGTGGCTATGCCCACCATTAGAAGTGGGAGGATAAAGGGAGGTTTTCTAATGGTGGGCATACCCACTGATTGATTCTTTTTTTCATGAAAAAAAGAACATCACAATATATGCCCAACAAGGACCAGCGACATACTAGTATGTTGCTGGTCTTCTCAGGCTCTCCTGTCCCACTGGGGAAAGTGAAAATGCAGCTGGTGGTTCCGCCAGCTTACCATAGAGCTGATTGAAGACTAGAAAGGCTCCAATCCTCTCCATGGCCTAAGAAACCGGAGGCTACGAGCATTTTGTGACTTCGGTTTCGCCAGATATAAACAGCGCCATTGGGAAATTGGGGAAGCATCTTATCAAACCGATTTTGCTGTGGTCAGATGCTTTAAGGGCTGGGGAAAGATCTAGCGTTTAGTAGACCCCAAATTTAAAAAAAAATTACATGCGACAATACCTATTTTTATCATAGGGGATATTTAAAATCCCTGTAATAAAAGTAAAAATGATAAAAAAAAAAGAAAAAGATGAAAGGGACAGTGTAAAAATAAAATAAAAAGCAAAATGAATAATAATAAAAAAAAATGCACAAATCCCTCGCAATGCACATGATCAACACAGCCCGAATGTGCATCCCAACCCTCTGGAGACAAATACGTCCTCCAACGCTCAAAGACTGGTTTGCCCGGCTAAACAGAGTGATGGACATGGAGGAGCTGATCGCCACCTCCCTCGATAATTCTGACAAATTCAGAAAGACTTGGTCATGCTGGATCCACTTTCAGACGACCAACGATTACCGAGCAATGTACCCATAACTGTCCCCAAATACCCCCCAAAACTCCTAAAATAGTTAAAAGGCTATGACGATCAGACATGGTGGACCCCGTGAGTCTATCACAGGAAGTATCTATTGCCTCTCCCCCAACTTCAGGCCCTGACACACATGCCGCACTTCCACTCCCCCCTCCCCTCCTCCCCCCCACCCCCTTATCCCCAGTTCTCTACCTAAAACCTCAACAGACGCTCACCTTAGTAGCTAAATATGCAAAGCAACGAATAAGATTAATTAACGGATACCACCCAATAAATGTGAAATTAATTCAGAATACTGCTATACCCGTGCTATGCCATATGTCTCTTCTAATGCATATGTAACCCTGTTATTGGTTTCTTTTTTTTGGTTGAACGTCTCTGTACACTATATTAATCGACTAATAAAGTTTTATGGAAAAAAAAAAAAAAAAAATGCACCCCTGCCCCCCCCATGCACACGCGCAAATGTGGACGCAAGCGTCAGTTTTGTGTCATATGTAAACAACAATTTCACCATGCATGTGAGGTATCACCGCGAACGTCAGATCGAGGGCAGTAATTCTAGCAGTAGACCTCCTCTGCAGATCTAAAGTGGTAACCTGTAAAGGCTTTTAAAGGCTTTTAAAAATGTATATAGTTTGTCGCTGCTTCGCGGGTGTGCTTCATTTTTAAAGCATGTCATGTTTGGTGTCTATGCACTCGGCATGAGATCAAATTTTATATTTCCCCAAACATTTGGGCAAAATAGTATGTTTTTGTGCATTAAAATTCAAAAAAGTGTTTTTTTCCCCAAAAATTGCGTTTGAAAAATCACTGCGCAAATACTTTGTGAAAAAGAAAATTGTAACAACCACCATTTAAATCTGTAGGGCCTCTGCTTTAAAAATATATATATAATGTTTGGGGGTGCAAAGTAATTTTCTAGCAAAAAAAAAAAATATTTTTTCATGTAAATAAAAAGTGTCAGAAAAGACTTGGTGGTTCAAGTGGATAGAAGAGTGGGTGATGTTGGGCATAAAATGCCAGGACAGTTCAAAACCCCCCCAAATGACACCATTTTGGAAAGTAGACACCCCAAGCTATTTTCTAAGAGGCATGTTGAGTCCATGGAATATATTATTTGTTTGTCATAAATGATTGAAAAGTGACAAAAAAAAAAAATTACACAAAGTTGTCACTGAAATGATATATTGCTCACCCATGCCATGGGTATGTGTGGAATTACACCCCAAAATACATTCTGCTGCTTCTCCCGAGTATGGGGATACCCCATGTGTGAGACTTTTTGGGAGCCTATCCGTGTACGGGACCCCGAAAACTAATCACCTCCTTCAGGATTTCTAAGGGCGAAAATTTATGCCTTCACCCCACACTACCTATCCAGATTTCGGAGGCCATGAAATGCCCAGATAGCAAAAAAAAAAAAACCCAAATTACCCAATTTTGGAAAGTAGACACCCCAAGCTATCTGCTGAGAGGCATGTTGAGTCCATGGAATATTTTATATTTTGCCACAAGTTTCGAGGAAATTACAATTTTTTTTTTTTACACAAAGTTGTCACTGAAATTATATATTGCTCACACATGCCATGGGTATATGTGGAATTACACCCCAAAAAACATTCTGCTGCTTCTCCTGAGTATGGGGATACCCCATGTGTGAGACTTTTTGGGAGCCTATCCGCGTACAGGACCCTGAAAACCAGTCACCGCCTTCAGGCTTTCTAAGGGCATAAAATGGTGATTTTACTCCTCAGTACCCATCAGGTTTTTGGAGGCCCTGAAATATCAAGGTAGCACAAAACCTCCCAAATGACCCCATTTTGGAAAGTAGACACCCCAAGGTATTTGCTAAGAGGCATGGTGAGTATTTTGCAGCTCTCATTTGCTTTGGAAAATGAAGAGATAAACTGAATTTTTTTTTCTACTTTTTTAAAATTTCAAAACTTTGTGACAAAAAGTGAGATCTGCAAAATACTCAACATGCCTCTCAGCAAATAGCTTGGAGGATCTACTTTCCAAAATGGGGTCATTTGGGGGGGGGGGGGGTTATGCTATCTGGGCATTCCATGATCTCCGAAACTATGATAGGGAGTGAGGAGTAAAATCACCTTTTTACGCACTTAGAAAGCCTGAAGGCGGTGATTGGTTTTTGGGGTCCCATACGCAGCTAGACTGCCAGAAAGTCTCACATATGTGGTATCCCCGTATTCAGAAGAAGCAGCAGAATATATTTTGGGGTGTAATTTCACATATACCCATGGCATGTTCAAGCAACATATCATTTAGTGACAACTTTGTGGGGAAAAAAAATTGTCATATCCCCGAAACTTGTGGCAAAATATAAAATATTCCATGGACTCAACATGCCTCTGAGCAAATAGCTTGGGGTGTCTACTTTCCAAAATTGGGTCATTTGGGGGGGGGGGGGGGGGG
>BLSH010518122.1:129920-152752 GCA_018402905.1 Glandirana rugosa | reverse complement strand
CAGAACAGTGATATGGGTACTCCCGGCTTATTTATACTTTTTGGACATAGTTTGAAGATGATTTTAGAACAGTTCTATGGCCTCTAATGTTAATTAATACTTTTCAGACCCATTTTGAAGATGATCTCCATTTTTGCATTTTTATGTTTTTATTTTTTTAAAAATATTTAAAGTTATTTCCCTGTCCCCATTTCTTTGTAGGGCACTTGTCCCACCCTTACCCACATTTTCCTTCCTTTTGCAGACCTCTAGGACCTTCCTGGGCTTTTTTACAGCATTTTTAAAAATTTTCATTAAAATTACCAGAACACCGGACCCGAACCCGGACTTTTTTTGAAAAGTCCGGGTCCGGGTCCGGGTCCCGGACACCCCAAAGTTCGGTACGGACCCGAACTTTACAGTCCGGGTTCGCTCAACTCTACTCACATTATTCACTAAGGTGCCTGTTCACATTAATGCGACAAGGTGCAGTGTGATCTTTTAAAACATTTACAGGTGCTTCTTTTGGTGCAGCATGGTGCATTTGGCCCCAACTAGACTTTAATGAAAGCGCATGAAAAGCATGTGAAAAATACATGTATGCTTTCAGCAGGGGTTTGTGTTTAACAGCCCGTTTCCGCCTACAAAAAAAATGCATAAAAGCATAAAAACACATGACAAATGCACATAAAAACCTTGCTACGATATTGCACTTAAAAATGCATGATCGTGCAGCAGCTCTAGCGCAAATCTAAACTAATGCTTTCCACTTTGGTTATGAAAAACTAAAACAAAACACAAAACATATACATATAAACAAAAGCAAAATATACTGAATCAATTGATCACCCTAATAATTTGTGTGAATGAGCCAGTTGTCAAACCTCTCACTGACATACAGCAGAATGAGAGACCTCATCCCTCTGAAGAAGTGAAAAAAATATAGCTATGAACACAGTGTTTTTGCAAACAGTATGTAGAATGTTCATCAGACGTAGGGATGGAAGGCTTTAAACTTTGATTCAGCCTTTCTTCTACTGTAAAATATAAAGCCACGCATTTTTTTTTAGCTCTAGACAAAGCTGGGAAGGATTAGAATTTCTGTCAGGGCTGAATGCAGAACTAAACTTTCTCAATCAGCATTAACCATTTTAACCTTATGCTGATAGCCTTAGTAAATAAATAGGAAAGTATATTATATTTAGTTGTTTAACCACTTCAGCCCCGGAAGGATTTCCTCCTTTAGGACCAGAGCACTTTTTGCGATTCGGCACTGCATTGCTTTAACTGACAATTGCGCGGTCGTGCGAAGTTGTACCCAAATTAAATTGGCGTCCTTTTTTTCCCACAAATAGAGCTTTCTTTTCATGGTATTTTATCGCCTCTGCGTCATTTCTGATCACCGCAAAAAACAAAAAAAGAGTAACAATTTTGCAAAAAAAAACAATATTTCCTGCTTTTTGCTAAAATAGAAATCCAAAAAAATAAATAAAATGTATTCATCAGTTTTGGCTGATAAATATTCTTCCTCATATTTTCGGTAAAAAAAAAAAAAAAATCGCAATCGGCGTATATTGATTGGTTTGCGCAAAAGTTGCCACGTTTACGAACGATGAGAATTCATTTATGGGGTTTTTCTTTTTCTTTTTTACTAGTAATGGCGGCGATCTGAAATTTTTAGTGGGACTGCGACATTACGGCAGACATGTTGGACAATTTTGTCACTTTTTTGGGACCATTGGCATTTATACAGCGATCTATCTTTTATACAGTGCTATGAAAATGCACTGATTACTGAATGAATGTCACTGGCAGGGAAGGGGTTAACAGTAGGGGGGCGCTAGGGGTTAACTGTGTTCACTGGGATGTGTTACTAACTATGTGGGGGCTGGGCTGAGTGGGGGAGGAGAGTGATCGCAGCTCCCATATACAGGGAGCCTACGATCACATTCCTCCCCCCATCAGAACAGAGATCCATTGTTTACATACACGTACCTCCTTTCTGTCACTGCTGGGGAGCGATTGCAGGTAGCCAGAGGACAGAGTCCACCCTACCCAATCCCTGGCTCCCCCGTAACACAGTGAGTGGGCGAGTGCACCTCTGGCAGCGTGCATGCGCTCATGATCAGCGATCTCTTAGCTGCCATCAGACGGCGGCGGTTTGTGATATCGAGCCAAGTTGCCACTGTCAAGCCACGGCGGGAGGTCGGCACTTGGTTAAACCTTTGTTTTTTACATTTATTCAGTTGCTTCCTGGTTTCTGGCCTAGGCCAAAATTATGTCATATATCCCAGAAGTCTTCATGGCCAATTTTTCTTTCTAGTTCAAACTGTTTATTAAGATAAGAGAAAAAAAGGTGGCCTAATGGCCATACATCGGTACATACATACATTAAGGTACAGAATGAGCAGGATAGTGAAAAGTGAGATATAGAGTCTATTGTAAACAAGCGTTATAACAGTAACTTAGTCAGGGATTATAATGCTAATGTCAAGATTGGCCCTTCAAGGATCAATATAAAGAAGGTATAGTAGAAAGACAAAAGAAGGAAGTAAGAAATGGGAGGAGGTTTGTCGGGAGGGGGGGTCATCCAGCATTACCAATACACTGAGAGGTTGATCATTTTGTGTAGTAAGGGTTTTTATTGGGGGGAGGAGGTTGCTGTTGAAGTCTGGGGGAAGGAAGTGAGGAACCCATGGTTGCCAAATGCGTTCAAATTTAGGAATACGATTAGGAATTGTCGCTTCAGTTTTGGCATGTATCATGGCCTTTGTGATCCTGTGTTTAGTTTCTAGGATTGGGAGAGAGGGGGTTTTCCAGGATTTTGCAATTGTTTGTTTTGCTGCAGTGGTAACCTGTAGTAAAAGCATGAATTGGATGTAGGCGATATTGGGAGGTTTAGAATTAAGTAAGGCTATGGTTGGCGTGGGGCATAGAGGGTGACCAAGCAGGGTTGAGATAATTGAGAAAACTTCATCCCAAAACTTGTGGACCAGTGGGCAGTCCCACCATATGTAAAGGTGGGTGCCTCTTTCCGGGCAACCTCAGAAACAAACAGGGGATAAGTAAGTTGTGTGGAATTTTGCCATCTGGGCTGGTACTAGGTACCATCTGAAAAGCACTTTGTAGTTTGCCTCAGAGCAAATTTTGAGAAGCTGACTTGGTGGCTTGCCATATCTCTCTCCACTCATTTGCCTCCAAATAAATGTTAAGGTCTAATTCCCATTTAGAGACATATGGTAGGGAGGTGTGTGGAAGGGGGTTTAGGAGTATTAGGTAAAGTTGGGAAATCAAGCCACGCATGTGTGGGTCTCGGTCACAGGCATGTCCAAAAAGTGTTTTGTTAGGTAGAGAGGGGTTTGTACACAAACATGTGGCAAAAAGATGTTTAAGTTGGAGGTATCGAAACAGTTCAGCATTTGGGAGATCATGGGTGTCTTGCAAGGAAACGGGATGTGTGTGTCGGGGGTGGTGAATGAATATGCCCGGATAAGGCCGGCTGTGACCAGTTATGGAAGGAAAATGGGGATGTCCAGGCTGGATAAAATAAGGGATTACGGAGGTATAATAAAAGGGGATTATGCGGGGATTGTAATTTATATTTGAACTTTAATATGTCCCATAGGCGGAGTGAATTGTCTAGTGACTGGATTGCAGATTGGTTTGCGGTCCCTGGGATGTAGCCAAAGTAAATTAGCTACCAAAAGGGGATCACAATCCATTGATTCTAGAGAGACCCAAAGGGGGGTTTCATTAGTGGCATGGTATTTGGTAAGGATAGCAAGCTGAGCTGCCTGCTAATATTTAACAAAGGAAGGGAGGCCTAATCCTCTGTGGGGTTTTGTAATGTAGAGTATGGCTTTAGCTATCCTTGGTCTGGTTTTACCCCATACAAAGCTAAGGGTTCTGCATTGTAAAATACGAAGATAGTATGCGGGAACTAGTATGGGGAGTACTCTGAAGAGATATAGTATTTTTGGCAATATCACCATTTTCACCGCGGTAATGTGGCCTAACCAGGATAATGGTAGGGAGGTCCAAGACGACATCAGTTTAGTTAAGTGGAGGAGTATGGGGGGATAATTAACTGAAAAAAGATTGTTTAGGTCAGAGGTTAGCTTGATCCCTAAATAGGATAGGATGTGTGGGGCCCATGTAAACAGAAGTACCGCTTGTAGGTGTGTTAGCAACGGGTTTGGTAGGGATATATTCAGGAGTTTTGATTTATGTGTTTTGATCACTAGCCCAGAAACATTAGCGAATCTCGTTAGTATGGCCATAAGGTTAGGGGCAGAAGTCAATGGGGATGTGAGGAATAGGAGGACATCGTCCGCAAAAAGACAAAGCTTGTGTTTATATCCAGCTGCTTCTAGGCCCTTGATGTTTGGGTCATCAAGTATCTTCTGGGCTAGTGGTTCAATCGCTAAGGCAAATAAAAGGGGGGAGAGTGGGCAGCCCTGTCGCGTTCCTCATTGTATAGGGAAGGGGTCTGAACGATGACCAGCATAGGTAATATGGGCTGAACGGTTTGTGTAGAGGGAGAGGGTCCATTTTAGGAAATGTGGGCCGAAGCCCCATTTCTGTAGAACAGATTGTATATATGACCAGGAGAGGGGCCATTTTTTCTTTCATCAGGAGCAGGGGAGGAGGGGCTTTCTCAGCTAAGCACATCATTCTGCTTGCATGCCTGAGTTAAAGGCATGTGGATTGCAGTAAGTAAATGATATATGAATCATCAACCCTTACTGAAGAGAACTGCAGCTAGAAATGCTAGGGGGTGTTTTTTAAAGTGATTTTTTTCAAAAAAATAAAATATGGAGAAATGACTTGATGGGTGAGTTTGCTTTGAATATTAAAATTGATTTAAATAGCATCTTCAGTTTGTGGTGCTGAGCTACAGCTGTCTGAGGTTTTTATCAAGGAGATTTTCTACCTCTTCCTTTCCCAGGAACAATGCTGTGACCAGGACAAGAAGGTAGAAAAACCTCCACAAGAATAGAGACATTGATAAAACGCTTCTAGCCTTCCCCTACTAAAAGAGGGCTTTTTTTTGCTGTATATGACAACCATGTAGCTTTCCCTATATTTCCTGTCCTGGCCATGTTGTAAAAGCCAATATTCAAGTTGGGCTATAGATAGCAGGTAATACCGAGGCAGGAAATAGACTTCAATTGATCATAAACACGGATATACATTAGCCTTTTTTTTTTTGTTTTATTGCTTTTTTTTTTTTAATTTCAGGTTGCAGTAACAAAAATATTTCTATGGTAGTTGTGATTGTACAGAGAGAATTAGAGTCTCTGTGAGACATTCAATCACCCAGGCACCAGGTCATGCGAAATAAAACATAATTACTACTTTTAGCTTACGGTTGCTGGCCGACAACTACTGTATATACAGTAAACAGTCCCAAGAGTAGTCACAGTACTCTATGTTTGAAGTAAATATGAAGGTGGTCACCCATACAGAAAACCATATACTTCAATGACTAGTATTGAAGCACTCACGGGTTTAGCAGAGGAGGCAGATCTAAACAGCAACATTTTTATTGTCAATGTTTTGATGAAGCTCAATCTTGAGAAAGATGGACTGAGTGTAGTTTATGGATATGAACACTGAGTTGACAATAAAAATGCTGCTGTTTTGATCTACGTCCTCTGCAGGACCCGTGAGTGGTCCTTCACTAATTTTTAACTATATGCAGTATTGATATTGATATATTGCTTTTTCTTTCCTAAAATTCTTGATTTGAGAATTGATTCTAAAGTATACATGTGCTTTTCAGGTTAACCACCTAAATCAGAGCACTTTCACCCCCTTCCTGCCCAGGCCAATTTTAAGCATTCAGCGCTTTGAATGAAAATTGCGGGATCATGCAACACTGTACCCAATCAGGATTTTAATCATTTTTTTGAGACAGATAGAGCTTTCTTTCAATGGTATTTAATTACCACAGGGTTTTTTTTACCAAAAATTAAAAAAAAAAAAAAAGCCTTTTTTAGTTTGTTGTAAAATGTTTTAATGTTTCTCCTTCACTGATGTGCGCTGATGAGGCTGCACTGACGGACACTGATAGGCTGCACTGATGAGGCACCAATAGGCACTGCTGATCACAGGGTGAGGTAAAGAGCCAATCAGCAGCTCTTTACCATGTGATCAGCTGTATCCAATTGCAGCTGATCACGGATCAGCTGCGGAGCCTGTTCTAGGCAGAGGGAGTAGAGAGATGATAACCAGCTTCTGTAAAAGGGATATGTACACTAATAATCAGGGCTCGGATTATAATCAGTGTCCTGATTATCAGTACAGTCCCAACAGTGCTGCCAATCTGTGCCCACCAGTGCTGTCAATCAATGCCCACCAGTGCTGCCAATCAGTGTCTCCTCATCAGTGTATCACCTATCAGTGCCCATTAGTGCCACCTATCAGTGCCACCTCATCAGTGGCCATCAATGCCCTCAGGGTCGCCTCATCAGTGACCATCAGTGCAGCCTTATCTGAGCACAGCAGTGAAGGAGAAAAACCCGTTTGCAAAATTTTATAACAAACTGTGAAAAAGTTTTCTTTTCAAAATTTTCAGTCTTTGTTTATTTAGCAAAAAATAAAAAACCCAGTGGTGATTAAATACCACCAAAAGAAAGCTCTTTGTGTGAAAAAAATGATAAAAATTTAGTTTGGGTACAGTGTTGCATGACTGCGCAATTGTCATTCAAAGGATGACAGCCCTGAAATTTCAAAATCGGCCTGTGCTGGAAGGGGGTAAATGTGCCCAGTTGGCAAGTGCTTAAAGCGGACCTTCACCCTCTTCCATTACTTCACTCCACCCCTTCCTTCCATCCTTTATAGGTATTTCACTTTTTTTTTTTTTGTTTAACCTTTTTCAGGCAAAAATTACCGGCCCTACCTCCCCATGCATGTCAGTCGCCTTAGGTGAAAAATGTACGCACTGCCCGCTGTGCACATATCCCAGGAGGCATAGCCTTACATTCAGAAAAGGAGGAGGGCAGGCCTATCAACGTGCCATTGGGAGTCCTGCCTGCTGAACCAGGAAGAAGCAGCGGCCCTCTTGATGATGTCAGAAAGCACATGGTAGCCCAGGGCAGAGCTGTGGGGTGCAGATCCACTTTAACAAATGAATCTGAAGCAAAATTAATGTTTCATGCACATCTTTATTCAGTTCCTTTTTAATGACCCAAAAATGCAGATCGCATTTAAGTGCATTTCAGTAAATTCAGCAGCCTATTACTTGTGAGAGACTAAAGCACACCAACACTGCATAAGAAAAAGATTCCTTCTACCTACTGTTAAGCTAGATGTTATGTTGACTTTTCTGGTTGCCAATTATTCTGCAATGAGAATAGTAGAGTTGGGGATGTTTCTTTTACACAAAGGAATGCATGGTGTTTGTATGCCAATATGCACGTGCCTATTAGCTTGGCAAGAAAGAATATTTTTAAGAAAAATATTAACACACATGTTCCTGGAAATGGCTGTTAGCGGGGTGCTGCAGCAACCACCAGCTGGAGCTTGAGGACAACACAGAACAAAATATTTCATAAATAATATACTGTAACTAGTGCAATGGTACAAAAAATTCTAGACAGTGCTAAATAACTTCTGTTACCTCCCCGCCATCTTATTTTCCCAACTTCCCATAGTCTTGGGAATGTCCTGGTGTAATTTCCTAGTCCTCCACACACCTGTTTACTGTGTGTTAATCAATCTTCATTAGCTTGTTGTTATTTAGACTGGAATATCTTTTCAGTCTTGTTGTGTGTTGCCCTTTTATCAGTGATTTTACATTTGTTTACGGTGGTTTGCATTCAAGGCCTCCCTGTTGACTATAAGGCCTCATGCACAGAGGACGTTGTTTGACAGTTTTACAGCAGCTGTTTTTAGCTGCAGACGTTTTTTCTACAGTCAATAAACTCCCCATCATGTTATCCTATGTGTTCATGCACACATAGGCTGTTATCAACTGTTTTTGGCAGGGAAGTTTTTGAGCTGTAAAAAAAAAAAAACACAAGACCAGGGGGTTCTGAGAGACGTTTTTCAGCTGTAAAAACGTTCAAACGCTCAAAAACGGTCCCCAGCGTTTTTGGATGTTTTAGATCAATTGAGAAAAAAAAAAAAAACACTGGCCCTTTAAAAATGTGAAAAACCGTGCAAAAACGCCGGTAATATGACGCTAATAAAAACTGAAAAAAAATCGCTGATAAGCTACGGACGGATTTTGGATTTTTTTTAACGTCCTGTCTGCATGAAGCCTTATGCTAACAACATGCTGCAATGTTTGTATTTGCATATAATAATAAACATTTTTTTACCACAATGGTGTAGTGGTTAGCACTGTCGCCTAGCAGCAACAGGGTCACTGGTCTGAATCCCAACCATGACACTATCTGCATGGAGTTTGCATGTTCTCCCTGTGAGGGTTTCCTCCGGGTACTCCGGTTTCCTCCCACACTCTAAAGACATGCTGGTAGGTTAATTGGCTCCTGTCTAAATTGTCTCTAGTATGTGTATGTATGAATGTGAGTTAGGGACCTTAGATTGTAAGCTCCTTGAGGGTAGGGACTGATGTGAATGTACAATGTATATGTAAAGCGCTGCGTAAATTGACAGTGCTATACAAGTACCTGAAATAAATAAAATAAATAATAAAACATATGTCACCTAAAATAGCAATATTGCTTAACCTAGAATAGATAGTAGACAAAAAAAACAACTTTGTGATGTATAGTGAAAAGCATCCATATAGGCAATAACCCCACAGTGATGAATATCCACTTAACACTCTTCATGCACTTATAAATACATTTCAGATTCTTCAATGCGTAAAACATTCTTCTCTGTGTGAACCTCCACCAATAAGTGCTCTAATGAATAAACTCTCACCTTCACGGTTGGACCCTTATATCATAAGGAGGTCATAAGGGCATATACAGTATGTGATATCCTGTACACCGGCATATATCCACTGTCCTGTTAGCACATATCCCCACAGAATGTACAGTATGTATTCGCAAACACAGAAAAAAAAAAAAACCCCCATAGTGCTCTCCATTGTGATCATTAAACTATAAATGAACAGAACACTCACATGTAAAATGTTCAAGCTCAGTAAAAGTAAAAACACAGTCCCTGATCTCCAGAGCTGCCACCTGTGCCGATCTACCTGCAGTCTGAAATCAGCAGTCTCCAAGAGCTTCTAACAACATGGTAACATCACGGACTCTTCCACTTGACCAGTTGCGTCCTGATTGGACTTCCTCAGAGGTACATAGTCCTAAGGGGCACCGCTATATATATATATATATATATACACACCCTCCCTAGCGGTTAGCATGGATGTCCTTCATAGAATAATCTGTGACTACAACCAGCAAGTTCATTGATGGACACAGCTCTTCCATATTCTTGACTGTAGGGTTACAGTGGTGGCACACTATTTTTTTTTTTTGGAAAGCTGCACTAGTTATATTATTTATTATTTGTTTGGCATGTGAATCACATTTAGAGCAGCTTTTTGTAGGTGTTTATTAATATTGGCAGCGCAGGATTGTTATGCCTGACAAAGGGGTTCTGTGTGGCCCCGAAACATTGTTTTACACTGCGATGCGGTTGTTTAATAAAACCTTGGACTCTTTTTGGAAATCCTTTGTGTGCCAGTGGTATATCTTTTGTTAGGTAGACAAGACATCATGTAGCAGTCATCATTCTGGCTGTATTCTTATCAATCAGACAGTATTTTAATCCAGTTGAGCAGTGGCGGCTGGTGCCTCATTTTTTTGGGAGGGGGCGGCAAACAAACCGCCCCCCCATTTGGTCGGTCAGTCAAATACTGCCCACCCCGTTGCTCGATCGTTGGCCCGTTGCTCGATCGTCTGCCCGCCAGCCCGGCACTTACTCTATCTAGGTCTTGGGCAGCTTGAGGTCATTCCTGTGTTCCCTCCTCCTCGGCGGCTTCCTCCTCAGCTTCACCCTGCGTCTCCTCCTTCATGGCGGCTTCACCCTACGTCTCTTCCTCCTTGGCAGCCAATACGATAGCTTCTCCTCTCTTAAGTCCCAAATCCGATTGGCCGGGAGGAGAAGCAGGAAGACAATAGCGAATATAATTTTGCTATTGTACACAACTGGGTAGGCTCAGGGTGCAGTGCACCCTGAGCCTACCCTTTTTTAAAGCCAATTAGAGCTTCAGGCTCCAGGCATGTGCTTAAAAAAACCCATTGAAATCCATGCGTCTGGAACCCTGCAAGTAAATTAGGGGCAGGGTACATGGATTAGGGGGGCAGCGCCCCTGCACCCCTAATGGAGCGGCCATCACTGCAGTTGAGGTTTGAAATGTAAGGAGGAAAATCTGATTGTTTGCATGCAGAACATAAATCCACATGAAAGCCAGCACTGCAATTCATTTTTCATATTGAATTTAGCTTTTGATTGGTTTTATTGAGCAACATGATAGAATGTGAACATTTTAAACCTGGTATATCTGTGGCTTTTATGTGGATTTGTGTTACTAAAGGAAAAGTAGTTCCAATGCACCCAGTGGAGTAGCGGTAGTGTCACATGCTTAGCTGTCTTTTTTTTGCTCTTCTCTGGAGATATGGAAAAGTTAGGCCATATGTATGCACGTATATAAAACCAACCTGCACTCAGACCCACTTAATTACATTCAAAAGCTGAAAAAAATTAACACAATTTTCTGGTCACAAACATATGCAAAAAATATTTTGGCCACTTGTAATTAGGTGGTCAACTCCATCTGGTAAGAGGCTGTGTGTGCTTCTGTTTGGAGGTGGACTTTACAGTCACTCTGGTGTTATTTTATTAACCACTGGACCTTCGGAAGATTTAACCCCCTTCATGACCAGGTAATTTTTTTGTAATATGGCACTGCGTTACTTTAACTGAAAATTGCACAGTCCACCCCCCCCCCCCCCCAAATAGAGCTTTATTTTGGTGGTATATGACCTCTGTGAATTTAATTTTTTTTGCGCTATAAACAAAAAAAACCGACAATTTTGAAAAAAAACAATATTTTTTACTTTTTGCTATAAAACATACCCAATAAAAAAAATGTGAAAAAATCTAATTTCTTCATAAATTTAGACCAATATGTATTCTGCTACATATTTTTGATAAAAAAATCCCAATAAGCATATATTGAGTGGTTTGCACAACAGTTACAGAGTCTACAAACTATGGGATATTTTTATTTATTTTTGGTTTATTTTTTACTAGTAATGGCGGAGATCAGCGACTTATAGCGGGTCTGCAATATTGCCTTGGACAAATCGGACACCTGACATTTTAGACAATTTTTGGCGACCAGTGACACTAATACAGTAACCAGTGCTAAAAAATATGCACTATAACTCTACTAACGACACTGGTAGGGAAGGGGTTAACATCCTAGCTTGTGCTTACTCACTGTGGGGGAGGTGTTTTGACTAGGGGAAGGCAAAGATCTGTGTTCCTGCTTTGCAGAAATACAGGATCAATACCTTCCCTTCTGACAGAATGACAATCTTTATTGTGTACATAGGCAGATTGCCATTCTGCCTGTGTCATCAGCGGGTGCTGGTGGACATCGGGTCAGCGGTACTCGCCGATGGGCCCCCACTGTGTGTGATTAGCGTGTGCAGCAGCGTGCGCCTCAGACCCGGAAGTGTCAGATCACGTACTAGGTACGTGATCTGGTGCAGAGTGGCCATCCTGCCTCAGTAAATGTAAGGTGGGCTGTCTGCAAGTGGTTAAGGAGTGCATATATATATATATATATATATATATATATATATACACACACACACATATACAGTATCTCACAAAAGTGAGTACACCCCTCACATTTTTGTAAATATTTTATTATATCTTTTCATGTGACAACACTTTAGAAATTAAACTGCAATGTAAAGTAGTGAGCGTACAGCTTGTATAACAGTGCAAATTTGCTGTCCCCTCAAAATAACTCAACACAGCCATTAATGACTAAACTGCTGGCAACAAAAGTGAGTACATCTCTAAGTAAAAATGTCCAAATTGAGCCCAATTAGCCATTTTCCTCCTCAGTGTCATGTAACTCGTTAGTGTTACAAGGTCTCAGGTATGAATGGGGAGCGGGAGTGTTAAATTTGGTGTTATCGCTCTTGCTCTCTCATACTGGTCACTGGAAGTTCAACATGGCACCTCATGGCAAAGAACTCTCTGAGGATCTGAAAATAAGAATTGCCCCACACGTTGCTCAATAGGGTTTAGGTCTGGAGACATGCTTGGCCATTCCATCACCTTTACCCTCAGCTTCTTTAGCAAGGCAGTGGTCATCTTGGAGATGTGTTTGGGGTCATTATGTTGGAATACTGCCCTGCGGCTCAGTCTCCGAAGGGAGGGGATCATGCTCTGCTTTAGTATGTCACAGTACATGTTGGCATTTATGGTTCCCTCAATTATCTGTAGCTCCCCAGTGCAGGTATCACTCATGCAGCCCCAGACCATGACACTCCCTGACACTCCCACCAACATGCTTGACTGTAGGCAAGACACACTTGTCTCACCTGGTTGCCGCCACACACACTTGACACCATCTGAACCACATACATTTATCTTGGTCTCATCAGACCACAGGACATGGTTCCAGTAATCCATGTCCTTAGTCTGCTTGTCTTCAGCAATTTGTTTTCAGGCTTTCTTATGCATCATCTTTAGAAGAGGCTTCCTTCTGGGACGACAACCATACAGACCAATTTGAAGCAGTGTACGGTATATGGTCTGAGCACTGACAGGCTGACCCCCCAGCCCTTCAACCTCTGCAGCAATGCTGGCAGCACTCATACGTCCATTTCCCAAAGACAACCTCTGGATATGATGCTGAACATGTGCACTCAACTTCTTTGGTCGACCATGGCGAGGCCTATTCTGAGTCAAATCTGTCCTGTTAAACCGCTGTATGGTCTTTGCCATCATGCTGCAGCTCAGTTTCAGGGTCTTGGCAATCTTCTTATAGCCTTGGCCATCTTTATGTAGAGCAATGGTGTCATGTGACTAGTTAGTGTTACAATATCTTAGGTGTGTTAAATTTGGTGTTATCGCTCTCACTTTCTCATACTGGTCACTGGAAGTTTAACATGGCACCTCATGGCAAAGAACTCTCTGAGGATCTGAAAATAAAGAATTGTTGCTCTATATAAATATGGCCTAGGCTCTAAGAAGATTGCCAAGACCCTGAAACTGAGCTGCAGCACAATGGCCAAGACCATATAGCGGTTTAACAGGACAGGTTCCACTCACAACAGATCTCGCCATGGCCAACCAAATCAGTTGAGTGCACTTGCTCAGAATCATATCCAGAGGTTGTCCTTGGGAAATAGATGTGTGAGTGCTGCCAGCATTGCTGCAGAGGTTGAAGGGGTGGGGGGGGGTCAGATTGTCAGTGCACAGACCATACGCCACACACTGCATCAAATTGGTCTTCATGGCTGTGGTCCCAGAAGGAAGCCTCTTCTAGCGATGATGCATGAGAAAGCACGCAAAAAGTTTGCTGAAGACAAGCAGACTAAGGACATGGATTACTGGAACCATGTCATGTGGTCTGATGAGACCAAGATAAACATATTTGGTTCAGATGGTGTCAGGCGTGTGGGACCGGCAACCAGGTGAGGAGTACAAAAACAAGTGTGTCCAGCCTACAGTCAAGTATGGTGGTGGGAGTGTCATGGTCTGGGGCTGCACACAGTGTGCCAATTCTGTCAGCTAAGAACAGAAAACTGAGGCTACAATTCACACAAGCTCACCAAAATTGGACAATAGAAGATTGGAAAAATGTTGCCTGATCTATGGAGTCTTGATTTCAGCTGCGACATTCAGATGGTAGGGTCAGAATTTGGCGTAAACAACATAAAAGCATGGATCCATTCTGCCTTGTATCAATGGCAAACCTTTTTTCCTTTTTTAATAAAATAAGGTAGAGGAATAACCTCTGTCAGATTTTGTGTCCCATTTGGGAGATATCCCTTTCTTCCTGTTCCATAGCCAAAACAGGAAGTGAAAGGAAATTTCTCTAAATTGAGGAAATTCCTGGTTGTCATTACAGTCAAAAGAATAAGGCTCGGTTCACATATATGCAAATCGGATGCATTTTTAACAGCATCTGATTCGCATAACATGTGACCGGCTTTCAATGGAGCCTGTTCACATATGTCTAAGGCGGCCATCTGAAAAGGATCCTGTGTGATTTTGGGTCCTGTTTAGGTGTGAGTTCAAGTAAAAATTTGCACCTGAACCAGTGAACAAAACTGCACCAGACTCCGGACTGCAAACCACAGCCGAACATGTATGAACCCAGCCTTAGTGTTCCCATTTAAAGATTTTCCTCTCTATTCTTGTTCTGCTGCCCAAAATGTTGCATGTTCTTTCAGTTTCAACAGGACAAACAGAGAGGCTGAATTTTTCACAGACAGCAATAAAAACCTGACAGGTGTTTTAATTCCTCTACATTTTATCAAAAACTGGAAAAAATGCCTTTAGGTATACTTTAAAATTATGATTGGTATAAGCTACAATAAAAGATTTATAATAAAAAAAAATTGTCATCAAAGTTGAAAAGTGGTAAAGCAGCTTTTGAAATTAGTGATAAATAAAAACAAAACAGATTCTGAAAACTGACAATGCAAATAAAAATGTTGAAATACAAATGCAGAGAACTGAATTTGAGAACACTTACTAATTTTGGCAAATGTTATCACCGCAACCTATAAATGATTAAATAAAAAGTAGTATCCTAAAGGGGAAAATGAAGGAGTTAAAGTAAAACTTCAGGGAAAACTTCTCTTTAATTTTGGTTGGCGCAAGAAAACGATTTTAACATTTTTTTTAACTTTCTGTGAGCTCAGTGAACCGTAAGCAGGATACGTCACCCCAATGTATGCACAGACAGCAATAAATGCCTGACAGCTGACAAGGCTTCAAAATTTTCCCCACTCAATCCAAAACTACTTAAAAAAAAAAAGTTGTGGCTGGAGTTCCACTTTAAACAAAGCTGTCAAATAAGATTTTTATAAATAAGTTGAAGTATGAAATAAAATAAAATATAGTGGAGCCCTTTCTACATAGGCACCAAAATATCTGACGATCTTAGTATTAATGTGCAAAGCGCAGCATACATGCCTCTCATAATCACCTTTACAGTCTATTTCCTGCCATTATTTGCAGACTTGGTTATGAAAATCCAATCAGATTGTGAATATATATTTTTAGTATACTTTCAAAGCAAAGAAATTACTGCAAGGACAAGTGATTATCTTAATGACAGCTGTTCAGTACCAAAAAGGCTCTGTTAATGTAATAACTGGCACATGTCCCAAATATAAAGTATTTCTTTTTTTTACGATTATGGACAAGAGAGTCTCATGTGATGGTAATTTTATCTAGCAGAAAGGTAAAGTCGTGCATCAGTTTTATGGATTTTGTACTTAAAATTCCAGGTGATGCTGGTCTCTTCTCTATCCCTTAAGATTCCATGCTGCTATGTCAGCTGAGGCGCAATATCACTGTGGGCAAATCAACTATAAATGTATATTACATGCAAATGTACAACCAGGTCAAGTGCTGAACAGCCAAATGTCTCTGTTGCGGTTCCTTACTCTGAGCCCCGTTACAATAGTAAATATACTCTTTCAGGTGTATGTAAAGTCAAAACTTTTTTTTTAGTTTTTAATAAAGTAACTTAACGGTTAAAAACCATCATCGCATTATTTTATGTTGCCTCTACTCAGCTAGGCAGGTTTCCCCCTATTTCCTGTCCTGTGAATGCAACAGACATTGAGAGTAAACTTTTATTCAAATTGAATGGAATTCCCATCTGTGAAAGTTCTCACAGGAATAGGTGTCCCCATTGGTGGATTTTACCCAATTTTCTGCTCTAGGGTCAGCTGTAAAATGCTGGATTTCCCCTAACGCTCTGGTCATCACGGGTGATAAAGAGGGCACATCTTACTAAAGGGAACATAGACCGAATTAAGACCTTGACAAAGGTCTAATTCTTCACCACTAATTCCAAAACTAAAAAAAATCCTTTACATGCACTGTATTTAATGCTACAACTTTATAGCCAAAGCCTTTTTTCCCTACGTTTTAAAGTTCTAAATGGGTAGATTTAGCCTTTTATTCATCACTGTCAATGGAACAAGAGAAGAGGAAATCTTACAAACAGGGACACTTAACTGGGACCTAGGGAACGTGCATGTGCTGCTCAGGCTCAGTGGTAAGAGGTATTTAGTCAATGCTTCCACAGCTGCTGCTAGAGTGCCAACAGGGGATGGAACCCATCCTGGTTCCAGTAAGGCAACTACTCCACCATCCTCATCCCCACCCAGAATCATCCATCCCTCTCCATCCAGCATCATCTATCCCACTCCACAATGTATCGCCATCCCTTCCCAGCATATTCCATCCCTCTCCAGATTGTATCCCCATCCCCACCCAGCATCATCCATCCCTCTTCATGATTCTGGCAGGGGTGGGGATATATTTGTGGAGAGGGATGGATGATGCTGGGCAGGGATGGGGAAACACTGTGGAGAGGGATGCAGATAATTCTGGGTGGGGATGGGGATACATTGTGGAGAGGGATGTAGATAATTCTGGGTGGGCAAGGGGATGCAGTGTGGAGAGGGATGCAGATAATTCTGGACGGGGATGGGGATACATTGGGGAGAGGAATGCAGATAATTCTGGGCAGGGATGGGGATACATTGTGGCGAGGGATGCAGATAATTCTGGGTGGGGGTACATTGTGGAGAGGGAATGGGATACATTGTGGAGAAGGATGGAGATACATTATGGAGAGGGATGGAGATACATTGTGGAGAGGGATGGAGATACATTGTGGGTGCATTCTGTGAAATGGCCAGAGGGCGAGCCCTGGGGAATGTTGGTGGTCAGGCCATGGGGGGGGGAGCCCAGGCCTAAAGCTGTTTAAAGGGCCCCCAACATTTCTGATGGCTGCCCTGAGTATGCAAGCTGTGTGGCAGGTGCTACACCAGCAGCTCACATTAGTAAGTGCCGCACATTAGTAAGTGACTGAGGCTCAGCAGAGGCTCAAGGCAGAGCTTCTGCAAAGGATAACACAAGACAAACATGTAACGTCTTGTGTGCCCTGGGAGCTGGATTGTGGGGGCACTGAATCAGTCTGTCATCCGTGGACCATGGGTGGAAAGTCCAAGGTGTCTATTGAATTCTCAGAAGATAAAATGCTGGCTTTAGACGGCTGCAGGCTCTGAAAAGAGCTAGAAGGAACTCTGTGTGGACAGAAAAAGAGCAATGCCAATCTAAGTGCAGCAGTATAAGAACATCTTTATAAAAAAGACAAATAGCAACTCACAAGATAAAAGCGTTGTCAGTGCACGTGTGGCAATAGGCCTTATGTAGAAGTTCATCCACTCCTTTAGGAGGACGGGCTGCAGGCGGGGAACACTGGTGGCTGCTGGTACTGGCTGAGCTGGTAGCTTCCAGCACTTCCAGAGACTCAGATGGGACTCAGGAACCACCGCTGACGTCACTACCGGGTGTAGGGTGAAGTGCGAGGCGCTCGGGTTCGGAACATTCATGCTCCTTCCTCAGGCAATATGGGACGGCCATGTTTGTGGTGACTTTTTATCTGTTAGGGATGGGCGGGTCGGAATGGTGCTAAAGTCTCCGCCCACCCTGGAGTCATGTTCCCAGGATATGCGGGGATGTTTGGAAAGGGACCCAGTTCTTCATGTGGAGTATGAGCAGCACAGTGGTGTAGTGGTTAACACTTTTGCCTAGCAGCAAAAGGGTCACTAGTTCGAATCCTGACCACAACACCTGCTTGGAGTTTGCATGTTCTCAAACAGACTGGGAAGAGCAATCCTAATGCAAAGGGTGCTTCAGGGCAAGTTGGGGGAAAATAAAATATATGAAAAAAGAAACAAAGTGAAAATAGAAAAATATAAAGTATGAAATGAAAGATTGGGTAGTTGTCATGATTTTATGGTATGCGGTGCAGAAATTAGAGTAGGGGATTAACCTCCAATTCTTCATTCAGTCCCCCTGGTGCCAAGACATCCAATCGGTATATCTAGTAGGATTCTCGGGCACACAGGCGTCTGAACCAACTGGCTGCTGGAAGGGTGTTGGAGGTGGCCTCAATTACCCTGACTCTGAGGCCCTGGGAGGAATGTTCATGAGTAAGAATAAGCATTGACTAGCCCCCTATGTTGTTCAAACCTTTGTTGTATTGTACGGATGGTGCGGCCCACATACAGTAGGCCGCAGGGACAGGACAAACAGTATACGACAAAGTCGGAAGAGCATGTATAGAAACCAGTGATGGGATAGCTCTTGCCTTTGGCATGAAAATCTGTCTGTAGGTGACGTGGACACGTTAGGCATAGGGCTTTACAGCATTGGTACATGCCATTGATGTTGAAAAATTTGAGAGGGGCACTGATGGTGGTGGAAACCGATTTGATTTTGCTGGGGGCTATCCAGGTTTTGAGGTTTCTGGCCCATCTATAGGAGATGAATGGTCGAGCCGTAATGGTGGATTTTAGGTGTGGGTCCTCTCACAGGATGGCCCAGTGTTTTTGGAATATGCATTCCATATTCTGAAACTGAGAGTGGAAGTTGGTTGTGAATCTGAGAGGTTGTATTGACTGGTAGGTGATTAGTTCTCTATTGGCTGTGGCTGAGTTCTGTTTATGGAAAGAAAAAGCCTTATCTATGAGGGTAGGTGGATAGCCTTTTTCAGAAATGTTTTCTTTAGTAACTGCCCATGTTTATTGTAGTCCTCTTCTCGGGTATAGTTGTGTTTGAGATGGCAATATGGGCTTTTGGGAATGTTTCTTACTCACCGTGAGTGATAGCAACACCTGTAATGCAAATAGGATTTGCCGGCAGCGGGTTTATTGTAATTTTGTACTTGAATGAGTCCGTTGTCATGGCTCAGCAGCAGGTCAAGGAAAGCTAGGGAATGTTCATCACACACAGACGTGAAAGAGAGACCCATGTCATTTGAATTGCATTGTGTTACGATCTGTTCTACCAGGGATTTGGGGCCATCCCAAATGATGACCACGTCATCAATATATCGCCTGTAGTAAACCGGTGTGAGGAAAAGGGGTTGTTCTGCCAGATGTAACGGTTTTCCCACAGACCCATGGTGAGATTGGCATAGCTTGGGGCAAAATTTGCCCCCATAGCTGTCCCATGGATCTGTAGGTAAAACTCACCGTTGAATTCAAAGTAGTCGTGGCGCAATTCATCTTGGAAGTCACCATCTTCTCCCTGACCCACAACTACTTTGAATTCAACAGTGAGTTTTACCTACAGACCCATGGCACAGCTATGGGGGCAAATTTTGCCCCAAGCTATGCCAACCTCACCATGGGTCTGTGGGAGAACCTTTACATCTGGCAGAATAACCCTTCTCCTCACATCTGGTTTACTATGGGCGATATATTGATGACATGGTCATCATTTGGGATGGCCCCAAATCCCTAGTAGACCAGTTTGTGACACACTGCAATTCAAATGGTATGGGTCTCTTTTTCACGTCTGTGTGTGATGAACATTCCCTAGCTTTCCTTGACCTGCTGCTGAGCCATGACAACTGACTCATTCAAGCACAAAATTACAATAAACCCACCGCCAGTAACTCCTATTTGCAGTACAGGAGTTGCCATCACCCACGGTGGGTAAGAAACACTCCCAAAAGCCAATATTGTCATCTCAAACACAACTGTACCCGAGAAGAGGACTACAATAAACATGGGCAGTTACTAAGGAAAACATTTCTGGAAAAAGGCTATACGCCTACCCTCATAGATGAGACTTTTTTTTCTATAAAGAGAACTCAGCCACAGCCAATAGAGAGCTAATCACCTCCCAGTCAATACAACCTCTCAGATTCACAACCAACTTCCACTCTCAGTTTCGGAATATGGAACGCATATTCCAAAAACACTGGGCCATCCTGCAAGAGGACCCACACCTAAAATCCATCATTACAGTTTGACCACTCATCTCATCTATAGACAGGCCATTACTCTCAAAACCCAGATAGCCCCCAGCAAAATCAAATCAGTTTCCATCACCATCAGTGCCCCTCTCAAGTTTTTCAACATTAATGAAATGTACCAATGCCGTAAAGCCCTATGCCTAACGTGTCCACATGTCACCCACAGACAGAAGAATTTCATTCCAAAGGCAAGAGCTATCCCATCACTGATATCTATACATGCTCTTCCGACTTTCTGATTGTTTGTCCTGTCCCTGTGACCTACTGTATGTGGGCCACACCATCCGTATACTATGACAGAGGTTTGGACAACATAGACGGCTAATTGATGCCGGCTCTGACCAGCATAGTGTCCGCAAACATTTTCTCATTCATTATGAACATTCCTCCGAGGGCCTCAGAGTCTGGGTAATTGAGGCCATCTCCAACACCCTTCTAGCAGCCGAACAGTTCAGACGCCTGCATGCCCGAGAATCCTACTAGATATACAGATTGGATGTCTTGACACCAGTGGGACTGAATGAAGAATTGGAGATTAACTACTATATTTTCTGCATCGTATACCTTAAAATCATGACAAATACCCAATCTTTCATTTCATACTTTTCACTTTTCTCTTTGTTTCTTTTTTAATTTTTTTCCCCTAACTTGTCCTGAAGTGCCCCTTGCATTAGGATTGCACTTCCCAGTCAGTTTGAGAACATTCAAGCAGGTCGTGGTTGGGATTCAAACTAGTGACCCTTATCTGCTAGGCAAAAGTGTTAACCACTACATCACTGTACCGCTCAAACTCCACACACAGAACTCAGCCCCTTTCCAAACATTCCCACATATCCTGGGAACATGACACCAGGGTGGGCAGATACTTTAGCACCGCCCCGTCCCACCCATTAAACAAGCCCCAACTCACCCCAGCATGGACATGTCCACTTACCCCATTTGAGTCCATCTGCCTACGGTCAGAGCCCCAAAAACACTTAATCCCCAACATCTATTCCCTCCTCTTTGCCAGTCATGACCCCAAATCACACTGGGTCATCAGCAAATGGGAACATGATTTAAAGGCAGAGCTTACAGACTACGACTGGGAGACTATCTTCACTTGTGTGCACAAGGGCTCCCCAAATGTCTCAACTCAGGAAAACAGCTACAAAATACTCTCTAGATGGTATAGAACCCCAATCAAACTACAAAAATGTCCCCCACAATCTCCCCCAAATGCTGGCGGTGCTACGAAAATGTAGGCACACTCCTACACATCTGATCGGATTTCCCCTTACTACAACCATTTTGGGAAGAAGTACACAAGCTCACATGCAAAATCTCTACTCTCCCACTGGAATACACCCCTGCCCCATTTCTATTACACAACTCCTCTATACCTATATCCGATTATTTCCGCTCCTTAGCCATATATCTCATAAATGCAGCCAAAATGCGTATACCAATCCATTGGCGATCCCAAAACCCCCCTATTATAGCAGAATGTTCAAGAGAATACAAAAAAAAAATTGTGATATGGAGGAACTCATACATTAGACAAGAGACACCTCTACCAAATTCAGAAACACCTGGGCATGTTGGCCACACTTTAGATGTGCAGAATACTCTTCTGTGGTTCTAAAGTAAAAACGAGGGAGAGATGAGTCCACTGGGGGCCGAGAGAGCAGAAGAGATCCCCTGACCCTCCCCCATACACCCCTGAGCCCCCTCCACCCCCCTTGAACTTCCTCAATTACACAAATGCCTTGCTCCAACACACCCCTTGCTCAGATGGACACACACACTCCATTTTTCTACACGTTTATCCGTTTATACACCTTTATTACCGCCCACTTTCTCTATCCCCATATCCAAGCATCTGAACACTGACTCTACAATTATCATATTGTCTCTAAATGTATTCTAAAGTTGATGTTGTACAGGGCAAACAAAAGGATTTCAAGGAATTCTCTATTTTGAAATTGCCTTTTTCATACATTGTTTTTATTGCTAACTAAACAATCTACACAAAGACCATGGCAGAGGGGGCGTGACCGGATGTCCGGGTGAGCGGACGCGTGTGTGGCGGCTCCTGCCCTGAGCTCCTGGAATCCTGACAGCGCGGCTCCCGGAATTCGACCGAGCCCAGCGGTGGAGGACGCGACGGGGAGAGCGGCCCCTACGCGCGGTCCGCGTCTGAATCCTTGACGGCGGGCCGTAGGAGCGGAGAGTGAGGGGACTCCATGTGGACAGGTTCCGGGACGGTGGAGCGGCAGCTAATGTTTGCAGGCCCTGTTGGACCCCCGCACGCCGGAGTGGTGAGGTAGAGTAGCGTGGTCTGAAATGCCACATTGCGATTGAGTGACTATCTAATACACATGACTGCTAACCTGAGCCTTTTCCTGACAATGTCTACGATAGCAGGGTGGTAGCCAGAAGCCAGGCGACACCAGCATATGCATTGCGGGGATCACTGGAGTTCTGATTAACCGCGATGGTGGGACGATAGCATCTGTAACAGTCCTTTTCCGAGTCCAATCGTCAGTACACATAATCTATCAGTGAGTTAGCGTTACACCGTAAAGTCTGGTGCGATGAGATGGAGTGGTGAGGCCGCACGCCCCCAGGTTGTCCCGGACGTTTGTAATCGACGGCGAGGTGGCAGGGCCTTGGACAGGTGTACCTCAGGGGAGTGAGAGGCGAGGATGCCGGGCGGCAGTTCCTAAGTCTGCGCCTGGCGCGCATCCCCGGCGAGAGGGGCAGCGCAGGAGGTGGCGACCCGAGCCAGCTTAAGGCCCTCGGCGCGACAGTCCTAAGGTCCTCGAGTCCCGTC
>BLSH010518122.1:112482-124133 GCA_018402905.1 Glandirana rugosa | reverse complement strand
AAAAAAAAAAAAAAAAAAAAAAAAAAAAAAAAAAAAACAATCTACACAAAATGCCATATGCACTCTATCCAAATGGAGCCCGTCTGGTGGGAAAGAGTGGTCAGTGTTGTTCCTCCAACCCTGGTCAAAGCTTGATCCCTTTTGGGGTGGCAGGGGATATGGAGCAACACACCTCAGGATCCCAGGACTTAACCCATGGGTCTAAGCAAAGTGGATACAGAGATCCAGAATTACAACATGGTTCAAATTATAAGTAACAGATGACACCTCCTTTCCCACACATTCCAACAAAAAAGGCAGTTTACATAAACAGTATATATAAAATGTATGCAATTATTTACACACACGCAAAACACATGGATAATATAATGGGAAAATCATATAATAAATAATACATAAAATAACATTTTAAATAATAGAAATTAAAATGAAGTTGACAACGATATGACTGACCCTTTAGCAAATATTTTGTTGCACAGCCTTTAGAGGATATCACTGCAAACAAGTAATTTCTGTAGCTTTCAATCAGAATTCTGCATCTGTCTTGAGATAGTTTGGGCCACTGTTCTTGAGTAAACATCTCCAGCTTACAGAAGGATGCCTTCTCCAGACAGAATTTCAGTTCTTTCCATAGATGTTTGGTAGGATTTAGGTTAGGGCTCAAAGAAGGCCACTTTGTTTTGTTTTTAGCCATTTTTGGGTGCTTTTAGCGGTGTACTGTTGGAGGATCCCTGACCTGTGATGCGGATAGAGCTTTCTGACAATGAGTGGGCAGTACATTTCACTTTAGAATTCCTTGCTTGTCCTAAGATTTCATCGTGTTTTGCAGATTTAAATTCTCCCATGCCAGATTAAGCAAAGCAGCCCCAAAACGTAAGGGAGCCTTTTACACTAGGTATGGTGTTCTTTACTTTCAATGCTTCATTTTATCAACTGTGAACCTAGAGCTCATGCGACTTTCCAGAAAGCTTCAGTTTTGTCATCTGTCTAAAGTACATCCTCCCAGAAGCCTTGTGGCTTGTCTATGCATTTTAGAAAATTCTAGCCTGGCTTTTTAGGTTTTTCTTTCGGAAGTGGAGTCCATTGACGGATGGTACAATCAGACACTGATTCACACACTGAACCTTAGATTTCAACACGTACAGTATCTCTTTGGAAGTTTTGCTTGGCTTTTAGTCTACTATTCAAACTATCCTTCTGTTTAAACTGAGGTTGATTTTCCTTTTGCGTTCACATCCAGGGAGGTTATCTACATTTACAAATACCTTAAAGTTAATAACCTTTGTAACTACAGTCACAGGAGCATCAAGCTCCTTGAAGGTGGTTTTATAACCTTTTAACTCTGACACGCTGGGTCTAGAATTTTCTTTCTGATCTCCTAAGACAACGCACTACTTCTTGCAGCCTCATGGTCCTGCAGTACCATGCAATTTGGTGCCCGAAAATGCACTGGGTCTGCAAGATGTATTTGGGGTGCCATTAATTGCAATTCAAAAAGTGCCACACTATTAAAAGCAATATACGTTACAGTGACATAAATGCAAATAAATATTGTGTAAGTGCATAAATAATAATGAGAATAGTCCAAAGAATCCAAAAGGTAAAACTGGTAGTCCCCAAATAAATGTGACATCAAATCGTCCCAAAAAAAAAAAAGTAAAAAAATCGGTAAGGGAAAATCCTTTTTCTTGCACAGTTAAAATGGTTGTCAACTGTGAACCTAGAGCTCATGTGACTTTCTGTCAACCCTTGACAAGCACTTTAACCTACACATAAGCCTATAATACGGCTTACCTGTAGGTTCCCTACATATCTCCTAAACCTGCACGGTTTAGGAGATATACAGTGTGCGTGCATGTGCCCACGTCATCAGGCACATGCACAGTGAACAAATGGCCTCCGTGTAATTTCTTCACTGAGATCGTGCCACGATTGTCAGCTCCCACATTCGTGCGCGGGAGTGATGTCACGCGACTCCAGACAGTCACAGAGCCGGAGTCCGTGGCCCCGGAAGGAAGAGGGGCAGAAGATGGAGCAGGGACATCACAGGACATCTTGGGCTTCCAATGCAGGTAAGTGCCACACAATGGGCTAATATGTGGTGCATACTAGCCCATTATGCTTTTACATTGCAAGGTAATGAAGAGGAAGTAAAACCCATCAGGATTTACTTCCTCTTTAAGGTACTTCAAAACACCATGAGTATTCCAACACCTTATGTGCAATATAACTCTGACCAGAGCTTATGGACTTTTAAATTAAAAAAAAGGAGTCAACTGTGCATGGATGTTAATATGGTCCCCACTTGGAAAGGAATGCCTCCTCTGGGTAATCCAGTATATCTTCAAATCTGTATCATCGATGGACATAAAGTGCTCAACAATAACATGAGTTTGTGGATGAACACTATTAATATGTTAATTTCATCAAATGCCAAAAGGGATCTAATATCACCAAGCCAGACCACAGAATATCAATGCACAGATGAGGAACAGCCATGGGATCCAATGTCACCCAAGCAAACACAGGTGCATTCATGAATAGACTTAAAGAACTGTACATTATTTCCAATGTAGTCATTTGATGAAATTAACATATTAATGATCAGCATAAATATGTTTATTTCATCAAATGCTGAAAGGGATCAAATATCAGCTAGCCAGAATGCAGACACTTCATCAATGTACAGGAATGAGGCACAACCACAGGATCCAATGTCATCCAGGCAAACACAGATGCATTCATGAATAGGTCTAAAGAAATGTACAATTTTTTTCTGATATAACAATCAAGTCAACCAAAAAGGCTTGATGTGCCCTAAGCCCTTCTGTGTTTTATATATAGTATAGTGTTTTATATGTAGTATACAAACACACACACACACACACACACACATAGCCTACACACAAATGTGCATGGTGGTGCTTCTTGCCCACATTCATTTCTCCACAGGACAAAACTGACAACAAAGTCCAACCCCACATGGGTTATTAGAACAAAGAATGGCAACAAAACCTTTGTCCTTATGGCTATACACTGGGCTGTTTGGTCAGCTCCCAGTTTCAGCCTGTTCATACCACAGATTGAATCACGCACACCCACCAGCCTCTATTACAATACTTTCTTAATCAGGTGTGTCAGGGTGTGTATGGATATTAACCCTCCGTCTACTGCCAAACAGGAGCCAACCTGGGTGACACATACACTCCAACCCTGACTATGCCCTAGGGGCTGTCTGTCACAGCAAAGACGGTAGTGCATATAAACCAAAAAAAAAAGAGCGGCACTCACGGGTCTAGAAAGGTTAATGCATGATGGAGGTTTAATTCAATGTTTCAACAAGGCACAAGTTTGTCTTCCTCAGGATAAGTGATGCAACACAACATTTATTGCGTAAAACCCCTCCCATCATTATCACCCACATGTGGTGACATCAACAAGTGCAAATGTCAAAGTTCCAGCTAAAAGCAATCATGAGAAAATGTCCAAATTTGGGAGAACAGAAAAACAACAAACGTACCTGCAAAATAGACCTTAAAAAAGGAAACAAAATCCAGACATTAAAGACAAAAATAAAACCGCATAACAGAATGTCATGCTACCTATGGCCGCCCATGCTGAGGCAGAGCTGGAGTAGGATAGCATGGTAAAAATGCAGTGTATAAAAGAAAAAATACAAGGGGGTCCTGCAGAACAACCTACAACACCAGGTATGTAGATTAAGACAGGTGCAAAAACAGACATTAACCCAGTGTAAAGCCATCTAATAAATGTGCTGAAGGTGGAAATAAACAGAAAGTGATAGATTGAAAACAATTTGAGCTCAAAACAGGGAGAGCACCAAAGGTGCCAACAACCATAGCAGAGCAGTCCCACTGGTCGCAAAGAAAATAAATAAGAAAGGAACTCCGCAGACCTGTAGCAGGTGTCATCAGAAAGGAGATCACAGAGAAAAGAGAGACTCCAGAGGGAACAGTAAGCAAAAAGAAATGGTTGGAAGCAAAATGTGAGAGCCAAAATGAAGGAGAGCAAAAAAGTCTGCAAAAAGTATACTGGTCACAATAGTAAATATATAAGAGAGACTGTCCAGAGTGACCTTGATCCCCACTTAGAAGGTTCCCCTCTTTTGCCAGTAGATCTTCCTTCCTCTTAATGACCTCTCTGGCTCTCCCCATACCTTAACAATGGGAGGGGTTTTAGGGTGTATATGTTGTGTTGCTTCACTTGTTTGTTATCCTGAAGAAGTCGAGCTTGTGCCTTGTCGAAAAGTCAAATTAAACCGTCATCATGCGTTCACCTTTTAAGACCCGTGAGATCTCTTTTGAGATTTTATATATATATATATATATATATATATATACACAGAGAGAGAGAGAGATAGATAATATCTCACAAAAGTGAGTACACCCCTAACATATTTTTAAATATTTTATTATATGCTTTCATGTGGCAACACAGAAGAAATGACACTTTGCTACAATGTAAAGTAGTGAGTGGTACAGCTTGACATGCATTCAGGGTAGGCAGGTGAGGCAGAGCTGTTTGCAGCAGACAGAGGATAAGCTCACAGTGCGTCTCACTTCTTGTTAAAGGCACTGAGCTCCATGGATAGCTTGGAGCCTTGGACCAATGGTAAAGCACCATTGGCCCAAGCTGTCCTATAAAAATGCTGCAGTGGAGGCTGGCCTCTCACTGCAGTGTCATAGAATGGGGTATATGTCTAAAAGACAAATGCTCCCTTCCAACCCAGCCCTCTTAACTACAAGGGCAGACAAGGGTTTATGTGTATAAGATTTACCCATAATCCCATGTTTTTCTCACACAGTTAAGATGGAGAAAGAGAAACTACTGCTGTTGAAAAGGTACAAAGTTAAATCATATACTATTATGCTATATGTTACAAGATAATAATTTTTTATTTATCTATTTACAGTGAAATTACTGGTTTGATGTTATAACTTCAAACTTCAGTAATTTGTCCATTAAGCCACCTGCTTGAGTATAGTTTTTAAAAATATAGTGAATTACCTTAAAATAATATATAATAATTATTTGTATATTACTTATGGTAATTAACCTCTTGCCACCCAAGCCAATTCTGACACTTCTCTCCTACATGTAAAAATCAATATAATATTTTTTGCTAGAAGTTAGCACGATTTTAAATAGATACTGTACCTAACATGTCATGCTTTAAAATTGCGCACATTTGTGGAATGGCGCCAAACTTCAGTACTTAATCTCCACAGACAACGCTTCAAACATTTTTAGAGGTTACCGCTTTAGAGTTACAGAGGAGGTCTAGTGATAGAATTATTGCTCTCGCTCTAACGTTCGTGGCGTATGTAACCTGTGTGTATCTGGCTCTGATACTAGCCAATGCCTCACCAGCCACTGACCTCACCGCACGTCCCTGCTCCAAGACGACCACTGCCTTGCTAAAGAAGCTGAGGGTAAAGGTGATGGACTGGCCAGGCATGTCTACAGACCTAAACCTTATTGAGCATCTGTGGGGCATCCTCAAGCAGAAAGTGGAGAAGCACAAGGTCTCTAACATCCACCAGCTCCGTGATGTCGTCATGGAGGAGTGGAAGAGGACTCCAGTGGCAACTTGTGAAGCTCTGGTGAACTCCATGCCCAAGAGGATTAAGGCAGTGCTGGAAAATAATGGTGGCTACACAAAATAGTGACACTTTGGGCCCAATTTGGACATATTCACTTAGGGGTGTACTGACTTTTGTTGCCAGTGGTTTAAACATTAATGGCTGTATGTTGAGTTATTTTGAGGGGACAGCAAATTTACACTGTTATACAAGCTGTACACTTACTACTTTACATTTTAGCAAAGTGTCATTTCTTCAGTATTGTCACATGAAAAGATATAATAAAATGTTTACAAAAATGTGATGGGTGCACTCAGTTTTGTGAGATACTGTATACATATGATTTATGATTAAACATTTTTCACTCGTGATTAATGTTTGGCTGAAGCCATTTATTATCATCAATCAACTGTGTTTACTCTTTTTAAATCATGATAACAACAGAAACTACCCAAATGACCCTGATCAAAAGTGTACATACCCTGGTGATTTTGGCCTGATAACACGCACACAAGTTGACACAAAGGGGTTTGAATGGTTATTAAAGGTAACCATCCTCACCTGTGATCTGTTTGCTTGTAATTAGTGTGTGTGTATAAAAGGTCAATGCGTTTCTGGACTCCTAACAGACTTTTGCAACTTTCATACAGTGCTGCAGTGACGTTTCTGGATTCTAAGTCATGGGGAAAGCAAAATAATTGTCAAAGGATCTGTGGGAAAAGGTAGTTGAACTGTATATAACAGGAAATTGATATAAAAAGATATCCAAAGAATTGAGAAAGCCAATCAGCAGTGTTCAAACCGTAATCAAGAAGTGGAAAATTAGGGGTTCTGTTGAAACCAAGCCACGGTCAGGTCAGGTAGACCAACTAACATTTCAGCCACAACTGCCAGGAAAATTGTTAGGGATGCAAAGAAAAACCACAAATAACTTCAGGTGAAGTACAGGACTCTCTGAAAACATATGGTGTGGCTGTTTCAAGATGCACAATAAGGAGGCACTTGAAGAAAGATGGGCTGCATGGTCAAGTTGCCAGAAGAAAGCCATTACTATGCAAATGCCACAAAGTATCCAGCTTACAATAGGCCAAACAGCACAGAGACAAGCCTCAAACCTTCTGGCACTAAGTCATTTGGAGTGATGAGACCAAAATTGAGCTTTTTGGCCACTACCATAAACGCAACATTTGACGAGGAGTCGAAAAGACCTATGATGAAAGGTACACCATTCCTACTGTGAAACACGGGGGGGATCACTGATGTTTTGGGGATATGTGAGCTACAAAGGCACAGGAAATTTGGTCAAAATTGACGGCAAGATGAATGCAGTATGTTATCAAAATATACTGGAGGAACATTTGCATTCATCAGCCAGGAAGCTGTGCATGGGACGTACTTGGACATTCTAACATGACAATGATCCAAAACACAAGGCCAAGTTGACCTGTCTTTGGCTACAGCAGAATAAAGTGAAGGTTCTGGAGTGGCCATTTCTGTCTCCTCATCTCAATATCATTGAGCCACTCTGGGGAGATCTCAAACGTGCAGTTCATGCAAGACAGCCCAAGAATTTCCAGGAACTGGAGGCTTTTTGCCAAGAGGAATGGGCAGCTTTACCATCTGAGAAGATAAAGAGCCTCATCCACAAATACCACAAAATACTTCAAGCTGTCATTGATGTTAAAGGAGGCAATACACTGTATTAAGAACTGGGGTATGTAAATGTTTGATCAGGGTAATTTGGGTAGTTTCTGCTGTGATTATTATCCAACCATTAGTGAAAGAAATCATTCATATTCTCTGAAAAATGGGCAAGAAAAAAAAAAAAATATATATATATATACACACACACATATATAAATGCACATTCTCACACATCAGGCATATGAGGAAATACATGTTGACATGCACGATTATTGTTGAACATATTACATGCTGCCTGCTGGATTTTATAGTCATTGGCAGTAATCACTGTGTACAGCTGGTCAGGAAGGCTCCCCATGACACAATAGCACTGTAGGAGGGATTCCCCCATCAACACTGACTGGAAGGAAAGAAATCAGATTGTCTATGGGCTGCTTTCTGGGTATCAAACTTTGTTTTTAGAACAGGGTAATGAAATATATGCTATTGACTTGGGAAAATATGTGTGACTTGGACTGTCTACAGAACATTTTCTAAGTGAATGGGAGAACTATGGTGCATATTGTCATGCAAATATCCTGATAGACCCATTAGATGTGAACAGTCTCTGACAGTCTATTGTCACTTGCAACCAGTCTTAACAGTTTATTTTTTACATATGAGCAAATGCCTGCAGACTTTTGTACAAATGAGGGAGATCATATTAAAAAAAAAGTAAAACTGTAATGCAAACATTGTAAAACTTACTTATTATATATAGTTGTTCTTTGAAAATTGATCTTCCTATCATTACGATATCTTTTGTAGTCTTCAACGCCATCTTTAATGGCAATGACCAGAAGAACTATGACCAACGGCACCATGGTTATCTCTTTATGAAACACTTCAATTACTGGAATCCAATTCAAGATAGCAAGAAGCAGAAAATACAAGTTTGCAGACCTGTAAAGGGAAAACAGTTACCAGTTGCTATTTTTAACCACACAGATAAAACTGCTCTTCTTATTTACCAATGTGATCTTTTTTAAAATGATGGCATAGCATAATAAAAAAAATCTGACCTATGCTAATCAATAGAGCAATTTACAAGAGAGTTGATATGCTTTGGTTACATTCTAAGCCTTCATGTACACAGGAGGTTTTGCTAACTCTACTAGACTCCTTTCCTCCTGGCAGCAAACTTTTTGGTAGAAAACGCATGACACTTGTAAACTCATGTAAACCATTTAGGCGTGTCAAGCGCTTGAGTCTTAATTCATTTTATTGGCCAGAGTAATCATTTATTCTACCCAGTAGTAAATGTACTTAGCACTTAGGCCCATTTAGATACATTTACATGCACTTACACACATTTAGGCATGTCAAACATTTTTTCTGCCAAAAGAATGCTGCTCCTGGATGCTGGATTTTTTTTTTCTGCTTCTAAAGGGCCCTGGCTCTATAGAAGTCTAAATGCCCGTGTGTGAATGGACACATAGGCTACCATGTAGGGCGTTTAGAGGCAGGAAAAAAAACAATGTTAACAGCCACTAGGAGCAGCAGAAAAAATGTCCAGTGTGCATTTTGATCCTCACTTCCTAGTGAGTACCTGGCCCAAATGTAGGATGGGATGTTTTGGACTACTGCATGCTTGTTCTAGTGACTCATAAAATAGTGACATTGAGCAAACCATACAAAAATATACATACAGTATACCAGCTATTTTACGTGCCAGAGGATAAGTCTGACCACACAGTCCTAAGATTTTAACAGCCTCGTCAGAATATACAGCCATGATAGTGACCGCACTTTTTTCTGTTACAATTAAAGCAGTTGTATCTCCCTTTTTGCCATTTTTACCTATAGGCTTACCTGTAAGTAAAATGAATATCTCCTAAACCTGCACGGTTTAGGAGATGTTCACCCTGCATGCATCTGCTGACATCAGCGGCGCATGCGCAGTGAAGGTCCGGCGAAAGACCGGTGTATCATGCCGGAATTTGCCAGAACAGAGGACTCCAGCGCACATGCGAAGGAGGGACGTCATCGCGGCTTGGGCTACTCGCAGGACCGGAGCCCGTGACCCCGGAAGAAACAGTGAGGCAACATGTCAGCCCTCAGTGCTGACCGAGTGGGGCTACAGGGCCTCGTTCTAAGATAAGTATTTCATAATGTGCATATTTCAAAATGTGTTAGTATGCGATGCATACTAGCACATTGTGCCATTGTCTTGCAGGTTTCTTTTTTCTTTCGCGGTTTACTACCACTTTAAAGTGGTTGTGAAGGCAGAAAGTTTTTTACCTTCATGCACTCTATGCATGAAGGTAAACAACCTTCTGTGTGCTGCTGCCTACACATCCCCCCCCCCAAGCCCAGGTCGTCCGCGACTTTGAAGTCATACCCCCTCACGACTTCGGCACGACTTGCGTTCAACTTCTTTAATATAAGTCAATGCAAGTCGTACCAAAGTCGCACCAAAAGTAGTGCGACTTTGGAGCTTCTCAAGTCGCACCAATTAAAACGGCTCCATTGCACAGAATGCAATTTCTGATGCGACAATTGCTCCAAAGTTGGAGCGATTGTTGAATCAATGTGAACTGGGCCTAATATTCACCTGAGCCCCCTCACGATCCAGCAATGTGCACGAGAGCCTCAGCTGTCCCGGCACTCCCTCTCCTCAATGGCTGAGACAGCAGCGGTAGCCAATGTTTGCCACTGCTGTCAATCACAGCCAGTGAGCCAATGAGAAGAGAGAAGGGGCAGGGCCCAGTCACGGCTCTATAGTAAGTGGTTTGCTATTGGATTGGGGGCACTGGTCAACGGGGAGGAGCAAGGAGTGCCGGCGGGGGACCTGAGAAGAAGAGGATTGGGGCTACTCTGCACAAAACCATTGCACAGAGCAGGTAAGTATGATATTTTGGTTATTTTTTTTTTTAAGCCAAATCTTGGATACCACTAAGTAAAAAGGCAGGTAATCTTCCTATGTTCCGCCCATGAGTAGACAGTGAAGGAACAGCAGCAGTTCATCACAGTGCATGTTACATGCTAGTGCATATGCATGCAGGACATGGGATTGGCAAAAAAGCAGCCCTCCCTCTACTTGTCTTAGTGCTGCTCTACTGGAGATTACAAGACGCTAATAGCAAGTCAAATTCAGGTATTTACACAAATTGCATTTGACAACACATTTCATTATTAATGAATACATAACTGCACATTTATTTATTTAAAATCTACCTAGAGTTCAGCTTTAAAGTGGCTATAAATGCTAATTTTATTAAAATAAAAAAGAGGTCATCTTTCCCAGCTCTGTGCAAAAATATTGTACAGGGCGGCCCCTTACCTCTTCTTTGGTGGTCCCCCTTGGAGATGTCCTCTCCTTCTCTCTTTCAAGTGCCCCCATAGCAAGCTGTGTGCTATTGGGGCACCCATGCAGGTGCACTCCTGAGCTGGGCTGTGTACATCCATAGATACACACAGTAAAGGCTCTGCCAAACTCCTTGCTCCAGCTTCACAATATTTGATTGACAGCGGCAGGAGCCTACGGCTCTCGCTGCTCTCAGTGTAGCCTGTGAGAACAGAAGGAGGGGAAAGAAGAGCTGAAGAGGGGACCACACTGGATTGATAAAGGACTCGGGCATGTGTTTAGGGGTGGGGGGCGCCTTTTACCTTAATGCGGGGAATGCATTAAAGTAAAAAATGGTTTCAGTTTGGAACCACTTCCTTACCACCGTATGCAGAATGACGGCCAGGAAGTAGTTCAGTTATCCTGACTGTGCGTCATATGACATCCAGCAGGATAATATGCCACCGCATCTCTGATCTAGGTAAAGCGCTTCCTTCCAAAGCGCTTTACCATGTGATCAGCCGTGATGAATCAGGGCTGATCACTGTGTAAACAGGAAGAGCCGTTTATCAGCTTTTCCTCTAGTCGCATCTGCAGACGCGAGTGGTGGAGAGCCGATCGGCGGCTCTCCTGACAGGGGGGTCTGTGCTAATTGCTTATTAGCGCAGCCCCCCCTGGGATCGCCACACTGGACCACCAGGGAGTTGACCAGGACCACCAGGGGGACCACACAGCAATGCCACCCAGGGACGCCACCCAAGGGGGACCACCAGGTCACACCGCTAGGGTCCCCCCCGACGCGATTATTCGTTAATCGTGTCTGGGGGGACAGTCCTCTCGGCGGCTAGCCGAGAGGTGGTGAGCGCAGACGTCTACGCTGATCTCCTTTTCGACTATTTGCCGAGAAGGACAAATGTGTCACTAGTCGGGACTAAGTAGTGCCGACTAGTGTACCATTTCGCGAAACCTTCCTTCGCGAAATGGATCTAGTCTCTACGCCACCGTATAATAGGACGACCTACAGTATACTGCGTGTCAGTCCTATTGACTTGATGAAGGACCGGCAGTAAGACGTATGC
>BLSH010518122.1:44588-56369 GCA_018402905.1 Glandirana rugosa | reverse complement strand
AATTAAGATGTATATGTCCGTATGGTAAATACCTATTGTAAAAATTAGTCTATGTCTTATTTTATTCAAACATCAGCACCCATCCTGTCTCTGTCCTGAGGAAGCTCTTGGAAGCAAAATGTGTCGACAGACCAACATGAAGGCTAACTGAGTTCTCTATATGTGACAAACAGGAATTTTTCCACTACTACCTTACCCTTTCATTTTTGAAGGACTCTACCTCCATGCTTGAGTTTTCAGGTGGTGCCTAACCTTAGTAGTAGTAGTTTAGTAGAGGAGGTTTTTTTGTCCATGTATTTCATGTCTAGGCTTTTACATTTTGTAATAAAGTATATTTTTTAATCAACCTTGCCTGTGTTGTGCCCACAACGTCCTGCCTTTTTTGAGGGGGGTTTTATTCCTCTCTCAATCATTTTTGACATTTCAAATAAAGTTAAAAACTAGAAAAAAAAAAAACACTGATGTGTTGAAACCCACATCACACCACCTTCAGTCAGACCTCCCACTGACAACTGCCTGCACAGTAAAATTATGTAATTTACTGCACAGACTAGTGTGAGTAAGCCCTATGACTCTAGACACAAAGAGCACAAGCATCAAACAGGGTCTCTAAGAGTGCAGTATCGTATAACCTTGCATTGAACTGTAAGGAAAGACACCCATGTGCACAGAAACTTTGAGGGCTACTTCACATTCTTTTTGGTGTGTTGCATTAAGGCAGTCCATTCATAGTGAATGGGCTGCCAACACACTGGAAAAACACATCTGATGTGTTGCCAGATACTATACTTGTACATTTTAGTGCTAACTGCATCACAACAAAGGCAAATAGACTCACTTTGCAAGGGAAGTTGCACTTTACAAGGAATAATGCAACAGTGCCTATTGAATGAGCTTGTGCTCTGCTAACTTCCATCATCCAATCATGTGCAAGCAAAAACCATTTTTTTTCCTCACACATGATTGGGTATTCTTAGCAAAGTGAAAGTTCACATTCCCTTACCTTTGGGGAAACATTCCTTGCCAAGTGAACAGCCTATATTTCCTTTAGTAAATCAACTCCCTTTGCCTAACAACCCAGCAAAATTGGCAAAATAGTCTCCATATCTTGGACCCAAGAGGATGGAAACTATCTATGGAAATAAGCAATCATGTGTCTTTGGTGTTCCTAAGGTTTTCACATTCTTTATCATTTGCTATGTCCTTTTTTCTATAAGCGATAGGATGCCCTATACAGCCACCTGGCTGCCATGTTACTAGTGCATGTTAAAATACTTAAAGCCTTCTCTCATTTAACCCTTAGATCCTATTGTAAACTTTTGGTTTTGCTATGGTTTCTAGTATATTGTGATCACACAGTTTGGAAAAATATGGTTTCCTTATGCAGCCTGTCCTCAGATTTACCTTTTGTTTTTTTTCCACTTCCCTGGGAAGTTGGGTTACAGATCTGCACAGTAGTTTTATAAACTTTACAACAGTCTCTGTGAGAACAGTAGTCCTTGGCTTCCTGGGATACTTGAAGACGATTTATGGTTACAGCTTATGCTTTCATTTTAAAACATCAGCATTGTATTAGCAATACAATTGTCATTTTTGACAGTCCAATATTTTTTTGTGAGAAAAAAAATCCTTTCATGTTGTGAATTCTGCCTGTCTGCTGGCCATCTCTTTCCATAACTTCCTGTATGGTTTCCAGTTTCCCTTCTGCTGTTTACTTTCAGTTTCTAAGGACTACATATCCCATGGTACCTTGCTGCCTGCAGGCAGGGATTCCTTTACTGACCCCTTCTCATGAAACTCCTCCGCTCAGAACCTCTGTAGTTCAGAAAGCAGGCTGTCAAATGTGCAACACAGCAGTGCCTACTCACAGGGCATAGTGAATATGCGTCATAGAATTCAAGGATGTAAATGTGTGTGGATTTTCACAAAGTTTACAAACTTGAAGATCGTTCACGTTATTAGGAGTACACTAGAAATAATGGAAATGTGGAAATGAATATATGATTTAAATTATGACCGTAGATACACTTTTTATAAAAAAGTGACCTGACTAATTGTAATGTCCAGTACAATCATATTGGACATTTTCTTACAGCACCTGTTGTATAGCAATTTGAAAATAAATAAATAAATTGCAAAAGTCCTAATAAACCATAATTAAACAAAAATCTTCTGTATGGTCCAAAACCCCCTAAAGACCTACAAATAGAAATGATTGTCTGTGAGGATCACTTACTGTTGATTCCTTTATGCAATTCAATTTTCTTTAGTTGCAAACAGTCACAGAAGGATATTTTTTGGCATGGAAAGCAGATAAAAAGTGCTCTTTTGTGGGCTCAAACATGGCACCTTATTTTGACATCCACAGAAAACTAGAAATGTTTGCATGAAAATATGTCTTGCTGAGGCCATTATTTTGTTGTCATTCCCTTTTTTTTTCTTGCCAATTTCCTTCCTTTGAGGTATTCTCTACTAGATGCAGTCATTTCTTTTCTTTATTTGCAAGCACAGGCAAAATAGACAGACATTCAAAAAACATTGTTTTCACCAAAGTCTGTCCCTAACCTATGTGACCCAGCAAAAACTGTTAAATCACCCTGCCTGCAGAGTCGGTGGAAACTTGCAAATAAGGGAAAACTATCCAGCCCCCACTACAGAGCTAACAGAAACCCAGGGTAAAGCGGTCACTCCCTTATAAGTCAACTCCAGGTCATGGTACTAACCTAATAGGAAGCTACAAAACATAGCAGAAGCATTTCAATTCCTATAAAATGTAATACTGTATATTATAGTTTAATGTAATATTGTATATTATAGTTTAACAATGGACAGAAGTTTAATGTCCAATTATGATTATAGTCAATGTATTCCTGATCCTTAAGGCCTGATATACGCGGGCGTTAAAAAAAAAAACGAGCTGTAATGTCGGTACCGATGCCAGGAAAAAAAGCCACGTGAAAAACTCGATTTTATCAGTGTTTTGCAAGGGCGTCAATGCACGTTTTTCAGCGCTAGCTTTCAGCAACGTTTCTCTGTCTCTTTTCAAAATCAATGGTTCCCTATGGGAACCCATTGATTTGAATAGAAGTCGCACCAGAAGTCGGGTCATGATGATCCAACTTGCAGTACGACTTGTATGCAAAGGATCTTGATGGGGAACACCCCCGCAAAAATGGAAAAAAAAAATTGCGTGGGCTTCTCCCTCAGGGGGTATCAGGCCCTCTGGTCTGGTATGGATTTTAAGGGGAACCGCCCACGTCAAAAAATGGCATGGGGTCCCCCCAAATCCATACCAGACCCTTATCCGAGCACACAGACTGGAAGGTCAGGAAAGGGGATGAGGACGAGCGAATGCCCTCGCTCCTGAACCATACCATGCCCTTAACATGGGGAGTATGGGTGCTTTGGGGCAGGAGGGCCCTGCGCCCCCCACCCCAAAGCACCTTCTCCCCATGTTGATGAAGACAAGAGCCTCTTCCCGACAACCCTGTCCATTGGTTGTCGGGGTCTGCGGGCCGGGGCTTATTGGAATCTGGAAGCCCCCTTCAACATGGAGGCCCCCACCCTATACATTATCCATACCCCTACATTGTACCCCTACCCATTTATCTGAAAAAAAGTGTACAAAAAAAATACACTACACAGCTTTTTCAAATACTTTATTAAATCAGCTCCGGCATCTTCTCCCCCCTCTCTGGCGTCTTCTTCTGCTCTTTTGCTGGGTTTCTGTCTTCTGAGGGGTCTTCTGTCTTCTGCTCTTTTGCCACTGTCTCCTCCACTGTCTTCTCCCTCTCTCTTCTGGAGATGTTGGCTCATCGCTCTCTCCCATTCCAATGCCCAGTCCGTGCTGCGTGTTGCGTTATATTAGCATGGGGCGAAGGCTGTCACAGCCCTGCCCTGGGATGTGATGGCATAAGGAGGCAGGACCTCAGGATGACATCAGCGGGTGGCCCTGCCCATACCAATGTAAGGCAACGCGCAGCACAGACTTGGCGTTGGAATGGGAGAGAGCGACGAGTCAACATCTCCAGAAGAGTGAGGGAGAAGACAATGGAGAAAACAGCGGCAAAAGAGCAGAAGACCCCTCAGAAGACTGAAACCCTGCAAAAGAGCAAAAGACGACCCGGAGAGGGGGGAGAAGACGGCAGAGCTGATTTAATAAGATATTTTAAATACCCGTGTCGTGTGTTTTTTTGGACACTTTTTTTTCAGGTGAATGGGTAGGGGTACAATGTACCCCATACTCATTCGCATAGGGTGGGGGGTCCAGGATCTGGGGCCCCCCTTCTTAAAGGGGGCTTCCAGGTTCCGATAAGCCCCCGTCCGCAGACCCCGACAACCAATGGGCAGGGTTGTTGGGAAGAGGCTCTTGTCCTCATCAACATGGGGACAAGGTGCTTTGGGGTGGGGGGGCAGGGCCCCCCCTGCCCCAAAGCACCCATACTCCCCATGCTGAGGGCATGCAGCCTGGTATGGTTCAGGAGGGGGCCGCTTGCTCGTTCCCACCCCCTTTCCTGACCTTCCAGGCTGTGTGCTTGGATAAGGGTCTGGTATGGATCTTGGGGGGGGGACCCTATGCCATTTTTTGGCATGGGGTGTCCCCTTTAAATCCATACCAGACCTGGAGGGAACCCCACCCAATTTATTTTTCATTATTGTGGGGGTTCCCCTTCAAGATCCTCAACACACAAGTTGCACCGCAAGTCGGATCATCATGATCCGACTTCTGGTGCGACTTCTATTCAAATCAATGGGCTCCCATAGGGAATAATTAATTTTGAATAGAGGCAGAGAAATGACTGACGAGGCTTAACGATGTATATACGTTAAGTCGCTCTTTTGAGCATTTTGCCAGCTCAGCGTCAAAACAGCTCTAACGCTGCAGCTTCAGAACATACAGGTCCTGCGTTAGTTTTACAGCTTAAGAGCGCCGACGCCACTTACAGCTCAAAAATGTCAGCATGTGTATAAGGCCATTCAATAACATGGTGTGGCATTCTTAAGCTGTAAAAACAGCTCAAAAACACGGCCTTAATGTCCGTGTGTGTATGAGGCCTAAGGAGCATGGAGCTCTACAGCTCATAAAAAAATAAAAATAAAAAAAAACACACTGTGCATTCCAAATGGCACTAGCGAACATCTTTATCTAATCACAAAAAGGTGTGTAAAGCTGAGCATGCATGTGGCATTTTTCCACAGTGATGGAATTTTTGTTGAAATTGCAAAGCAGTTGAAACAAAATGGCGATTTTGATTGATTGCGGGGAGATAAAGTCAAAATTGTCTGAAATGCAGTCAAAAAATCGAATCACTTTCAATTATATAATTGTATTGAAAGTATAAATTTATTGCCAAGTTTAGTCTTCACAATCTACTGTTTTCTAGTAGATCGAGCTTATAAGTGGTATAATTTTTCATTTCTGGTGATTACTTGCAATTCCTAGTGGTTTAAAAGTGGTTACAATTGACTGAAAACTGTCACGTGTATACTGTAGCTTTAGGCCTCAGCTTAATTTAGTAGAGGATTGTGATCAATATCTTTAAATAAATATTCAAGTGAAAACAGTAATATCCTTGCCATAGTACATTATGAGACATTCCACTTTCAATAATTTTTCAATGAAAAAAAAAAAGACTTTTACATAGTTACAGAGACACATATTGATCACATTTTTTGTTAATAAGTTTACATGAAGAGAGAATATATGTGATGCATCACACAGTCATTTTTACATTTTTAGCAATTCTACGATAGTGATTGCTAGTCTAGAGAGCATGCACAATCTGCAATGCTCTCTCTGCAGTATAAAAGAACAAGTAGGGAGGAAAGAAAGTGTAGCGCTACCCCCATAGGGGCCACTGGTATTCACAGTTTTTTTCCCTAAAAGTACAGAGGCTGCCTCTCCATCCAAGCAACAGTCCATTCACTTCAGCTCAAACAAACAGTCTAGGGGTTGCCTTTTTTGTGATTTATTGCTGATAAAACATAACAGTGGAGGGGTTAAGGTATGAGATACTCCAAAACGGTTAGTAATTGGCTGTGAGAGGACAAATCTTCTTAAGCAACTGTGAATATTGGTCACTCTAAGGCCTCAGAGCTGTTCTCTTTGGCATCTGGTTACCCTGCACCATTGCACAGCCATTGGTGCCCAGTGCAATCTCAGGAACACTCTACAGTGCAGAAGGAATCTCTTCTCTAAGCTCACAGGCCAGCACACTGTAGAGGACAGAGACCCTATGAGGACAGTCTGAGTCAAAGCAACCTTTGGCACTTACTGTATATCCCAAAAGCACACAATCATCAGTAATCCATTCAGAGTTCATACTCACAAGTCCCCAAGACAGCTGCCACCTTCCTGTCTCCTCCGGACACAACCAAGTGAGTGAGACCATTCTTCTCTAGACTTTGGTGAAGTCCTGCAGTCAATTCCAGGTCCTCACAAAACAGCACAGCCCACAGACTGTAAACTATCCTTGCTGGGGAAAGACCCTCTCACCAGGGTTCCAGACTATTTATCAGCTTCCCAGACCACCCCAGGGGTATGTAATCAAACTCACAGCCTGTGAAACCCTGAACAGACCAAACAATCGCCACTCCCTTCAATGCAGGGAGGGAGCCAAAAAACTAAAAAATAAATAAAAGAAAAGGAAAGGGAATGGGGACAAGAGTAGCAATAGATAGTCCAGGAGCCAAAGGAAGGGGATCTCATAAGCAGTAATGGAATTACGAGACATTTCAATTTCTGTGTAACTCAGGCTCTTTCAACATCTTGAAACTTTCATTTACTCGACCTGTAAAATGTATCATTCAACTGTACATTTTACAGGCATTTTTGAAAAGACATACTTGAAAATTCTTTTAGGTCTCAGATAGGTAAATGAGGGTGGATAGGTTGCTGTGCTCAAATTTGGCTCTGCACTATGGATTTATACAGAATGGATGATTAACTGTGACCAGTTTGTATGTAGATGGAAACAATAAATGAGTGGCCACACATGAAAAGTGGTGGCGCCTGCCAATGGTTATCATACAGAGTAGTAATCTTGATGTGCCTCTGCTGGCAATGGAAATTTGCACACACTTCTTGTATGGGAATAGTTTCTCCACCTCCAAGTATTACAGATTCTGGTTGCAAGTTTTGAGTGAGTGTGAGTGGGCCCCTTGAACTAGACACCTAAACGAAGACAAGCAAGTACTAGAATATCAAGTTGGGCCAGCTTATGTCACTGATCTAGATTAGCAAACCATAGATCATTACTACCAACTAACTTGTGTAAGCATGGCATTGTGCTTCAACTTCACTGAAATAATTTAATAATTGAGATGATTTGAGATCATCTAGGTCATTTCTGACATATTTGCTGCACTGGGGGGTGAAGGGGGTCATATTAAAGTGCATTGTCACACATATGGCTCTTTTCTGCTTCAACATCTATGAAAAAACACTGATCACCAATGACCTGTTCTTTGTTTTCTTGATGCAGGTTCCCAACAGCAAAAAGACTGGTAATCTACTTGGCTTTCTGCTCTTACACTATTTCCTTCAAACAAATATAGATATCACATCACTCATGCCACCCTTTCTTTAATTACATTTGATGTAATCTTTGGAGGGTCCAAATTAGCAACATGTTTCACTTATGAAATGTCAATGGCTGAGCTAGAAAAAAAACACATGATTTTTGCTTTGCTGCAGTGGTGGATAATGTTTTGCCATTTGTAATATGGCTAAGCTTTAGTTTGGTGGAATTTCATCATAGATTAAGGAAAGACAGTACACTTTTTGCCAAGAGAGTATTTTTTCAACCATGGGTGAACAGCAGCAAATTATAATCGTGTAGGATTTTAAATAGTAACTGGTTAAGTGGCTAGCACTTGCAGGACTAGGGTCATTGTTTCATATCCCAACCATGACACTACCTGAACAGCGGTAGAATCCTAACCATAACCTTACCTGCACTGAGTTTGCTTGTTCATCCTCTATGTGCATAGGTTTCCTCCATGCAGAGGAGCAGCAGCTTTAATGCTAGAGCTAGCTTCTTTAGAAGAAGGCAAACCTCTGCATAAATAAGTCCTTTGGTAATATGTTGAGGTTACTCTTAACATTACTGTTGCCTTGTGATATCTTTTATTTTTTATTTTTGATGAATTGTGCCTTTACTACCCACTACTGTTCGAGTCAGGTGCAATTACTAGTGTAAATAATGTAAGCCATATAATCAAATTCTTTTGGCCTATCCATCACTAAATTTGCCACACCAAAGAATATCAAAGAATACAACCAACAGCTTTCAGTGCTATCATTCCTATCCTGTTCCTCTTTTAAATCAAATTGTTCTTATTCCAAATGCTAGGAGTTTTCCTACAGCTTCTATTCAACTATACCTTACTGTGATTTGCAAAAAGATCTCAAGCCACCAACAGGAGAGCCAATTTCACTTACACAAGAAATATCAGCACTAAGAAGCAGTGTTGATTGAAAAGAATAGAAACTTGTAAACATTAAAAAAAGAGTGATTTAATAGGAGGAAGAGATGGAGGATTATGAAACCCGAACTGTTAGACTTGTTAGCATGCCATTAAACTCCAAATCATACAAATTACCTGAAAAGACACACAAGCACAAAGTACCAGGAAAAAACAGTTTATCCAAGCCAACTGCTTGTTAGGGGCTTGGGTGGTCTATCTGTAATTCACAAAACGTTTTGAGACCATAATATCTTCTGATTGCCAATGGTGCCATCCATCAATATAGGACTGAAGTTTTTACTGTAGGTGAAGGAACTCTGGAATGCCATTTATCTGTACCACTTTCATTTTCATATATTTTTTTTTTTTGCATAATCTGTTTTTATTGGCATACATATAGAATAAAGGAACTTTTATAGAGTAATGGATGTGTCAGTCATTCTAGTGTTGTACAAATCTGTTTCATGACATGAACAAATAGGACAGTCAATTCACTCAGTTGCATTATAGTACCTTCAATATCGGGTAGATGAGCCAAGGGATACACCAAGGACCCTAGCTTTGTTAAGATAGCCCAATGCATCACCCAGTACCCAGCACATATAGCTATGATATAGAGCATTATACATGTGTCATGTAGATCAGGGGTTCTCAACCTCAGGCCTCAAGTACCCCCAATGGGCCATGTTTTCAGGTATTCCTTTACTTTGCACAGTTGCTTTAAATCAATATCAATGACATATTATTGATAAGAGCCATTTTATCCAAGGGAAGTTCCCAAAACATGGCCTGTTGGGGGTACTTGAGGACTGAGGTTGAGAACCACTGATGTAGATGAACACTGTAGAGCAACAATAACCTGTAGGCCTTCAGGACATAAACTGGACATTTACGAGGTTGAGGCCTCTCCTGTATCCTGTAGTGTCATCTATTTCAAAGTAGTAGTACATACAGAAAAAACATGTCTCAGAATCTCTCGGATTCCATTGTTCTGTCTACTTCCCTCTTCCAGTCCCAGATCATAGGGTAGTGGACCCACTTCCAGAACCAGAGTAGCAGGCTTTTCACTGTATTTAGAAGGCATGGGGTAACATTATTTATGTAAACCTTGTAGTGCAGGGGTGTACATTGTACAGGTCTTAGGCTGTTTTTTTTAATCCATGATGATATTGCTCTTCAGAATTTCTGTATCTTAGGACAAGATCACCAGAGATGCATAAAATAGCCCTCTTTGAGCACCCCCACCAGCATGAGGGACTCATACTTGGAAAGATTTTCACCAAACTCATCGGGGACCTGTACCAACATGAAAAGAAAAAACTTTTCCTGAGTTTTAGAGCTGATTGAGGAGACGTGCAAGAGATTAATCATTTTGTGCAACATGTTAGACAGGAGGTGTTGGGATTGGCAGTCCTGGGCACATAGGGATTCAAATTCTGTACTATGGAGGTCATCCTGCGTAGGAAATCTAAGAGTTGCCAGTGACACCAGTGATCCATTAGAAACCCTCTGAATTTCTGACGCATCTGGTCTAAGAGAAGCAAATGGCTAGAGGGGGCTAGCTTAAGGCATCCCACATCCCTGTCCCTGCCCCATGTTTTAAAAAAGTCTTCCCTCAGTGGAAACAAACAATATCCACTGAGAGGACATATAGGTGAGGTGAGAGTAAGGTCTTTATTGACATTCAACCTATCCCAGAACTTAAGAGTATTTAATGTAAATGGTGTTGCCCAACTCAAGAGAACCCTGTTGTGTCAATGGTATTCATGGCGCCCATGCTAAATTGCGTCCCACCACGATCTTCTCTAAAGCGAGCCAGAATTTTATCTGCAGTATTATGGTGGCAGTTGACAATTTAAACCATTGCCATTGCTGTGTAATACAAATTAATATCAGGGAGGCCCAATTCTCCATTTGTTTTAGGTCTGCGCAAGACAGAGTAAGCCAGATGAGGTTTCATGTCTTTTCTTGCCAAACAAGCGTCGTTATCAGTCTATGAACTTGCTTAAAAAATCCAGGTGGTAATCAAATAGGTACAATGTATAATATACAAAGGTTTCTCAGCAAAATGTTCATTTTTACGGTGTTTATATGACCCAATCACGCAACAGTGGCATTTCGCCAGTTATTGAGGCCCTTTTCTATATTACGCAGAAGACGTTCATAGTTATTCGTTCAAAAAAAGTTTAAGGTCTGTGGAAATAAATATGCCTAGATGAGAAGGATATGATCCTGCCAGACAAAGGGGATGTTTTGGTTCAATTGTGACATTGGGTCAGACAGGATAGTAACCAGAAGAATTTATGACTTTGTGAAATTGATTCAGAAATTAGCAACCAAAGCGCTGTATATCAGACCTCAGTATTGGTAAAGTGACAGTTGGCTGAGATACATAAAAGGGGACATCGCCTGTGCATACAGACAGCCTATGCTCCCTAGAGCCCACACAGATACTTTAACATCAGTATTAAATCTACTCTTCCTTTATAAGGGATACCAAAACTAGCACAAATAACAGGAGGGCTAATGGACACCCTTGTCTGGTGCCATTATGAATTACAAAGGGCCAGTAGAACGCAAACACAGCTGCTGCATTTCCACTAAGGACTTCTACCAATGGTGTTTCCTTGAGGCTCTCATATGAGCTTCAGACCCCTTCTTCCAGTTGCTTGTATGCAGTGACTGTTACCCTGCATGAACCCTATAGGGATTACGTTATAAAAGGAGACACTCCTACCATTGATATCTTTATGAAACAATGTTGTTATATTCCAGTGGCGTGTTCTCATCAGCTTATTTTAGCAGATTTGCCTTTGTCCTGTTGCGCACTGGGCGTTTCCACACCCGCCGGGGCTGACACTCTCTCCCGTAAGCCATGGATGTGGTTGCATCATGGTGCGACACAGACATCTAATGTAATCTTGTACATCTCTCTGCTTAAAAGACTCCTGAAGAAGCAGCGCTACATCTGTAGTCCGTGAAACATGTTGAGTTTGCAGTCAAGTACATTAGTATCCACCATGATCAAAAATGCATAGATATTTGATCTTCGCCCTATGTGCTTTTTAGCTATTTATGTAATGTTTTTTTTTAATGATTTTTTGTAATAAAAATGTATATTTTTTTATAAATAAGTTTCTATTTAGTATGTGTACAGTACCATTAAAGACTACAGCTATAGCTATGTATTTTCTTCCTCCTATCTTGTATTAAAGGGCCAGTAAAGAATTCCACTAAATTTTATGCTTGCCTCTGGGTTACCATGAAGACACCAGATCCACCTCAACACCCCCCCCCCCCCCCGAAATGACC
>BLSH010518122.1:17731-28826 GCA_018402905.1 Glandirana rugosa | reverse complement strand
TGTTTTTTTTTTTTTTTATATGTATATACAAATGTTTTGCCTTTTACAAGGTAAAGGTTTACATATACTTTAATAAAGTGAACTTTTTTCTGTGCAAAAAACTTTTAGTCTAGGTTCACATCTATGCGGCTGCGCTTGATGGGTTTTTCAGTCTTATCTATATTCCTATCGCACACCTTCCTGGCAAACAGGGCTCATTCAAGAGTGGGTGCTGCAGCGATTACATGCTAGATAATGGAGATGTCACATATTTGCCAGCACACCATGGATCACCTTTCAAAGGTTACTTTATTGTAGAGAGGTCACGTCACAAAGAAGTGCAACATTTCAGAGCCGAACAGGACCCCTCCGTCAGGCATGTGATGACAAAGGGGTCCTGCGTGGCTCCAAAATGTTGCACTTTTTTGTGATACATTTTTCAGGCACGGTTTGCAGTGTTTTTTGCATTTTTAAACACTTGTTTTTTTATGTGTTTTTGCATGCAGTTTCATGCATTTTGCTTTTTTTTTTTCTCTTTAACCACTTCAAAACCAAGCCTGTTTTTTGGGTTCGGTGTTTACGAGTTAAAACCATTTTTTTTGCTATAAAATTACTTAGAGCCCTCAAACATTATATATTTTTTTCTAACACCCTAGAGAATAAAATGGCGGTCATTGCAAAACTTTATGTCACACCGTATTTGCTCAGCGGTCTTCCAAGCGTGCTTTTTTTAAAATAAACTCTGTTTTTTTTAGTTAAAAAATAAGACAACAGTAAAGTTAGGCCAATTTTTTCCATATTACGAAAGATAATGTTATGCCGAGTAAAATGATACCCAACATGTCATGCTTCAAAATTGCGCCCGCTTGCGAAATGGCGACAAACTTTACAACTTAAAAATCTCTGAGAATGCTAAAATGATTGCTCTCGCTTTAACGATCGCGGCAATACCTCATATGTGTGGTTTGAACACCGTTTTCATATGTGGGCAGGACTTACGTATGCATCTGCTTCTGCACGCGAGCTTGCGGGCACGGAGTGCTTTAAGTTTTTTTTTTTTTTTTAATTATTTCTTTCTGTTCTTTAAAAAAAAAAAAAAATTGATCACTTATATTCCTATTACAAGAAATGTAAACATTCCTTGTAATAGAAAAAAGCATGACAGGTCCTCTTAAATATGAGATCTGGGGTCAAAAAGACATCAAATCTCATACTTAAACTAAAATGCAAAAAAAAAAAATCTGAAAAAAAATGACAGCCCAAAAAAAAAATGGGCCCTTTAAGACCATTGGGCGGATGTGACTTCTGACGTCATTTACGCCCTGCCTGGTTATGGAGCCGAGTGAGCGGCTTCAGCCACTCAGTCGGCTTACGGACACTGGGGGGGACGGATCCGATCATCTCCGCCGCTGCCGGCGGGTTCTGGTAAGCGGCAGAGATGACAGGAAAACGTCAGGAGGGGGGGGGCACCTCTCCCGCCGCTGATAAAAGTGATCTTGTGGCGAATCCGCTGCTAAGACCACTTTTATCATGTTCCGAATCGAAAAAAAACGGTATCTGAAGGCATCATTCAGATATCACCACTCAAACCTAAGGATGTCATTTGACGTCCGGGGTATGGAAGTGGTTAAACACACTGTACAGTGCTGGTTGCTAAGGACTGGGCTGGGAAGCCAGCCACTGCATCCTTAACAACCGATGAGTCATCAGCTGTCAGTAAAAAAAAAAAATTGCTGGCAAAAAAAATAAAATTCTGAAAAAAAGTGGCGTGGGGTCCCCCCCCCAGTTCATACCAGGCCAATCTGGTCTAGCATGGATTTGGAAGGGACCCCCCAATGTGCCCCCCCCCAAATCCATACCAGACCCTTATCTGAACCATACCATGCCACATGCCCTCAACATGAGGTGATGGGTTCTTTGGGGTGGGGGGATTTGCCCCTGCCCCATGGCACCTTGCCACCATGTTGATGGGGTCAAGGGCCTCTTTCCCACAACCCTGGCTGGTGGTTGTGGGGGTCTGCGGTCAGGGGGTTTATTGGAATCTGGAAGCCCCCTTTAAAAAAGGGGGCACCCAGATCCCACCCCCCCATGTGAATGAGTATGGGGTACATTGTACTCCTTCCCATTCACCCAAAAAAGCAGTGCAGTGTTAAAATAAACAAGAGGCATTTTTTGTCATTTATTTGGAAAGAAAAATGTCCCCCGTCGTAGCTCCAACGTGTCTTCTCCCTCTGGCGTTGTCTTCTCCCTCTGGTGCTGTCTTCTCCCCCAGCTGCCGGTTACCCGCAAAAAACAAAAAAAGTTGATATTCTAACACTGGGGCATGGTTATCCAGTGATGTCACCCGAAGAACCACCCCTTGTGACGTCACGTGGGGCAAGTTCTCCAGGTGACTTCACCAGGTGGCAACGCCCCATGGCTATATAAGAAATGACAGACAGTCTGAGAAAACGGAGGAAGACAGCATTAGAAGATGATCAGCTTTTTTGTTTTTAGTGGGTACCCGGCAGCGAGGGAGAAGACCGCTCGGGTAGAAGACTACACCAGAAGGAGAAGGCCCCCGGCTCCAAAGCACCCATCCGCCATGTTGAGGAAATGTGGGGGACCCCACACCATTTTTTTTTTACATTTTAGCGTGGGGTGGTCCCCTCCAAATCCATACTAGACCAACAGAACCTGGTATGTACCTGGGACCCCACGCAGTTTTTTTTTTTTTTGCAAATCTTTTTTTGCTGGCAATTTTTTTTTTCTACATTCAGATGTCATTGGGAGAACCCCACTGACAGCTGATAACTCATTGGTTAAGGATGCAACGGCCGGCTTTGCCCACTCCTTAGCAACCAGCACTGTACAGTGAACAAACTAGGGAAGATAAAAACCCGCGCAAGCCAATAAATTCTCAAGGGATAACTTTAGGCTATACTTTGTTAATCCCTCAAATATGGCAACACCTCTCCAAATGAAAAGGTGGAGGTTCCTCAGTAAAGCAAGCGTATGGCAAGAAGTGATTAAAGATCACAAAGATACTGTAAGCGGACCCTCAGTGCCTTAAAATATTAGATTTTTATTGATATATTGAATAAAAATTGTACAAAACCATTGGTGCAATTGATAAAATTATGACAACATTGTCAAAAAGCTATCCTGGATGATGCCAATCAACACACACATACAACCACTACACATGTTGCTCATGAACCACCACACAGAACCCCACCAAGGTGGATGATGGACCAGACTGAGGGAACTGGACTGTGATAGGATATCACGGTTCACCGTAAATGTCCAAGTAAAAGGATCAGGTGGAGCGAACCAGTGAAATGATCGGGACAGCCAGGCGTGGATCTGGATGAGCGTGGGGAGGGGGCCAGGGGTACACTGAGCGTCACTGTGAGTACCGATGGGAGCAGGACAGTCCCACCTGCTTGTCAACCATCTTTCACCACTCACTGTAATGTGCAGACAGGATGGGGGAGCAAAAACCAGGTTCTATCAATCCCATATGTTAGCAATCCAAAGCAATTGTGTGCTCACCCCATACTGTTGTGACTGTTGGTTAAGCTTTGAGGAAGTTCAGGGATAGGCTGAACGAATCGAGTCAGAATGACATCACCCCACTGTCCTGGTGACGCTGACAACCCCACCCCTCCACCTCGGGATACTATCAGCACAGCATGGAGCAACGATTATTGCCCCATACCTGGATACTGGCCCGGAGCAGCAGCGCAAATTTCCAGGAGGAAGGCATTCAGGCATAACCAACAGTTAAAACAGGATCGGCTGAGCACACAATTGACTTTGCTTTGGATTGCTAACATATGGAATTGATATAGCCTGGTTTTTGCTCCCCCATCCTGTCTGCACATTACAGTGAGTGGTGAAAGATGGTTGGCAAGCAGGTGGGATGGTCCTGCTCCCATCGGCTGTCCCGATCATTTCACTGGTTCACTCCACCTGATCCTTTTACTTGGACGTTTACGGTGAACTGTGTTATCCTATCAAAGTCCAATTCCCTCAGTCGGGTCCATCATCCACCTTGGGCACTGAGGATCCGCTTACAGTATCTTTGTGATAATTAATCACTTCTTTCCAGCACTGTACAGTGTTTAAATGGAAAAATAAAAACCGCAAAACCCCAATTTTTTCAAACAGAAAAGGCACAGAAAATATCCACAGGGCAGGCCATACTGTATGTGCACAATTACTAGTTGTTGATTGCATAGGCTTCTAAAGCTGCGAAGAGGATAACTAGCTATTTTACTCTGTCTTAATCAGATATTAACCCATATCTAGTTTGCCTAGATCATAAAAGCCCCAAAAAAAATCCCTTACGCAGAAATATTCATTCAACCTAAAAGCAAACCCAGATAGTATGACAAGTTTGCTTTGATAAAACACAATTTTTTAGCTAAAGTTCACCATGACAATATAGTTTAATGAGACTGCATGCTCCATAGAAGTACAAAACAACTGTATTTCCTTGTCATATAAGTGCTAAAATCCCATTTGGCATACACTTCAAAACTATACTTGGTCGTTTATCTTCATCTGTCCAATGATCCCTTTAGGCTTTGCTTGGTAAAGATATTTCATTATCCCAGAGATAAATACAGGAGCCACCGCATCAAAAGAAAAAAAAAGTAACATTTAGCAATTACAGAAGAACAAAATGTGTGCTGACACCAATTGGAAGCTCTGGGGAATTGCAAATCCCTACTTTTTTTTATAGGTCAAAACTTAGAACATAATATTTAAACACTTTGGGAAAACATGTTAAAACATTTGATGCTCTGCCTTGTAATTAAAAACATAAATTAGCCATTTTGGGATCATGTATATAAATAATTCCTTCTGTTTGCATGTTTCTAAGATAATATTCCCTCTGGGGAGTTACAGGCTGTATCTCTGATTAACAGGATTTATATAGACATAGTAGGCTCTCACCTAGATTTATACATTTTCTGAGCTGTATCCTGAATGTGCCATTGAGTATTTTCCTCTGTACAGTTTCATAGCTGTTCTGATGAATTGTCAGCCATAAGAAACATTTTTAAAATGAATGCATCTGCAGGATCAGGGAAGCGATCTATTTGCCCAGCCAAATGACCTGGATGACAGGCGCTGGAAGGTGTTCATATTCCTGATCTCCGATCCCTGTATATATTCCTTCACTCACTTCTCCGCCATAATTTTAATCATTTTTTTTTATTTCGTTTGATGTATAAAAAGTATAAATTCCATCTCTAGTGTTGCCTGGCAACAAGCTAGTTGGAGTAGTTACTGCAAAAACACTCATCTTTCGCAAAGACAAAAATGTTGTAAGCAGTAGAATTTAATTATTGTGCATTGCGCACAATTATGGTTAAAGTTTTCTGTTCATAATTAATTGCATCTGTTGTTGATTCCAATAAAGCGTTTATGTTTTATACGTTTTCCAAAAATTGTAGTTCAGACATTTTACTGCTATTTTATTCAGTAAATCTTTTAAATTATGTATCTTTTTCTGTAATTACAATATTTTGACAGTTTAAAATGTACCTCTACTCGGATCAAAGGCATGGAGCTAATCAGACACCCTATAAGCTGAAGCGTAAACCCCCCCCCCCCCCCCCTTATTAAAAATGACTACACTAAAAAAATCTCTGTAGCAAAACCAATTAACTTGTTTATAGTTATTTGCCTATTTTTTTTTTTCTTTCGCCTAAGTTCTCCTTCCCTGTCCATGTGGATCACAGGCTCATACTGTCTTTTTTTTTTAATTGTGTTTTTTTTTGTTTTATTTCCTTGCTCTTTGCCCACCGATGCCATAAGCATCTGATCTTGACCAACCGCTGTACATGATCAGGAGCAGTTTGTTATTGTGTCAGCCAATATGTAAAGCCCCGTACACACAGGACGGCGATCGTACGTACGATCATCGCAAATCGTATGTTGCATAATGTAACTTGCATACTGACTGCACTACATGATCGTACGACCACAGAAGAACGTTCAGGTGCATGTAATTAGCATCCGGCTGTTCCTGACTTCTGAGCATGCGTGTTTTGCACAATACAACTTGTTGTACCAACTGCTCTGTACACACGATACAACGGTCGTACGACCGCTTGTTGGTACGACCAAGTTTTCTAGTCTGCTCATACAACTCCCTTGTACGACCGTCGTATGTTCGACTGTTCTAATCGCGCATACGCATGATGGATATCACATACAATGGTCATTAGTACGACCTGTTGTATACGATCGTCGTCCCGTGTGTACGAGGCTTTAATAAAGTAGGATCTCTTGGAAGGCACTAGCGACATAGCCTTCTCAGGGGACAACTGAGGATCTGGTCATATCACTAGTGTCTCGGAGGACTAGGAAGTAGGAAACAGCTAAATGTAAGCACACAAACAAAAAGTTACATTTACATGTCACTTATTACAAACTTTTTATTGAAAAGTATCCACAGGTTACATAGAAAACATGAAAGTATATCCAACATATAAAAATGTACATGCCCATACATCCCAATATAAAAATACAACAATATTTTTACAAATATAGATTTAACAAATATTCTATAAAAAAATATTGTGCAAGAGTAGACACATTTTCATGTGTCCTCTACTATTATAATGGTTATTATGTATTTTTAACCTGTTAGAGGAGATACTTCTGCAATTAAATGCTATAAAAAGGTAGGAGAAGAGAAAAGAGAAAATATAAGGAAGAAAATTAGAAGGCAAAATAAAAAAAATTGGGGGATAGAATGTGGGTAAGACCGTAGCTTACTCATAGCATCTAACAAAAGGGGAGAAGGAATGGCTACTGTTGAAAAGTACTTTATTCATATATTGATGGGTGTTATTTTTATTTTAAACTTTTATCCCATACATTACTATATGACCAACAAAGTTTTGTATTTTTTATCAAACCGTTGTTTAGTGTTATTTATAGAATGGAATATTTTTTCTACTTGTCTGATGTCTTTGATTCTTGCCAGTACTTGAGGAAGAGGTTTCCTTCCATTGTAAGGCTATAATCCAAAGTGTGGGTACACAAATGGTATGGATTAGTTGTGAAAGATGTGAAGGTGTATCTGCTATATTTTGGAAAAGAATACAGTTGAAAAAAGAGAGATTAATATCTCTCTATTTTGTTCATGATATTATTCATTTCTTTCCAGACTGAGGAAACTTTGTCACAAGACCAGAATGTATGTAAAAAAGTACCTGGGGAGTTACAACCTCTAAAACAACCAGAGGAGAGTTCTGGAAAAAATGTTGTTAAGACGAGCAAGGATATAATACCATCTGGTGATTACCTTAACTGCTTTCTCTCTTATGGCTAGAGATTTAGTGCACTTTCTTAAGCTGGTCCATATAGAGGAGCAGTCCAATGGTGAAAACTGTGTGTTAAGTTCTGCTTCCCATGATTGAAATTTACAGGTCACTTAAAGTAAAGTCTCTTTTTAAAAAACAAAAAAAACAAAACAAACCGGTTATACTTACCTCCTCTGTGCAGTTGGTTTTGCACAGAGCAGCCTGTATGCTCCTCTTCTTGGCTCCCTCTTCGCTGCTCCTGGCCCCTCACTCCTGTTGAGTGCCCCTCACAGCAATGAGCTTCCTATGGGGACGCCCGAAACGAGTCACAGGCCCATGTGTTCATTCAGACATGGAGCCCCAACCCGAACCTGCCCCCTCTCTCCCCTGATTGGCTAGCTGACTGACAGCAGAGGCAGCCAATGGCGTCACTGCTGTGTCTCAGCCAATCAGGAGGAGAGTCCCAAATGGCTAAGACACTCGCGGACATTGCTGGAGAGAGATGGGGCTCTTAAATGCATTAAGATAAAAAAGTCTGCCTTTACAACTCCTTGAGGCTAGGTTCACGGATATGCGATGCGGGAACCGGCGCAATTCCAACTCTGCGAACTGCTGCAGGTGTCAATACAATGTTAATGACATCCCCAGATCAGTTCACAGATCGCAGTGCGAACTGTGCACTCGCACAGGAATCGGATCACATAGGTAAGAACACCCATGTGATCCCATTCCAGTGCGGGGAAAAAAAAAGTTCCTGCACTATTTTCCTGTGAATCTAATGTGAGTTCAGCCATACAACTATATGGCTGAACTCGCATTGCACAGACATGGCATGCGATCGGCACCGCAGTGCGGGTGCGAATCACATGCAATGTCTGTGTTCGCACAAATGTGCACCCAGGCTTAAGGGTGTTTATAGCTTGGCATACAGGGCTGCATGAAGCTGAGCTATTTAGCTTTTGGGGCGGGGGGGGGGGGGGTGGTTTTGTAAAAGGAAAGCTAATAAGAGCTTGCCAAAAGTGGTTTTTGATTTTTCTCAAATGCCATGTACTGTACATAATAAGACACCTTGCAAATCTAATATCAATTCACAGAATAAAGCTGGCCATAACACGATTATATTTTTGAACGAACATTTCTATGGAAAGACCCATTACTACAATTGATGACGTGATAAATGTAGTTTCGAAAGTTCTTCAAAAACATTTGCTTTTAACATTCGATTTTGGGGTGAATGGACTTTCCTGACAGAAAACCACATTCACTGTTAGAAATTCATTTGTTTGATACAAATGTTCCATCCTGCTCCCTCACATTTTTTCATTATTGCAGTTAAAAACAAACATGGATTTGACCCCACGAATGATTGGAAAATCAAATGAACAATCTTAAAATGAAATTTTTCAACCAAAAGTCAATTTGTGTATGGCCAGCTTTAGAATTAAGCCTTTAAAATGGTTGCCAACCCGTGACAACCACTTTAACCTACAGGTAAGCCTATAATAAGGCTTAACTGTAGATTCCCCGCATATCTCCCAAACCTGCATGGTTTAGAAGATATACAATGTACTTGCATGTGCCCACATCATCGGGCTTATGTGCAGTGAAGAACAGCCTCAATGGCGTTCTTTCACTGAGATCGTGCCATGACTGGCGGCTCCCTCGCGCATGCACGGGAGTGACGTCACGTGACTCCAACCAGTTGCAGAGCCGGAGAATGTTGCCCCGTAATGAAGAGGGGCAGAAGATGGACGCAGCCTGGAGCAGGGACATCGCTGGACATCGCGGGCTTCCGATGCATACTAACCCATTATGCTTTTACATTGCAGGGTAACAGAGGAAGTAAACCCCACCAAGGTTTACTTTCCCTTTAAACTCGCTACTCCCATTAAAAGCTGCTCCCCCTGCTGGTGATCTGAACACCCATGCCCTTGCCCTCTGCAGCCAGGTTTATGTCTGGGACCTGCTAGGAGAGATACCAATAACTGATGTTTTTTAGTCCCCAAACTGACTCAGGAAAAAGGAAAGATGTCAGTGCTTAGAATAGTTTTCCTGTAATTTACTAATGTAGCAATGCTTCTATTGGCAACAGTATGCCACTAATTATGGTACATGGAACACATACAACCCAATAGTGACTAAAGTAGAAAAGGGGAAATACCTACTTTTTTCAGGGTTATTCTTTCTTTTCATATGTATATTCTATTCTGAATTCACCTAATGTCCTTGATGTTTGTCCCCTGCTATCTTGGATTTGGTCCTTTTTATTTATTTTATACCATGGATAATACAACAAGAGGTATAGGAAAACAAAAATGTAGGCAAAAACATCCAAAATACAACACTTTTGGGTGGACTAGCCGGTAAATGCATTTGTGGCCACTGTCCCACAAATAATACACTCTAATATGTATTTCAAGATAAAACCTGCCTCGTCTCCCTCTCTTAAATTGCTGGTCTAATGCTTACATACTGTCCAGCTACTGTACAATATTTGTGGCCATTGTCTCTGAAAGAATACACTCTAATTTTAATTTCAGGATAAATACTGCTAGTCCCTCTCTCTTTTACATTGCTACTTAACCAAACTGTTTAGATATGCTCACAGTCTCCAGACACTGTACAATATAAGTGTGGCTATAGTCTCTCAAATAATGCACTCAAATGTTCATTTAACCACTTGACTACCTGGGCATAGCCAAATGACGTGGTCACTTAATTCTGGGAGGGTGTACAATGACGTCCTCCCAGAATCATGCGCCATGCACGTCCCCTGGGGTGTGCACAGGACCCGGTGGGCCAATGACAGCGACCCTTTATCACATGATCGCTCCATCCAACGACGGAGCGATCAGTGTAAACAAAATGGTGTCATGTCCGGTTCCCTCCGCTGCTCACACAGATCGTGTGAGCAGCAGAGGGAGGAGATGCAGCGTGAGGCGGCAAAAGGTATTGTGCCCATAAGTGCCCATAATTTGTGCCCATAAGTGCCCCAATCTGTTCCAAATCAGTAGAGCTAAAATAAATATGACAGATTGGTGCTGCCTAAAACTCTGCAAAAAAGAAATGTTATTTTCCAAATCCACATATGTGTAAAATGTGCAATATTGTGCAATTGCGTAGTGCTGCTCCTGTGCAGGAATGTTATACAATTTATGCTAATCCTTAATGAATTGTGAAAATATGCGTAACAAAGGATTCATGCAATTCTGCAAATGTGCAATGAAAAATGTGCAAATGTGTGCAAAAAGTGCAAGGGTGGAAATGTATGGTGTTACTCCCTGGGAGGAGTCATATACAAATTATGTAAGTCCAAAATGAAAATATGCAAATATGCAAATACTGCACAGTATGTGCCAAATAGTGTTGAGCGAACCCGGACTGTAACGTTCGGGTCCGTACCGAACTTTAGGGTGTCCGTGGCACGGACCCGGACCCGGACATTTCAAAAATCGTTCGGGTTCCCGACGGGACGTCGAAGAGTTGTGCACCTCATTTTATCGTCTTGGGGCCTGGCTTGGGCTTGCTAAAAACTTTACAGGCCCAGGCCCAGGCACGGTGCCTGTGGGATTTCAAGCCATGCCTGGGCTTGCAATGTCAGGCCCAAGCGAGTTGTGATAAACCGTGTATGACACGTCATAAACGTATAAACGTATAAAAGTAAAACCTGAATGTATTAAACATATACTGAGGAGGGTCCCTCATTGTGGTATGTAAAGGTGGGAACGTGAAAAACGTGTGTAAACGTGTAAAAAGTAACGTGTAAACGTCTTAACGTACTTAGGAAACAATGCGTATAAAAGTGTTAA
>BLSH010518093.1:95612-115511 GCA_018402905.1 Glandirana rugosa | reverse complement strand
ACAAACACACCTCAAAGGAAGATCACCACCGGAGTCCATAAAACCACCTCAGAGGGAGATCGACACAAGAGTCCATAAACACACGACAAGGGGACCTCACTACCGCAGTCCATAAACACACTGGAGTAGGAGATCACCACCGGAGTCCTCAAACCCACCTCAGAGGGAGATCACCACCAGAGTCCAAAAACCCACCTCAGAGGGAGATCACTACTGGAGTCCACAAATCCACCGTAGAGGAAGATCGCCACCGGACTCCATAAACCCACCGTAGGGGGAGATCCCCACCGGAATCCATAAACACACCGGAGCAGGAGATCACGACCGGAGTCCATAAATCCACCTCAGAGGGACGCCATCACTCCAGGGGAACAGCACACAAATACCTGAGAACACAGCTAGAGGGAGACTCCACCAAAATACCTGAGGCCACCACTAGAAGGAAACTCCACACAAACACCTGAGGCCACCACTAGAGGTGGACGCCACACAAACACCTGAGGCCATCACTCCAGGGGCACTCTACCCAAATACCTGAGGCCACCACTAGAGGGAGACTCCACCCAATTACACATAAAGTAGTTCAGGAACCTTTATTTGTCCAAAGTCACGTTAGGGTTAGTGCCAAATGTTTGGGTTATGGTTAAGGTAAGGGTTAGAGATAGAGGTAAAGTTAGGGATGGGGTTAGGGTTAGAGATAGAGTTAGGGTTAGCAGCAATTGTCAGGGTTAGGGTTAGTGGTAATAGGGTTAGGGTTAGCAGGATTTGTTATCTAAGGTTTAGTATCAAGTCTTACTCTAGCTTTACCCCTAACTTTTACTTTCAAAGATTTTTATTTGATTTTAGATAGAACAGGGTAAGGTACCAACAGTCTACAAGGTCATAATGAATACTTTCCTTCTCAGAATACAAAGAAAACATCAAATAGCATGCAACCTTTATGGATTACCGATTCACTGGTCATTAGATACATGAAGTATTAAGATCCTACTGCACTTTAAGAGCCCAACATAAGGGCCCAAAATAAATTGGCGTAACTCCCTCCTCTCCCGGCACCCCAAAATGGGAACGGGCTGTGCCCAGAGAGGTGGAAGCCCCCCAAACCTCCCGAAAATGCAAGGCCTCCCCACAACTGGCCCCCTCAAAACGACCATGTGGCCACAGAAGAAGCAGAAAAACCTGCTACATATGTTTTAGTCGTCTTCTAAAAGGAACATCGGCTGCGACTCACTAAAATCCTAGATCAAGGTATTTATACCTAAAGAAAAGGAGAGAGAGAAACAAGAAAGAAAGAACCAGAGAGAAAAATAAACCAACGGGCATCTAATATTTGCCCGGTGCAGCTGTGCTCCTAGGCCATAGTGGACCCGGAGTAAAGGAGAAACCAATATAATCTGCCCACGGCTCCCAGATGACTTCAAACTTCTTGGTTGTGTCTGGTAAGATGCTAGCTAGCTTCTCTTCCGACACGACCCAGGAAATGTTCCGGATTGCGGCCGCAAAAGAGACCTTGGGCTGTTTCCAAGACTTTGCAATGGTAAGCTTAGCCCCAAGCAGAACGAAGCGCTTTAACCTTCTACTAGATTTGGATGGATTTGGGATGTGAGCATTAAGGGGGACCTGGAAACCCGGGTATTGGTCAGCCTATCAATGAGATTAAAAATCTGATGACGAATCCTTGGGCACTCCCACCAAATGTGCGGCATGGTGCCCAAAAGTAAGCAGCCTCTGAAACATTGTGGATCCACTGAAGAATAAATGTGGGCTAGTTTAGCCGGAGAAAGGTACCACCTTGTGATAACCTTAATGCTGGCTTCCATAAGAGTTGTGTTCAAGATACCTTTAGCAAAAGAACCATGCCAGGTCTCCAAGTGCCATGAGAGTTGGAAGTCCCAAAGGTTCATATAGGCGGTTTTCGAATTTGGAGAGGTGAGGGAAGTGTAGACCATTGAGATGCCCCCACCTTTGCCCCATGGCATGTGCACCCCAATGTTCATAAGCCGTGATTTTAGGTGGAAGAAGTTTATCTTTCCATATTTGCTGAAGGAAATGAGAGATTTGATGGAATCTGAACCTTTCCGAGTCAGGAAGGTCAAGTTTGCTTATACAATAGCTCAGAGTAATAGGACCCATGGGGGAGAAAAAATGCCCTATCCGGTACAGCCCCTTGTCCAACCACCACTTAAATGCTAGGATGTCTATCCCCGGAGGGAAGTCCAGGTTGGAAAAAAAATGCGCTGAAGGATTCAAAGGAGAGATTGGCTCAAGGCGAGTCCGAAAGGAGCAAAGGAATGGGACAGCTTTGGAGAAAGGATTGGGGGTCTCTTTTTCGGAGGGATCCAAAGGAGAAAATCGATGGTGTAATTTGGGACTGCCTGTGGCTCAAGCTGGATCCAGTCTGGCTTCTCATGCGGAGAGTTGTGTTAATCTTGATGCCAAGTAATATTTATGGAGGTCTGGGAGTCCCAAACCCCCCTTTTTCCTGTGGTGAAATAGGCTGGAATGAGAGAACCTAAATCCCGAGCCTCCCCGCACGAAACTCACAATCTTACTCTGGAAGGACTTCAAGTGATCCTTCCCAACTGCTATAGGCAATGCTTGGAAAATATAGAGCAACCGAGGGAGGAGGGTCATTTTGATAGCATTAATTCTACCCAACCAAGAGAGCCTACTATTCGACCAGGATTTCAGGTCTTCCTCACGTTTACGATACAAAGGGGGGAAATTACAGGCGTAGAGATCCTCAAATTTAGCTTTTAGGGAAATACCCAGATAAATGAGCGAATTTGAAGCCAGGGGTGGACTGACAACCCATGGGGGGACAATAGAAGATCGTGGGGCCCCCCTGTGTCCCTGTCCACACTCAAGCCAAACAAAACACCACCTACTTATTCCACTGCGCCCACATTACATACATTCGCCCCTACAGATGTGGGAAAGGTGTCCTGAGTGCCCCACGCCAGCGTACCCCTGTCAGGCCAGGTACCGGAGCTCAGCGCTGGAACTTGGTCCAGGATCAGCACAGATTCCTTGGGACTGAAGTAGCAGGAGCCTCTGATGGGGCCCCCTACTGGCCAAGGACCCTCGGGCAGTGCCCGAGTACCCTTATGGTCAGTCCGCCCCTCTTTGAAGCCCATTTGAAGGGGAATAAGTTTTGTAGCGATGCCGCTGTTTCAGGTGAAAGGGAGATGTTCATCGCATGAGATTTGGAGTAGTTTACTTTGAGCCCTGAGATTTCCACAAATCGATCCAGCGTGCTATTTAAATTGGGAAGAGAGGTATGGGGGGGGACGTGATGAACAGCAGAATGTCATCCGCGAAAAGACCACATTTATGACTCCACATGTTACCCCTTTGATGTTACCCCTAACTTTCAGCTCTCACCATTAAAGTGATATTAAAGTTGTTTCGTGTGCTGTAGAGGTCCGGTAAGTCAAGGGGGCCTGGGAGTCCCTCAGGTCTGGCTTTATTATATAGCTAATAGGTTCTCACAGCTAGCTCCATGGAATATAACGGACTCACAGGTCCCATGGGTCAAATATGAACAAATCTCGGTCAACCCATGCTTCCTCCCAGGCTCACCAACAGGTCATGTTTTCAGGATTTCCAGTATTTTGCACAGGGGATTTCATCAGTTTCACTGCCTTAGTAATTACCACAGCCGATTCGTCTGAGGGAAATCCTGAAAACATGACCTGTTGGTGGGCCTTGAGGACTGGAGTTGGGGAACACTGCTCTAGACCCCCCCCCCCTCAGAGATACTTAAATGTAATCTACTGGTAACGCAATCTTTAAGCAATTCTGATCCGCGCTACATAGACGATCAACGGCTACAGCGTGGATCTGAATTGCCGGGAGGCCGTCAACAGACGTCCTCCCCTTTGCACGCTCCAGGCTCACCCTCGCGCCTGCCCGTGGGTCGGGGGGACTCAATGTCCGTCAGAGATCCCTTCACAGAGAGCCAGGATGGGGAACCGCCAATGTAAACACCGCCGCTCCCCGCTCTGTGATGGGGCCATGAGAGATCTACTGATCCCTGTGATCGGGATCAGGGATCAGTGAGATCTGTTATGTCCCTGTTAGCCCCGCCCCCTCACAGTTAGAACACGCTGAGGGAACACATTTAACCCTTTGATCGCCCCCTTAGTGTTAACCCCTTCCCTGCCAGTGACATTTATACAGTAATCAGCGGATAAATATCATTGGTACCAAAAAATGTGTCAAAAATGTTCCGACATGTCCGCCGCAATATCGCAGTCCCGATAAAAAATCGCAGATCGCCGCCATTACCAGTAAAAAAAAATAAATAAATAATAAAAATGCCATAAACCAATTTCCATAGTTTTGTAGGCGCAACCCAATCAAAATACGCTTTTTTTTAACCAAAAATATGTCGGCCTAAACTGAGGAATAAATGCGTTTTTTTTTTGGATATTTATTATACCAAAAAGTAAAAAAAAAAAAAAATTGTTCTTTTTTCGAAATTGTCGCTCTTTTTTTGTTTATAGTGCAAAAAAAAAAAAAACGCAGAGGGGATCAAATACCGCCGAAAGAAAGCTCTGTTTGTGGGGGGAAAAGGACGCCAATTTTGTTTGGCTACAACGCAGCGCGTCTGCGCAATTTTCATTCAAAGAGCGATAGGCAGGAGGGGGGGCGGGGTTTAAGCGCCCAGTAAGCAAGGGGTTAAAACTGTGGGATAGATTCCACTCAAATTCCACCTGATCAGCAGAAGACCTCCTGGGTCCTCCAATCCTTGGGGACCATGTGGTTTCCTGCTGCCTATAACAATCCAGAATCCTTCAGGGGTGGGCAACCTCGGCCCTCCAGCTGTGGTGCGACTACAAGTCCCATGAGACATTGCAAGACTCCTAGAGGCAGAGGCATGATGGGATTTGTAGTTTCACCACAGCTGGAGGGCCGAGGTTGCCTACCCCTTAGGACGTGGATCTCCAAAAACCAAACATCTCTAAGGGGTTTTCAGCTGAGCTGGCGATTTTTCCTGGTCCCTCAATTATAAGCCCAATTTCACCACTACCTCCAAATCCAACGCGTTATTGGTTTGCGCAAAAGTTGCCGCGTTTACAAACCATGAGAATTCATTTCTGGTGTTTTTATATATTTTTTTTTTACTGGTAATGGCGGCGATCTGCGATTTTTATCGGGACTGCGATATTGCGGCGGACATGTCGGACATTTTTGACCCTTTTTTGGGACCAATGACATTTATACAGCGATCAGAAATTTAAATGTCCACTGATTACTGTATAAATGTCATTGGCAATGAAGAGGTTAACCTGCAAGGGGCGCTCTAGGGGGTAACTGTGTTCCCTAGGCGTGTTCTAACTGTGAGGGGGCAGGGCTGCCAGTGACAGGGGGCGTGTTCTAACTGTGAGGGGGCTGGGCTGCCAGAGATCTAACTGATCCAAGTCATCTATTCCATGCCCACTAAGGATGGGGTCGGGCGTATTCTAACTATTAGGGGCCTGGTCTGCCAGGGGCACCAGAGATCTAACTGATCCCAGTGATCCCTTCCATGCCCATTAAGGATGAGGTCGGGCATGTTCTAACTGTTAGGGGGCAGGGCTGCCAGGGGCACCAGAGATCTAACTGATCCCAGTGATCCCTTCCATGCCCATTAAGGATGGGGTTTGGCGTGTTCTAACTGTTAGGGGGCAGGGCTGCCAGGGGCACCAGAGATCTAACTGATCCCAGTGATCTCTTCCATGCCCACTAAGGATGGGGTTGGGCGTGTTCTAACTGTTAGGGGGCTGGGCTGCCAGGGGCACCAGAGATCTAACTGATCCCAGTGATCTCTTCCATACCCACTAAGGATGGGGTCGGGAAATGTTCTAACTGTTAGGGGGCTGGGCTGCCAGGGGCACCAGAGATCTAACTGATCCCAGTGATCCCTTCCATGCCCACTAAAGATGGGGTCGGGCGTGTTCTAACTGTTAGGGGGCTGGGCTGCCAGGGGCACCAGAGATCTAACTGATCCCAGTGATCTCTTCCATGCCCACTAAGGATAAGGTTGGGCGTGTTCTAACTGTGAGGGGCTGGGCTGCCAGGGGCACCGGAGATCTAACTGATCCCAGTGATCCCTTCCATGCCCACTAAGGATGGGGTCGGGCATGTTCTAACTGTTAGGGGGCTGGGCTGCCAGGGGCACCAGAAATCTAACTGATCCCAGTGATCCCTTCCATGCCCACTAAGGATGGGGTTGGGCGTGTTCTAACTGTGAGGGGGCTGGGCTGCCATTGGCACCATAGATCTAACTGATCCCAGTGATCCCTTCCATGCCCACTAAGGATGGAGTTGGGCGTGTTCTAACTGTTAGGGGGCTGGGCTGCCAGGGGCACCGGAGATCTAACTGATCCCAGTGATCCCTTCCATGCCCACTAAGGATGTGGTCGGGCGTGTTCTAACTGTGAGGGGGCTGGGCTGCCAGAGATCTAACTGACGCCAGTGACAGGGATCAGTAGATCTCTTTCATGCTGCCTGACAGAGCGGGTAACCCGCCATGTTTACTTTGGCGGCTCCCCGTTCTTTCCCTGTAGCAGATCATCGCGGCTCGCCAACGGACATCGGGTCAGTGGGCACACTCACGGGCACACTGACGCGCTCTCGCCCCCCTAGCTGCGTGTTTATTTATGGCGATTCCCAGAATGCGGCCCACAATGCCGCAGTAAATATACTGTAGCCGGTCGGGAATCGGTTAAACAGAAATACATGTCTGGGCGGGAAGAGGAATTGAACGTAGAATGGGAAGTCCAGAATTGGCAAAGCGTGGGCAAATGCACAAAACCCCTGGCAATCAGGGAGGCGGCGTGGAAAGCTTTTACCCGCTGCTATTATACCCCGGGATTTACCCTCAGTCTTCTCCTTCCTGCTACCGGGGTAGTGCCCCTCAGGGTACCTTTTTTAGCTGTGTTTTGGGGGTGTCCCCCTAATTTGTCCTACGTGGCAAGACGTTTTTGGAATTGATAGATGAGCTGTCTGGGGGCATTGATACCTCTAAGCACCCCATGATAAACAAAGGTTAAAGAGTCTCGTTTTGATGCGCCATTCTCTGCATAACCGGCGCCCGACCGCGTGCAGAATATTTACTGCAGCAGCATGGCGCTGTCTCGTGAATCGGAGTGAATAGGCGGCAATTCGCGGACGCGAAGCTAGGGGGCGAGCACGCTCTCTTGCCCGCCACACTGTGGAGGAGTGTGCCCGCGGCTCGAGAGGACCCAATGTCCACCGGCGAGGAGCGATGAGCTGCTACAAGGGAAGAACAGGGAACCGCTGAAGTAAACACGTCAGTTCCCCGCTCTGTCAGGCGGCAGGGAAGAGATCTACTGATTCCTGTCACTGGCATCAGTTAGATCTCTGGTGCCCCAGGAACACGGCGGTTCCCCATTCTGACAGGCGGCATGACAGATCTACTGATCCCTATCACTGGCATCAGTTAGATCTCTGGTGCCCCAGGAACACGGTGGTTCCCCATTCTGACAGGCGGCATGACAGATCTACTGATTCCTGTCACTGGCATCAGTTAGATCTCTGGTGCCCCAGGAACACGGCGGTTCCCCATTCTGACAGGCGGCATGACAGATCTACTGATCCCTGTCACTGGCATCAGTTAGATCTCTGGTGCCCCAGGAACATGGCGGTTCCCCATTCTGACAGGCGGCATGACAGAGCTACTGATCCCTGTCACTGGGAATACTTAGATTTCTGGTGCCCCAGGAACACGGTGGTTCCCCATTTTGACAGGCGGCATGGAAGAGATCTACTGATCCCTGTCACTGGCATCACTTAGATCTCTGGTGCCCCAGGAACACGGCGGTTCCCCATTCTGACAGGCGGCATGACAGATCTACTGATCCCTATCACTGGCATCAGTTAGATCTCTGGTGCCCCAGGAACACGGCGGTTCCCCATTCTGACAGGCGGCATGACAGATCTACTGATCCCTGTCACTGGCATCAGTTAGATCTCTGGTGCCCCAGGAACACGGCGGTTCCCCATTCTGACAGGCGGCATGGAAGAGATCTACTGATCCCTGTCACTGACATCAGTTAGATCGCTGGTACCCCAGGAACACGGTGGTTCCCCATTCTGACAGACGGTATGACAGATCTACTGATTCCTGTCACTGGGATCACTTAGATCTCTGGTGCCCCAGGAACACGGCGGTTCCCCATTCTGACAGGCGGCATGACAGATCTACTGATCCCTGTCACTGGCATCACTTAGATATCTGGTGCCCCAGGAACACGGCTGTTCCCCATTCTGACAGGCGGCATGACAGATCTACTGATCGCTGTCACTGGCATCACTTAGATCTCTGGTGCCCCAGGAACACGGCGGTTCCCCATTCTGACAGGCGGCATGACAGATCTACTGATCGCTGTTACTGGCATCACTTAGATATCTGGTGCCCCAGGAACACGGCTGTTCCCCATTCTGACAGGCGGCATGACAGATCTACTGATCGCTGTCACTGGCATCACTTAGATCTCTGGTGCCCCAGGAACACTGCGGTTCCCCATTCTGACAGGCGGCATGACAGATCTACTGATCGCTGTTACTGGCATCACTTAGATCTCTGGTGCCCCAGGAACACGGCGGTTCCCCATTCTGACAGGCGGCACGACAGATCTACTGATCCCTGTCACTGGCATCACTTAGATATCTGGTGCCCCAGGAACACGGCGGTTCCCCATTCTGACAGGCGGCATGACAGATCTACTGATCCCTGTCACTGGCATCACTTAGATATCTGGTGCCCCAGGAACACGGCGGTTCCCCATTCTGACAGGCGGCATGACAACTCTACTGATCCCTGTCACTGGCATCAGTTAGATCTCTGGTACCCCAGGAACACAGCGGTTCCCCATTCTGACAGGCGGCATGACAGATCTACTGATCCCTGTCACTGGCATCAGTTAGATCTCTGGCACCCCAGGAAGACAGTGGTTCCCCATTCTGACAGGCGGCATGACAGATCTACTGATCCCTGTCACTGGCATCACTTAGATCTCTGGTGCCCCAGGAACACGGCGGTTCCCCATTCTGACAGGTGGCATGACAGATCTACTGATCCCTGTCACTGGCATCACTTAGATCTCTGGTGCCCCTGGTAGCCCAGCCCCCTCACAGTTAGAACACACCCCCTGTCACAGGCAGCGCAGAGCACAAAGCACAGAGCACAAAGCACAGAGCACAGAGCACAAAGCACAGAGCACAAAGCACAGAGCACAGAGCACAAAGCACAGAGCACAGAGCACAAAGCACAGAGCACAGAGCACAGAGCACAAAGCACAGAGCACAAAGCACAGAGCACAAAGCACAGAGCACAAAGCACAGAGCACAGAGCACAAAGCACAAAGCACAGAGCACTGAGCACAGAGCACAAAGCACAGAGCACAAAGCACAGAGCACAGAGCACAGAGCACAAAGCACAAAGCACAGAGCACAGAGCACTGCTTCCTATGGGGAGTCACTGACTACCTTTCTGTAGTTTTATTGTTCAGTTTTCTAATAACAATCAATCAGGTGACTCCCCGGTGCACAGAGTGCCCCCCCGGTCCTCCTCTTCTCGGGTTCCTCGCCGGTGCTCCTGGCTCCTTCACCCTGCCCCAGTGCCCCCACAGCAGGCAGCTTGGTCTGGGGGCACCCAAGCAGAGGCTCTGTGTGTCCATTCACACACGGCCCCACCCCCCATCTACTGATTGGCTCACTGGCTGTGATTGACAGCAATGGCTCCCGCTGCGTTAATCAGGAGTGTGAATCCCCGGAGAGGCGAGGCTCTCGTGGATGGAGAGAGGGGGCTCAGGTAAGTATTAGAGGAGCTGCTGGCAATTCACCTTCATGCATGGAATGCAAAACCTTCTATCCTGACATCTACTTTCAGCCTAACCCTAAAAATCAACTGAAAACCCTTAAACTTAACCGTAACACCTAACCTTAACCCCTAACCGTAACCCCTAACCCTAACCACTAACCCTAACCCCTAACACCTAATTCTAACCCCTAAACCTAACCCCTTACCCCTAACCCTAACCCCTAACACTAACCCTAACCCCTAACCCTAATCCTTAACCCCTAACCCTTAACACTAACCCTAACCCCTAACCCTAACCCCTAACCCCTAACCTTAACACTAACCCTAACCCTAAAAATCAACTGAAAACCCTTAAACTTAACCCTAACCCCTAACCCTAATCCCTAACCTTAACCCTAACCTTAACCCTAAAATTCAACCGAAACCATTAACCCTAACCCCTAATCCTAACCCTAGCCCTTGACCCTAACCCCTAACCTTAACCCTAAAATACAACTGAAACCATTAACCCTAATCCTAACACTAGCCCTTAACCCTATCCCTAACCTCTAACCCTAACCCTTAACCCTATCCCCTAACCCTAACCCTTAACCCTAACCCTTAACCATAACCCTAGCCCTTAACACTAAACCTAACCCCTAACACTAACCCTTAACCATAACCCTAGCCCTAAACCCTAATACTTAGCCCTAACCCGAACCCTAACCCTTAACCCCAACCCTTAACCATCGACCCTGACCCTAACTCTAGCCTTTAACCCTAACCCTATCCCTTAACCTTAACTCTAGCCTTTAATCTTAACCCTTAACCCTAACCCTTAATCTTAACCCTTAACCCTAACTCTAGCCATTAACCCTAGCCCTAAACCTTAGCCCTTATCCTTTAACCCCAACCCTTAAGTATAACCCCTAACGCTAACCCTAACCCTTAACCCTAGCCCTTTACCCTAACCCTTAATCTTAACTCTTAACCTAACCCTAGCCCTTAACCCAAAACCTTATCCTTAACCCTAGCCCTGAACATTAACCATTAACATTAACCCAAGCCCTTAACCCTAACCCTAGCCCTTAACCCTAATCCTTAACCCCAACCCTGAACATTGACCCTTAACCTAACCCTAGACCGTAACCCTAACCCTAGCCCATAAAACAAACCATAGCCCTTAACATTTACCCTTAACCCCAAACCTTAAACTTAACCCTAGCCCTTAAATAGAGAAGAAAAAATATTTATGGGGTAGGGCACCTCCCCATGGGTGGGTATTGGGACTTTGTTGGTAGTGAATCAACCCTCTCTGAATGATCAGACATACACACAGAGAAAATCTATAAGTATTACAAAATGTAAGCAAGTAGTTATAACAGGAGCATAAAATCACCCATAGACAGGCGATAAAACATGAAATACATGAACAGTGAAAGACCGGACAAACAAAACCTGACCCAATAGGTCCTAGATGCTCCCAGTGGGCGGAGAAGAAGTGTGGCTCCGGTGACTGGCTAGCAGGTGAAAGAGGATGAGGCATACGTTTCTCTTTTCTCTACGCGTTTCGCCTGTTGTGGCTTCCTCAGGGGAAAAGTAGGCAGAGACCCACTGAGGGTATACGTATCCCGAATAAACAAGAGATAGTCCGGTAAAATATAGAAACAACAGTAAATTTCATAAATAGTGTCCCGTTTCCGGGATATACATCGATCTCTAATTATTCGCGTCCGATCATTAAATCAATTACAGTTAATAAAACGGAGTTACCTTGATTGAAAAAGAAGGTATGGGATCTCCTCGCACCCGCCGGCATCTGTGCCAGTGCAGCATGCGTTTGGCTTAAATAGTGAGGCTTTTTGGCACCAAAAAAGTGGCTAGGCGCACCGGAAATGACTCACAGGAATCCGATAGTCGATATCCGGGCGTATTATAGACGTCTAACGTAGGCCTATTGCAAACGGGTGGAGATCCCCACCTAGACACACTCCCGGACAACAACATCCGGCGCGCCGGGAACACGCCCACCTAGACCGCCGGCGTTCCAATAGGACAGCATTGGCGTCAAAGCCCCGCACGTGGCGCCACGAGCAGTACATTCCACCTCACATCCATGAACAGTACATCAGGCGTTATTAGGCGGCCTACGCCAACCCCTATCATCCAACATGGGAAGGGGTCACATCAGGACATAGGTCGCCAAATGGCGGGACGGTGGTGGCTTGGAGAAAACTCCCACCGGGAAACCTAGCTGGAATGTGTGGCTCCCCCCGAGGAGAGGGAAAAAGGAGGGAAGGGGGGGGGATATGGAAAGGGGCAGGGTGGGCCACATGAGGGACTACTCCATATGTAAGCCCCCCCGTCCAGCCACAGTTACCAGTCATAAAAACTTATTATATATAACCCTCAATACTGAGGAGAGAGAGAAAAAAACCCTAGCCCTTAACACTTAACCTTAACCCCAACCCTTCACATTAACCCAGGCCCTTAATCCTAACCTTTAACCCTCACTCTTACCCTTAACTCTAACACTAGCCCTTAACCATAACCCCTAACCCTAATGCCTAAACCAAATGCTAGCCTTTAACGCTAACCCTAGCCCTTAATCCTAACCATATCCCTTAACCTTAACCCTAGCCCTTGACCCTAACCTTTAACCCTAACCCTTATTTTTAACCATTAACCCTAACCCTAGCCCTTAAACTTAACCCTAGCCCTTAACCCAAATCCTTAAGCCTAACCCTAGCCCTTAACCCTAAACCTGAACCTAACCCTAACCCTTTACCCAAAACCTTAACCTTAACCCTAGCCCTTAACACTAACCATTAACCTTAATCCTAACCTTAACCTTAACACTAACCGTAGCCCTTAACCCTAACCCTTAACCCCAACCCTGAAACGTAATCCTTAACCTAACCCTAGACCTTAACACTAACCCTTAACCATAACCCTAGCCCATAAAACAAACCCTAGCCCTTAACCTTTACCCTTAACCCCAACCCTTAACATTAACCCTAGCCCTTAACCCTAACCCTTGACCTTAACCCTAGCCCTTAATCCTAAACCCTAACCTTTAACCCTAGTCCTTAATCCTACCCTCACTCTAAACCCTAGCCCTAAACGCTAACCCTAGCCCTTAACCCTAACCCTTAACCCTAAACTTTAACCCTAACCCTAGCCCTTAAACCTAACCCTTAACCCTAGCCCTAAACCCTATCCCTTAACCTTAACCCTAGCCCTTAACCTTAACCCTTAACCCTTATCCTTAATCTTAACCCTTAACCATAACCCTAGCCCTTAATCCTAACCCTAGCCTTAACCCTTAACACAAATGCTAACCCTTAACCCTAACCCCTAACCCTAACCCTAGCCCTTAACTCTAAACATTAACCCTAACCTTAGCCCTAAACATTAACCCTAACCCTTCATTTTAACCCTTAACCCTAACCCTAGCCCTTAACACTAACCCTAGCCCCTAACCACTAACCTTAACCCTAACCCCTAATCTTAACCCTAAAATTCAACCTAAACCATTAACCCTAACCCTAATCCTAACCCTAACCTTTAACCCTAACCCAAAACCCCTAACCCTAACCCTTAACCCTAACCCCTAACACTAACCCTTAACCCTAACCCTAGCCCTTAACCCTAATGCTTAGCCCTAACCCCTAACCCTTAACCATAACCCTAGCCCTTAACCCAAAACCTAACCCCTAACCCTAACCCTTAACCCCAACCCTTAACCGTTAACCCTAACAATAAAACTCTAACCTTTAACCCTAACCCTATCCCTTTACCTTAACCCTAGCCTTTAACCTTAACCCTTAACCCTAAACCATAATCTTAACCCTTAACCCTAACTCTAGCCATTAACCCTAGCCCAAAACCTTAGCCCTTAACCCTAACCCTAGCCCTTTACCCTAACCCTTAATCTTAGCCCTTAATCTAACCCTAGACCTTAACCCTAACCCTAGCCCTTAACCCAAAACCTTAACGTTAGCCCTTAACCCTAACCCTTAACCCTAACCATTAACCCTAACCCTGAACCTGAACCTTAACCCTAACCCGTAACCCTAACCCTAGCCCATAAAACAAACCTAAGCCCTTAACATTTACCATTAACCCCAACCCATAAAAATTAACACTAGCCCTTAACCCTGACTCTAGCCCTTAATACTAAACCTTAACCCTAACCCTTAACACTAACCCTTCACATTAACCCTAGTGCTTAATCCTAAACCCTAACCTTTAACCCTAGCCCTCAACACTAACCCTAGCCTTAACCTTAACCCTCAACCTTAACCATAGCCTTAACCCTAACCCTAATCCTAGCCCTTAACCCTAACCCTAGCCTTAACCCTAACCGTAGCCCTTAACCCTAGCCCTCAACACTAACCCTAGCCTTAACCCTAACCCTCAACCTTAAATATAGCCTTAACCCTAACCCTAATCCTAGCCCTTAACCCTAACCCTAGCCTTAACCCTAACCCTAGCCCTTAACCCTAACCATTAACCCTAACACTAGCCCTTAACACTAACCCTAACCTTAACCCTAACCCTAGCCCTTTACCCTAACCCCTGACCCTAACGCGTAACCCAAACCCTAGCCTTTAACTTTAACCATTAACCCTAACCCTAGCCCTTAACAATAACCCTAACACTAACTCTAGCCCTTAATCCTATCCCTATCCCTTAACCTTAACCCTAGCCCTTAACCCTAACCTTTATTTTTAACCCTTAACCCTAACCCTAGCCCTTAAACTTAACCCTAGCCCTTAACCCAAATCCTTAAAACTAACCCTAGCCCTTAACCCTAACCATTAACCATAACATACGCCCTTAACCCTAACCCTTCACCTTAACACTAACCCTAGCCCTTAACCCTAACCCTTAACCCTAACCCTGAACCTTAACGCTGAATCTAACCCTAAACCTTAACCCTAACCCTTAACTCTAACCCTAGCCCTTTACCCAAAACCTTAACCCCAACCCTGAAACTTAACCCTTAACCTAACCCTAGACCTTAACACTAACCCTTAACCATAACCCTAGCCCATAAAACAAACCTTAGCCCTTAACCTTTACCCTTAACCCTAACCCTTAACCCTAGCCCTTAATCCTAAACCCTAAACTTTAACCCCAGCCCTAAATCCTAACCCTCACTCTTAACCCTAGCCCTCAACCCTAACCCTTAACCCTAACCCTCAACATTAACCATAACCCTAGCCCTTAACCCTAACCCTTAACCCTAACCCCTAACCCTACACTTTAATCCTAACCCTAGCCCTTAACCCTAACCATTAACCCTAACACTAGCCCTTAACGCTAACCCTTACCTTAACCATAACCCTAGCCCTTAAACCTAACCCTTAATCCTAGACCTAACCCCTAACCCTAGCCCTTAACCCTATCCCTTAACCTTAACCCTAGATGCAAATGCTAACCCTTAACCCTAACCCCTAACTCTAACCCTAGCCCTTAACTCTAAAGATTTACCTTAACTCTAGCCCTAAATCCTAACCTTATCCCTTAACCCTAACCCTTAATTTTAACCCTTAACCCTAACCCTAGCCCTTAACCTTAACTCTAGCCCTTAAACCAAAACCTTAAACCTAACCCTAGCCCTTAACGATAACCCTTAACCTTAACACTAACCCTAGCCCTTGACCCTAACCCTTAACCCTATCCCTTAACCCTAGCACTTAACCCTAACCCTTAATTTTAACATTAACCCTAACCCTAGCTCTTTACCCAAAACCTTAACCTTAACCGAAGCCCTTAACCCTAACCATTAACCTTAACCCTGAACCTTAACCCTTAACCAAACCCTACACCTTAACCCTAACCCTAAACCCTAACACTAGCCCATAACCCAAACCCTAGCCCTTAACCCTTACCCTAAACCCAAACCCTTAACCTGAACCCTAGCCCTTAACCCTAACCCTAGCCCTTAACCCTAACCCTCAACATTAACCCTAACCCTAGCCCTAAACCCTAACCCTAGCCCTTAACTCTAACCCTTAACCCTAATCCCTAACCCTAAAACTTAACTCTAACCGTTAATCCTAACACTAGCCCTTAACCCTAACCATAACCTTAACCCTATCCCTAGCCCTTAACCCAAACCCTTAACCCTAACCCTAGCCCTTAACCCTAACCCTTTACCTTAACCCTAGCCCTTAACCCTAACCCTAGCCCTTAACCCTAACTCCTAACCCTTTACTCTAACCATAGCCCTTAGCCCTAACCCTAACCTTAACCCTTAACCCTAACCCCTTACCCTAGCCCTTAACCCTAACCCTTTACACTAACCCAAGCCCTTAACCCTAACCCAAGCCCTTAACCCTAACCTCTAACCCTAGCCCTTAACCCTAACCCTTTACCCTAACCCAAGCCCTTAACCCTAATCCTAGCCCTTAACCCTAACCTCTAACCTTAGCCCTTAACCCTAACCCTTAACCCTTTACCCTAACCATAGCCCTTAACCCTAACCCTAACCTTAACCCTTAACCCTAACCCCTTATCCTAGCCCTTAACCCTAACCCTTTACCCTAACCCAAGCCCTTAACCCTAACCTCTATCCCTAGCCCTTAACCCTAACCCTTTACCCTAACCCAAGCCCTTAACCCTAACCCTAGCCCTTAACCCTAACCTCTAACCCTAGCCCTTAACCCTAACCCTTAACCCTAACACTTAACCCTAACCCCTAACCCTAGCCCTTAACCCTAACCCTTAACCCTAACCCTAGCCCTAAACCCTAACTCTAGCCCTTAACCCTAGCCTTTAACCCTAACCTGCAACCCTAAAATGTAACCTTAACACTAGCCCTTAACCCTGACCGTTAACCCTAACACTAGCCCTTAACCCTAACCATAACCGTAACCCTTACCCTAGCCCTTAACCCTAACCCTATCCCTTTACATTAACCCTAGACCTTAACCTTAACCCTAACCCTTAATCTTAACCTTTAAACCTAACTCTAGCCTTTAACCCTAACCCTATCGCTTAACCTTCACTCTAGCCCTTAACCCTAACCCATAACTCTAAACCTTAATCATAACCCTTAAACCTAACCCTAATCCTGGCCCTTAACTCTAAACATTAACCCTAACCCTAACTCTAGCCCTAAATCCTAACCCTATCCCTTAACACTAACCCTAGCCCTTAACCTTAACTCTAGCCCTTAACCCAAAACCTTAAACCTAACCCAAGCCCTTAACGCTAACCCTAACCCTCAACATTAACCCTAACCCTAGCCCTTAACCCTAACCCTTAACCCTAACCCTAGGCCTTAATCCTAACCCCTAACCCTAGCCAATTAACCCTAACCCTTTACCCTAGCCCTAGCCCTTAACCCTAACCCTTAACCCTAGCACTTAACCCTAACCCTAGGCCTTAATCCTAACCCCTAAAACTAGCCAATTAACCCTAACCCTTTACCCTAACCCTAGCCCTTAACCCTAACCCTAGCCCTTAACCCTAACCCCTAACCCTAACCATTTACCCTAACCATAGCCCTTAACCCTATCCCTAACCCGTAACCCTAACCCCTAACCCTAGCCCTTAACCCTAACCCTTTACCCTAACCCTAGCCTGTAACCCTAACTCTAGCCCTTAACCCTAACCCCTAACCCTAGCCCTTAACCCCAACCCTAACCCTTAACCCTAACCCTCAACATTAACCCTAACCCTAGCCCTAAACCTTAACCCTAGCCTTTAACCCTAACCCTTAACCCTAACCTGTAACCCTAAAACTTAACCCTAACACTAGCCCTTAACCCTAACCCTAGCCCTTAACCCTATCCCTTTACATTAACCCTAGACCTTAACCTTAACCCTAACCCTTAACCCTAACCCTCAACATTAACCCTAACCCTAGCCCTAAACCTTAACCCTAGCCTTTAACCCTAACCCTTAACCCTAACCTGTAACCCTAAAACTTAACCCTAACCCTAGCCATTAACCTTAACTCTAGCCCTTAACCCAGAACCTTAACTCTAACCCTAGCCCTTAACCCTAACTCTTAACCCCAACCTAAGCCCTTAACCCTAACCCTAGCCCTTAATCCTAACCCTATCGCTTAACCTTAACTCTAGCCCTTAACCCTAACCCTTAACCCTAACCCTTAATCATAACCCTTAAACCTAACCTTAACCCTAGCCCTTAACTCTAAACATTAACCCTAGCCCTAAACTGTAACCCGAACCCTATCCCTTAACCTTAACCCTAGCCCTTAACCCTAACCCTTAATTTTAACCCTTAACATTAACCCTAGCCCTTAACCTTAACTCTAGCCCTTAACCCAAAACCTTAAACCTAACCCTAGCCCTTAACGCTAACCCTTAACCTTAACACAAACCCTAGCCCTTAACCCTAACCCTTAACCATAACCCTGAACCTTAACCCTTACCCTAACCCTAGACCTTAACCTAACCCTTAACCCTAACCCTGAACCTTAACCCTTAACCAAACCCTCGACCTTAACCCTAAACCCTAACTCTAGCCCATAACCCAAACCCTAGCCCTTAACCCTTACCCTAAACCCAAACCCTAAACCTGAACCCTAGCCCTTAACCCTAACCATAGCCCTTAACCCTAACCCATAACCCTAACCCTGAACATTAACCCTAACCCTTACCCTAAACCCAAACCCTAAACCTGAACCCTAACCCTTAACCCTAACCACTAAACCTAAAACTTAACTGTAACCATAGCCCTTAACCCTAGCATTTTAATCCTAACCCTAGCCCTTAACCCTTACCATAACCTTAACCCTATCCCTAGCCCCTAACCCAAACCCTTAACCCTAACCCTATCCCTTTACAGTAACCCTAGACCTTAACCTTAACCCTAACCCTTAATCTTAACCTTTAACCCTAACCCTAGCCTTTAACACTAACCCTAGCCCTTAATCTTAACTCCAGCCCTTAACCCAGGACATTAACTCTAACCCTAGCCCTTAACCCTAACTCTTAACCCTAACCCTAGCCCTTAACCCCAACCCTGGCCCTTAATCCTAACCCTATTGCTTAACCATAACCCTTAACACTAACCATTAAACTTAACCCTAGCCCTTAACACAAAACCTTAACCCTGACCCTAGCCCTTAACCATAACCATTAACCTTAACCCAAGCCCTTAACATGAACCTTTAACCTTAACACTAACCCTAGCCCTTAACCCTAACCCCTAACCCTAGCCCTTAACCCTATCCCTAGCCCTTAACCCTTAACCCTAACCCTTAACCCTAACCCCTTACCCTAGCCCTTAACCCTAACCCTTAACCCTAACCCTAACACTGTCCCTTAACCTTAATCCTAGCCCTTAACCATAACCCTTAAAACTAACCCTAGCCCTTAACACTAACCCTTAAGCCTAACACTAACCCTAGCACTTAACCCTAACCCTATTTCTTACCCTTAACCCTAACCCTTAAGCCTAACCCTTAACCCTAGCCCTTCACCTTAACCCTTAACCCTAACCCCTAACCCTTAACCCTAATCCTAGTCCTTAACCCTAATGCTTAACCATTAACCCTAACCCTAACCCTTAATCTTAACTCAATCACTTAATCCAAACCATTAACCCTAACCCTAAACCCTAGCCCTTAACCATAATTTTTAACCTTAAACCTTAACCCTAACCTTAAATATAACCCTAGCCCTTAACCATAACCTTTAACCCCAACCCTAACCATAACCTTCGTCCGTATCCCTTAACCTTAACCGTAAAACTTAACCCTAACACTAACCCAAGCCCTAAACCTTAACCCTATCCCTTAAACTCAACCCTAACCCTAGCCCTTAACCCTAACCCTTAACCCTAACCCCATACCCTAACCCTTTACCCTAACCCTAGCCCTAACCCTAACCCCTAACCCTAGCCCTTTACCCTAACCCTAACCCTTTACCCTAACCCTAGCCCTAGCCCTTAACCCTAACCCTAACCCTTAACCCTAACCCCTAACCCTAGCCCTTAACCCTAACACTTTACCCTAACCCTAGCCCTTAATCCTAACCCCTAACCCTAGCCCTTAACAATACCCATTAACCCTAACCCTTAACCCTAACCCCTAACCCATCCCA
>BLSH010518088.1:138655-152080 GCA_018402905.1 Glandirana rugosa | reverse complement strand
CACACACACACACACACACACACACACACACACACACACACACACACACACACACACACACACACACACACACCTTATTGAGTGTACACTATATATCGGTGCAATCGGGGGTGTACGGTATATAGCACACTGCTTGACGTGGTGTCTTAAAATATATACAGTCTAGTGTATACATATATACACACAGCGTATTGAGTGTACACTATATATCAGTGCATTCGGGGGTGTACATTATATAGTACAGTCACTGTAGTGCGGTGTTAAAAAAATACCCATCATGTCAGGAAGGCCACAAAGGAGAGGCAGACACTCCCAGGCCACTAAAAGAGGGCAAGCAGCCTCTGTGTCTTCTGTGAAAAGTGGCGGTGGCGAACGTGGTGCATCCTCTGCAGCCTGGTCATGCTTGTCCTTTTTTCTGCTGTTGGAAATACTATTGAGCCACAAAACGCAGAAGAGTTGGTGGAGTGGATAACAGCAAACATCCTCATCCTCCTCATCCTCTGTCACCCAGGTTCGTACAAGTTTGCCTTCCAACGCATCTGGCAAAGCGGCCTATTCCACGAATCCTTGTCCACAGTTACTCCTTCTGTAGCCCCACCATCATGCATGGAGGAATCACCTGAGTTGTTTGACCATAGTGTCGATTACATGCTGATGGAGGATGCGCAGCAGTTTGAAGGCTCTGATGTTGGTTCCCAGGTTGAAGAAGGGAGTAGCCTGAGCCTAGAGACAGGGGGTGCCGCAAAAGGACAAGAAACTAACACTTATGTTCCCCCAGCTGCAGCATACTGCCAAGTTTGCTCCAGTGACAATGAGGGAGGGGATGATGAGGACACAGACTGTACTTGACAGAAGAGAGGAGGAAAGTGAGGAGGAGGAGGCCCAATTCCAACAAGGCAGGATGTCCTCCAGGGGCCAGCTTAAGGGCAGCCACCCAATTGCATCAGACCACAGAGCTCCACAGGTGCAGGGCACTGCTGCCTCTCCGCCAAATTCCAACATTTCTTTGGTGTGTGCATTTTTCAGCACATGTGCAGTAGATTGCACCATTGCCATTTGCAATCTGTCTGAAGTGGGTCAAGCGCGGCCAGGACTCCAGCCGCTTGGGCACTACTGTCTTGACAAGACATATGACGACCAGCCATGCAGTCCATTGGCAAGATTACCTGAAGAACCCACACCAGAAACAAGGCGGACTTCTCCTTGCTCATCTGGGATCTCAACTCCTGCTATACCTGCAGTCAGGGCTTTTTTCTGCAGGAACTTGGTGGAACTAAGTTCAACCACCTCTGGTTCTCACCTTCCCATCTCTGTTCACCACGGTCGCTTAGGACAGCTTGCCTCTCCCAGTGGTTCCAGAGAACCCTCCCTGCCTTACACTCATGGAATGGACAAGGGAGATGCAGGTGCTAGCACAGTATGGACATGGGCGAGAGGGGATGTTGTGTGGTATGCTGCAACCTCTATGATCACCCCCTGTTCCCTGGTGCATGGAAGCTAACGCCCACAGATGATCTTGCTGCAAATCAGCAGATATTCTTGCTACCGCCTACAGTGGGGGGGGTTTGTGGTGCAGAGGTCAGAGCTCAGAAGGGGTGGAAATGAGATGTGCATGGAGGATGCAGAGATAAGGGCCTGTGAAAGAGAGCCAAACTCTTCACTCTGTATGTGGTGTACCCCTGAATCCTGCACATAGCACAACCCTGATCCCTGCACTCTGTACATAGCACACCTCAGAACCCAGAACTCTGTACATAGCACACTCCTGAACCTTGCACTCTGTATGTAGCACACCTCTGAACCCAGCACTCTGTACATAGCACACCCCCGAATCCTGCACCGTGACCACACCCACTATTTGATGTGGTTTGGCTGGAAGGAGGGGAATGGTTGAGTTCCTGCACCTATTTTCTGAGAAAAAAAAGCCCTGCCTACACTCCTCTCCAAAACCTGTACTCAGAGGAATGAAGGTGTAGCAATGTGTACCACAACTAGTAATTGCCAATCTGCTAGCAGTACACCACCAGGTGAATTCGGCTGGAAAATTTCCCTACCCCAGTTGCTGAACCATAAAAAGAAATACTATCCTAGCCAAATCAAAGCAAAAGGTGAGCTGGCACTCTTGGGGATCAGATAATTTATTATCTGATCCCCAAGAGTGCCGGCTCATCTTTTGCTTTGATTTTGCTAACCTATCGGAGGACATTCGTGAAGCCTGAGCACCTGGGGGAGATGCAGCAGCTGATTGCCTAAATCCAAGCTCCACTGATCAGAGCGGTGTCTCCTGTGTGTTAGTGGTTGACTATCCCAGCCATCCACATGCTCAGCGTCTTAATGCTAACTTGGCCAAATTGTTAGCACTCCAACTGCTGCCTTTTCAGCTGGTAGACTCTGCCCCCTTTCATGAATGTGTGAAATGTGCTGTCCCAAAGTGGCAGGTTCCCAAAAGACATTTCTTTTCATGTAAGGCCATTCCATCTCTCTACCATCATGTGGAAGGCAATGTTTTGGCCTCGTTGGACAGTTCAGTCAGCAGCAAGGTTCATATTACTGCTGACTCATGGTCCAGCAGGCATGGTCAGGGATGTTACCTTTCTTTCATGGCAGACTGGGTAACACTGCTGGCAGCTGGGAAGGATGCAGGACAAGGGTTCAGTTTTGAAAATAGTTCTGCCACCACGCCTCCAAAAAAGCTGGTGGTGTTTTTGCCACATCCGCCTCCTCCACCCCCTCCTCTTGTTCTACCCCTGTGACCTCTTCTGAAGAATTGTCCTATAAACCTGCAGTGCTCCCTAAGCGTTCAAGGGGCTATGCAAGCAGTCAGGCTTAAAGATGCCATGCAGTGCTTGAGTTAGTCTGTCTTGAGGACAGGAGCCACACTGGGGAAGAGATTCTTTCAGCTCTGCGGGGGCAGGCTCAGAGGTGGTTGACACCATGGCAGCTTGAGCCACAAATGGTTGTATGCGACAATGGCACCAACCTTCTCTATGCCCTCCGACTGGGACAATTGACACATGTTCCATGCTTGGCACACGTCTTGAATTTGGTGGTGCAGAGTTTCTTGACCAGGTACCTAGGCTTACCAGATATCCCGAGGCAGGCCAGAAAAGTCTGGTCATTTCTGGCATTCATACAATTCCAGTGCCCCGCTGGCTGACATCCAGTGGGAATTCAACCTGCCCAACAACGCCTCATTTGTGACATGCCCACCAGGTGGAACTCAACATTGGCAATCCTGCAGCGGCTGCACGCACAGCAGAGGGCCATCAATGAGTACCTCTATGAGCATGGCACAGAACAGGCTCAGGGGAGCTTGGCTTTTTTTTGCCACGTCAGTGGCTAATGATCAAGGATGCATGCACCATCCTGTCACCATTTGAGGAGGCCACAAGGATGGTGAACAGTGACAATGCATGCATCAGTGACACTGTCCAATTAATATTCCTTCTGGAGCACACGCTTCGTGGAATCATGGACAGGGCACTTGAGGCAGAACAGAGGGAGGAAGAGGAGGACTTCCTTTCCTCTCAAGGCCCCCTTTATGCAGAGAGCATTCCTGCAGAACCGCCAAACACACGGGAGGAGGAGGAGGAGGAGAATTGCGTCAGCATGGATGTGGAGTACAATATGAAGCAGTCTTCAAGGGATCATGGTTTTCAGGCCCCAGAAACCCAAGGAGCTGTACGGGGCTGGGAGGAGGTAGTTCCTGATAATGTAATCCTCAGTGACCCAGAGGACACTCATGCCTCCTCAAACTTACGCTGAATCAGCTCTCTGATTTTGAAAAGGCTGCGAAAAGACCCTAGGATTTGTGGTATCAAGGAGAGGGATCATTACTGACTGGTAGAGTTGAGCGAACCCAGACTGTAAAGTTCGGGTCCGTACCAAACTTTGGAGTGTCTGGGACCCGGACCCGAACCCGGACATTTCAAAAAAAGTCCGGGTTCGAGTTTGGGGTTCTGGTATTTGATTCCACGTGTTGAATAGCTGCCAAGGGCAGCCAATCAACAAGTGTTTCACTGGTTTGCCCTTAGAAGCCATCACAGCCATGCCTACTAATGGCATGGCTGTGATTGGCCAGTGCATCATGTGACATGGCCTCTATATGGGGCTGGAGTTACTGTGCTGCATGTCATATACTCTCAGGATAGTTTAGGGAGGGACAGATTGCAGACCTCATCCTGCTGCACAGAACAATCATACTGGACTTGGTAGAGTCTGTTGCTTTAAGGGAAAGATTATTGTTCTAAAATCATCTCCAAGTTCTATAGGGAAAGGTTCCAGCAGCATAGAGAGCCATATTATTGTTCTAAAATCATCTCCAAGTTCTATAGGGAAAGTTTCTTCCAGCCGCATAGAGAGCCATATTATTGTTCTAAAATCATTGATTTTCTTGATTCACGTTACAAGGGTAAATTTGCAGAACTCATCCTGCCTGCGCAGAGGGTGCAGAGGATGAAACATCTTCATGATACCTTGAAGAAAAGTTTGTGCACCATCTTTCCAGACCCTGGGAAGTTACCATGTCTTCCTGTTGGTCCTGGACAACGTGCTTCTGAAGCTTTGGTCGTTCAGCGGCAGAGTGGTGAAAAAGGTGGCCGGCTGAGTGATGCCTTTAATACATTTTTCATTCCTCAGCCCCAAAGCCTTATAGGTTCAAGCAACCATCGTCAGCTTCTGCATTATATGGTGCAGGAATATATAGGGGCAAGAGCAGACTTGGAGACCTTTCCAACTGAGCATCTACTTAGTTATTGGGTCTTGACCATGGACCACTGGCCGGAACTTGCTCAATATGCAGTTGAGCTACTGGCCCGTCCTGCACCCAGCGTGCTTTCTGAATGGACATTCAGAGCTGCTGGAGGGTTCGTAACAGATCAAAGAGTGTGCCTGTCCACAGACTTGGTTGATAGGCTCATATTTAAAAAAATGAATCAGTCCTGGATCAGCAGCTATCAAGCCCCTGATGCTGATGCTACTGATTATATTTGCTAGGGATCTGGAATCACTCGAAGACTGCCACTACTCCGATTCCTCCTGTCCATAATCTAGAACAATATTTAGTATTTAGGGCAAAAGCAACACCCAAGGCCCAATTTTTCTGCACCTGGTTTACAGGGGCATGCCATAACAATTTTTAAATTCATTTAAAACAGCAGGGCCCGTTCCTGCATCCAACAAGAGTAACTGCAAGGGGTTACAGTGTTCTGGCACCGCCAGCACCCAAGGCCCAATTTTTCACCACCTGTTTGAATGGGGGCTTTCGCCACAATTTGTAAACTAATTTACAACATCAGGCTCTGTTCCTCCGTCCAACAAGAGTAACTGCAAGGGGTTACAGTTTTCTGGCACCGCCAGCACCCAAGGCCCATTTTTTCACCACGTGTTTGACTGGGGGCTTTTGCCACAATTTGTAAACTAATTTACAACATCATGCCCTGTACCTCCGTCCAACAAGAGTAACTGCAAGGGGTTACAGTTTTCTGGCACCGCCAGCACCCAAGGCCCAATTTTTCACCACCTGTTTGACTGTGGGCTTTTGTCACAATTTTTAATCTAATTTAAAGCAGCAGGGCCCTTTCCTGCATCCAACAACATCAGGCCCTGTTCTTCCATTCAACAAGAGTAACTGCAACGGGTTAAAGTGTTCTGGCATCGCCAGCACCCAAAGACCAATTTTTCACCACCTGTTTGACCGGGGGCTTTCGTCACAATTTGTAAACTAATTTACAACATCAGGCCCTGTTCCTCATGCAACAATATTAAATACAAGAGTTTACAGTGTTCGGGCACCGCCAGCACCCAAGGCCCAATTTTTCACCACCTGTGTGACTGAGGGCTTTCCTCCCAATTTGTAAACTAATTTACAACATTAGGCGCTGTTCCTCCATCCAACAAAAGTAACTGCAAGGGGTTACAGTGTTCTGGCACCACCAGCACCCAAGGACCAATTTTTTACCACCTTTTTAACTGAGGGCTTTTGTTACAATTTGTAAACTAATTTACAACATCAGGCCCCGTTTCTTCCACCCAACAAGAGTAACTGCAAGTAAAGTTGAGCGAACACCTGGATGTTCGGGTTCGGCGGGTCTGACCGAACTTTGAGAAAAAGTCCGGGTTTGGCACCGAACGTTGCCCGAGTCAATGGGGACCCGAACTTTTCGCCACAAAAATGGCTGTAACAGAGTCCTGGAAAGTGCTAGAGGGCTACAAAAGGAAGTAAAATGGGGGTAAGAGTAGGGCAAGCGCCCTACAAAAAAATGGGGATAGGGAAAATAAATTAAAATCAAATAAAAAAAATGGCAAGGCTAGAGGTTGACTAGGCCGTGACCATGGCAGTGTAGGTGGATTGGCGGTGGTCGAGGAGGAGGAGGAGGTAGCCAACACTGTTTTTTTTTTGTTTGTTTATAAGTGGGGTAGCCCCCAAAATATTGAGGCCTAGTCAAAAAAGCAAGCATACTAATGGCTGTGTGAGTCCAGTCTAAATGTTTATTCTGCACAAGGTACAGACAAGTCTTGTGGGATCCATGCCTGGTTCATTTTAATAAAGGTTAGCTTGTCCACGTTGGCTGTGGACAGGCGGCTGCGCTTGTCTGGGATAACGCTCCCTCCCTTGCTAAACACATGTTCAGACAATACACAGGCTGCAGGGCAGGCCAGCACCTCCAAGGCATAAAGGGCGAGCTTTAGGCCATGTGGCCAATTTGGAGACCCAGAAGTTGAATGGGGCAACCCATCAGTCAGTACATGTAGGCATGTGCACACATACTCTTGCACCATGTTGCTGAAATGCTGCCTCCTGCTAAGACGTTGTCTATCGGCTGGTGGTGCTGTTTGTTGTGGCAGGCTGCTGACAAAGCTTTGCCACATTTCGGCCATGCTAACCCTGCCTTCTGAGGTGCTGGCGGTGGCACAGCTGCGTTGGTGGCCTCTTCCTCCTCTGCCTTCGCCTTGTGCTTCCACTGAGCCCCCGGTGTCATTTGGGAATGCCCTCAGCAGCGCCTCTACCAGTGTGCGCTTGTAGTCGCGCATCTTCCTCTCACGCTCCAGTGAGGGAATTAAGGACGGCACGTTGTCCTTGCAATGGGGATCCAGCAGGGTGGCCACCCAGTAATCAGAAGAAGTTACAATGTGGGCAACTCGGCTGTCATTGCACAGGCACTGCAGCATGTAGTCAGCCATGTGTGCCAGGCTGCCCAGAGGCAAAGACAAGCTGTCCTCTGTGGGAGGTATATCATCTGTGTCCTCTGTATCCTCCCAACCACGCTCCAGTGATGCCCACAAGCTGCGTTGGGTGCCACCCTGCTGCGATTCCTCCTCCTCCTCTTCCTCCTCATCTTCCTCGTCCTCCTCTTCCTCCAGAACTGTGCCCTGGCTTGAATATTTTTGACCTGGCCTATGCTGGTGCAGGAACCCACCCTCCGAGCCACTTGCGAATGACTGGCCTGATAACCGTGGAAATGACCCCTCTTCCTCCTCCTCATCCTCCTGTGCCACATCCTCTTCCATCATGGCCCGAAGTGTTTTTTCAAGGAGACATAGAAGTAGGATAGTAACGCTGAGAACAGCGTCATGGTTGGTGGAGTACTCAAAACACTGCAATACGGTACACAGGTCTCGCATGGAGGCCCACTCGTTGGTGGTGAAGTGTTGCTGTTCCGCAGAGCGACTGACCCGTGCGTGCTGCAGCTGAAACTCCACTATTGCTTACTGCTGCTCGCACAGTCTCTCCAGCATGTGCAAGGTGGAAGTTCCACCTTGTGGGCACGTCGCATATGAGGCGGTGAGCGGGTAGGCTGAAGTTCCGCTGCAGCGCAGACAGGCGAGCAGCAGCAGGGTGAGAACGCCGAAAGTGCGCACAGACGACCCGCACTTTATGCAGCATCATGGCCCAAAGTGTTTTTTCAAGGAGACATAGAAGTGGGATAGTAACGCTGAGAACAGCGTCATCGGCACTGGCCATGTTGGTGGAGTACTCAAAACAACGCAATACGCTACACAGGTCTTGCATGGAGGCCCAATCGTTGGTGGTGAAGTGTTGCTGTTCCACAGGGTGACTGACCCGTGCGTGCCTGCTGCTACTCGCACAGTCTCTCCAGCATGTGCAAGGTGGAGTTCCACCTTGTGGGCATGTCGCATATGAGGTGGTGAGCGGGAAGGCCGAAGTTCCGCTGCAGTGCAGACAGGCGAGCAGCAGCAGGGTGAGAACGTCAAAAGTGCGCACAGACGGCCCGCACTTTATGCAGCAGCTCTGACATATCCTGGTAGTTTTTTAGAAAATTCTGTACCACCAAATTCAGCACATGCGCCAGGCAAGGAACGTGCGTCAAACCGGCTCGGCCCAGAGCCGCTACGAGATTTCGCCATTGTCGCACACCATCAATGCCCGTCCACAGCTCCTGCGCAGTGTGGGGTTTATCCCCCAAACATGTCAGTTTTAAAACAGCCTTCTGTCGTTTCCCCCTGGATGTGCTGAAATTGGTGGTGAAGGTGTTACACTGAGCATATGAGTAGGTGGTCGAGGAGGAGGAAGCGCAGTAGGAGGAGGCAACAGGAGGCAAAGAGAAATGCCCTGCAATCCTCGGTGGTGGAAGGACATGCGCCAAATGGCTAGCCGGCTCAGGCCCACCCGCCACTACATTTGCCCAGTGTGCAGTTAGCGAGATATAGCGTCCCTGCCCGTGCTTACTGGTCCATGTATCGGTGGTTATGTGGACCTTGCCACAGATGGCGTTGCACAGTGCACACTTGATCTTGTCCCCGACTTGTTTGTGCAGTGAAGGGATGGCTCACCTGGAAAAGTAGTGGCGGCTGGGAACCACGTACTGTGGGACAGCCACCGCCATCAGGTTTTTGAAACTGTCCGTGTCCACCAGACGGAATGACAGCATTTCAAAGGCCAGGAATTTTGAAATGCTGGCATTCAGGGCCAGGGATCGCGGGTGGTTAGGGGGGTACTTCCTCTTTCTCTCCAGTGTTTGGGAGATGGACAGCTGTAAGCTTCCACGGGACCGTGTGGAAATGCTTGGGGACGGTGGCAGACATGGTGGCGTTGCTGTCATATCGTCTGTTTGCTGGGTGGCAGGTGACACTGGCACTGTAGAGGTGGAGGAAGAGGCCGAGGCAGCAGCAGAAAAGGAAGCTGGAGGAGGCCGAGACCTTTCTTGGATTTTGAGGTAATTATTCCAATGCAGCTTGTGCCTTGAATTTAGATGTTTGGTCATGGGGGTTGTGCTCAGGTTGAGAACATTTATGCCCCGGCTCAGGCTATCATTGCACAGCTTGCAAACCACTCGTGTCTTGTCATTAGCACATTGTCTGAAGAACTGCCACGCGGGGGAATGCCTTTGAGCTGCCTTTGGTGTGCTAGGTCCCTGGGTGTGGTGGGTAGTAGCAGGCATACTGTCTAGGGGACGCTCGCTCCGCTTTTGCAACCTGCTTCCTCTTTTGCTGTGCTGGTGCCTCTGTGTTACCACCACCTCTTCCTCCAAACTGCACACGTCACTCGCATGACCCTCATTCCATGTGGGGTCTAGGACCTCATCATCCTCCATCATCTTCCACCCACCCTTCACCACTGCCCTCCTTGTCAGTCTGCACACTGAGACAAGCTGCAGCAGTTGGCACCTGTGTTTCGTCAGCATCAGAGACGTGCTGTGCTGGTGTTTCCATGTCCTCATCCTGCAACAGAAGTGGTTGGTTATCGGTGCACTCAATGTCTTCCACTTCTGGGGCAGTGCCATGTGGATGGCCCACTGAAAGCACACCAGGAGAGTCACCAAAGAGCATAAGAGTCTCTTGCAGGATTTGGGGCTCAGACTGCTTGGCTAATTTACAAGGGGCTGAGGTGAAAGACAGATGGCCATGGGGTTCAGGTGCCAACTCTGAGCTTTCATCAAGGGACAATGTGAAGGAACTGGAGGCATTGTCAGCCACCCAATCTACTATCGACTGTATTTGTTCTGGCCTCACCAATCGTTGAGGGGCTTTCGGGCCAAGCATATATAGGTGAAGGTTCTGTTGGCTACCTGAGGAAGGTGTTTCCCTTGTGCGTGTAGCTGCCACACCTTGACCACGTCCTCTCCTTCCAACAGGCGCTTCACCAACACCACCAACACCAGCAGCACCAGCATCACCAGCAGCACCATGACCACGTCCCTTATTTGCTCTCCTCATTGTGCCCGCAAATGTACTATGTAGCCCTATGTAAGTATTTATAAGTACCAATTAATACCTTTTATTTTTTTTTTAAAACACCAACGTAGACGCACTTTTTATTTTGGTGCAAGAAATGTACCGTTCACACCAACAGCTGGAAGCTCTCCCTTTAGAACTAGGAGATGATTTTTGAACAATAATGTCACTTACAGCAACAGCTAGAACATCTCCCTTTAGAACTAGGAGATGATTTTTGAACAATAATCTGTCCCTCTAAGCAACAGCTAGAACCTCTCCCTTTAGAACTAGGAGATGATTTTTGAACAATAATGTGTCACTTACAGCAACAGCTAGAACCTCTCCCTTTAGAACTAGGAGATGATTTTTGAACAATAATCTGTCCCTCTAAGCAGAAGCCTCTACCTAGTGCAGTCAGATCGTTGTGTAATGCAGGGTTTGATCTGCAATCTGTCACTCAAAGCAGTAGTATGTGAAATCTCAAATTACTCCCACAATCTGATCGTGGTGTACGATCGTAACGATCATTGTGTTATGCAGGGTTTGATCTGCAATCTGTCACTCAAAGCAGCAGTATGTGAAATCTCAAATTACTCCCACAATCCGATCGTTGTGTACAATCGTAGCGATCGTTGTGTTATGCAGGGTTTGATCTGCAGTATGTGAAATCTCAAATTTCTGCAATCTGTCCCTCAGAGCAACAGTAGTAGTAATCTCAGGGTGCAGGATCAGATGTTAAAATGTCTGCAATCTGTCCCTCACAAAAACGCTGGCAGCTGGCAGCTTCCTCTCCCTATACTAGTCAGTCTCAGAGCATGTGACTGCAGTATCAAGTGACTCCAGCTTATAAAGAGGCTGGGTCACATGGTGCACTGGCCAATTACAGCCATGCCATTAGTAGGCATGGCTGTGATGGCTTCTAAGGGCAAACCAGTGAAACGCTTGTTGATTGGCTGCCCTGCAGCTATTCAACATGCGTGATCAACTACCAGAACCCAGAACCCGAACCCAAACGATTTTTGAAATGTCCGGGTCCCGGACACCCCAAAGTTCGGTACGGACCCGAACGTTACCGTCCGGGTTCGCTCAACACTAACTGCAAGGGGTTACAGTGTTCTGGCACCGCCAGCACCCAAGGCCCAATTTTTCACTACCTGTTTCACTGTGTGCTTTCGTCAGTTTGTAAACTAATTTACAACATCAGGCCCTGTTCCTCCGTCCAACAAGAGTAACTGCAAGAGGTTACAGTGGTCTGGCACCGCCAGCACCCAAGACTCAATTTTCACCACCTGTTTGACTGGGGGCTTTCGTCACAATTTGTAAACTAATTTACAACATCAGGCCCTGTTCCTCCATCCAACAAGAATAACTTCCAGGGGGTTATAGTGTTCTGGCACCGCCAGCACCCAAGGCACAATTTTTCGCCACCTATTTGACTGGGGGCTTTTGTCACAGTTTGTAAACTAATTTATAACATCAGGCCCAGTTCCTCCGTCCAACAAGAGTAACTGCAAGGGGTTACAGTGTTCTGGCACCGCCAGCACCCAAGGCCCAATTTTTCCCCACCTGTTTGACTGGATGATTTCATCACAATTTTTTAACTAATTTACAAGAGCAGGGCACATGCCAAATTTTTTTTTAAAAAATGTTGTGGGGTTCCCCCCAAAAATCCAAACCAGGCCCTTCAGGTCTGGTATGGAATTTAAGGGGATCCCGCGCTAATATTTAAAAAAAAAATTACTTGGGGTCCCCCCAAAATCCAAACCAGGCCCTTCAGGTCTGGTACGGATTTTAAGGGGAACCCTGCGCCAAATTAAAAAAAATGGCATGGTGTCCCCCTTAAAATCCAAACCAGATGCTTATCCAAGCACGCAGCCCTGGCATGGCAGGAGGGGTGGGGATGAGCGAGCACCCCCTCTGAACCATACCAGGCCACATGCCCTCAACATGGGGAGGATGCTTTGAGGTCGCCCCAAAGCACCTTGTCCCCATGTTGATGGGGAGAAGGGCCTTATCCTCACAACCCTGGCCGGTGGTTGTGGGGGTCTGCGGGCAGGGGGCTTATCAGAATCTGGAAGCCCCCTTTAATAAGGGGCCCCCATATCCCATCCCCCCTATGTGAATAGAAAAACAAGAGGCAGTTTTTGGCAAGTCCTTTATTGTGTAAAATAGCTCTTTTCTTCTTTCTTCCTCCATCTTCTCCTGGCCCAGTCCTTCTTCTGGTCTTCTGATTCTTCTTTTAGTCTTTTTGCTTCCTCTCTTCATCTTCAATCTTAATCTTCTTCTTCTTCCTTCTTCTTTCACTGCCGCTGCTCTCCCCACTGCTGCAGCCCGGCCCCTGCTTGTCTCCAAGAATGGGCGGTCTTCATTATGACATTTCTTTTGTAAGAGGGGGCGGGACCACCCAGTGAAATAACAAAGTGAACCCGCCCCCTTCTGACATCATGCACTGTCAGAGTGTGCCAGTCACCCAGTTACATTACTGGGTGGCTCCGCCCCTTCTTATAAAATAACTGTCATTGTGAAGACCGCCCATTCTGGGAGACACGCAGGGGCTGGGCTGCAGCAGCGGGAAGAGCTGCGGAGGTGAAAAAAGAAGAAGATGAAGATGAAGATTGAAGACAAAGAGAGGAAGCAAGAAGACTAAAAGAAGAAGCAGAAGAAGGACCGGGGCAGGAGAATATGGAGGAAGACCGTAGGAAGAAAGAAGGAAAGAGCTACAGTCAGGTCCATAAATATTGGGACATCGACACAATTCTAATAATTTTGGCTCTATACACCACTACAATGGATTTGAAATGAAACCAACAAGATCTGCTTTAACTGCAGCTTTAATTTGAGGGTATTTACACCCAAATCAGGTGAACAGTGTAGGAATTACAACAGTTTGTATATGTGCCTCCCACTTTTTAAGGGACCAAAAGTAATGGGACAGATTAACAATCATAAATCAAACTTTCACTTTTTAATACTTGGTTGCAAATCCTTTGCAGTCAATTACAGCCTGAAGTTTGGAATGCATAGACATCACCAGACGCTGGGTTTCATCCCTGGTGGTGCTCTGCCAAGCCTCTACTGCAACTGTCTTCAGTTCCTGCTTGTTCTTGGGGCATTTTCCCTTCAGTTTTGTCTTCAGCAAGTGAAATGCATGCTCAATCGAATTCAGGTCAGGTGATTGAATTGGTTGCTTTTGCAGTATGCTTTGGGTCATTGTCCATCTGCACTGTGAAGCGCCGTCCAATGAGTTCT
>BLSH010518088.1:128576-138645 GCA_018402905.1 Glandirana rugosa | reverse complement strand
TAATAATTTTGGCTCTATACACCACTACAATGGATTTGAAATGAAACCAACAAGATCTGCTTTAACTGCAGCTTTAATTTGAGGGTATTTACACCCAAATCAGGTGAACAGTGTAGGAATTACAACAGTTTGTATATGTGCCTCCCACTTTTTAAGGGACCAAAAGTAATGGGACAGATTAACAATCATAAATCAAACTTTCACTTTTTAATACTTGGTTGCAAATCCTTTGCAGTCAATTACAGCCTGAAGTTTGGAATGCATAGACATCACCAGACGCTGGGTTTCATCCCTGGTGGTGCTCTGCCAAGCCTCTACTGCAACTGTCTTCAGTTCCTGCTTGTTCTTGGGGCATTTTCCCTTCAGTTTTGTCTTCAGCAAGTGAAATGCATGCTCAATCGAATTCAGGTCAGGTGATTGACTTGGCCATTGCATAACATTCCACTTCTTTCCAAACCACTCTTTGGTTGCTTTCGCAGTATTCTTCGGGTCATTGTCATCTACACTGTGAAGCGCCGCCCAATGAGTTCTGAAGCATCTGGCTGAATATGAGCTGATAATATTGCCCAAAACACTTCAGCATTCTTCCTGCTGCTTTTGTCAGCAGTCACATCATCAATAAATACAAGAGAACCAGTTCCATTGGCAGACATAAATGCCCAAGCCATGACACTACCACCACCATGCTTCACTGATGAGGTGGTATGCTTTGGATCATGAGCAGTTCCTTTCCTTCTCCATACTCTTTTCTTCCCATCACTCTAGTACAAGTTGATCTTGGTCTCATCTGTCCATAGGATGTTGTTCCAGAACTGTGAAGGCTTTTTTAGATGTTGTTTGGCAAACTCTAATCTGGCTTTCCTGTTTTTGAGGCTCACTAATGGTTTACATCTTGTCCTGAACCCTCTGTATTCACTCTGGTGAAGTCTTCTCTTGGTTGTTGACTTTGACACACATACACCTGCCTCCTGGAGAGTGTTCTTGATCTGGCCAACTGTTGTGAAGGGTGTTTTCTTCACCAGGGAAAGAATTCTTCGGTCATCCACCACAGTTGTTTTCCATGGTCTTCCGGGTCTATTGGTGTTGCTGAGCTCACCGGTGCGTTCTTTCTTTTTAAGGATGTTCCAAACAGTTGATTTGGCCACACCTAATGTTTTTGCTATCTCTTTGATGGGTTTGTTTTGTTTTTTTCAGCCTAATGATGGCCTGCTTCACTGATAGTGACAGCTCTTTGGACCTCATATTGAGAGTTGACAGCAACAGATCCAAATGCAAATAGCACACTTGAAATTAACTCTGGACCTTTTTATCTGCTCCTTGTAAATGGGATAATGAGGGAATAACACACACCTGGCCATGGAATAGCTGAGCAGCCAAACTGACTCTTGTTTTTTGTACCACTACACTCCTTTTTTGGTGAATGGCTAGGGGTACAATGTACCCCATACCTATTCACATAGGGGGGGCTTCCAGATTTCGATAAGCCCCTCTCCCGCAGACCCCCACAAGCACTGGCCAGGCTTGTGGGGAAGAGGCTCTTGTCCCCATCAACATGGGGACAAGATGCTTGGAGGTGGGGGGCAGAGCCCCCCTTCCCCAAAGCACTTATACTCCCCATGTTGAGGGCATGTAGCCTGGTACGGTTCAGCAATTTTTTTTGTATATTGCTGGGAACCGGCAATACATTACAGCCGAAATTTTAAATGACAATTTTTCCTATAGAAATGTCATTTTGCTCTGGTTATGTTCTACACCTCACAGAGATGTGCCCTTTTACACACAGATTAAGGACACCCCCAGGCACAATATTTAAAGGAATTTTTCTTTTTTTTTTCACTTTAAGCATTATTAAAATCACTGCTCCTGAAAAACATTTTTTTAGAGCAATAACATGGCATATATGTTTTTTAAATGAGCACTTTTGATTTTTCATGTTTGGGTCCCATAAACTTTAACCGTGTTCGAATGTTTGCGAAAACTTTTTGTCTGTTCGCAAGTTCTGGTGTGAACCAAACTGGGGGGTGTTCGGCTCATCCCTAATGGACAGTTGCCCCAGTGGACAAACACTGCCAAACTGGGGCTGCTACTATCTCAAACTCATGGACCAATGAGGCATAAATAGACAAACCAAACAATGGAAAGAAAGCTCTGTGCCATGGTAATGAAATATAACTAAACCTCATGTAGGTAAAAAATATTTATTCCACAGGAAGTAGAGGTAAAAAATGTATGTATCAGGCTTTCAACAGTCTAGGAACAGTCAAACAGTACACATGGTGTGCCATAATATAGAAATGTAAGTACCTGGAAGGCAGGATGTGACCAGATAGCTGCAAACAAAAGATCCCAAATGGAGGAAAAGAATTTGGAAGCACGGTGAGTCAGGCAGTGTTTGTACAGAGGACCCTGGGGCAGAGGAAAAGCAGCCTGGAGCTCCAGGTAACGGTGGCCACCCAAACCGTGCCTGTCATCCGGAAATGTCATAATGGACTGGCAGAAGTCAGCCAAGGAGATCCACGAACTGGAAAAACCGAGGCACTGTGGCTGATCCAAGAACGCTGAAGACAAGAGGACAATGAGGAACTGAGGAGCCAATGGCAATGATTGACTACATGTTTCAGAGCCTTGCCCCTTCTTCAGGTCAAGTGGCTAGTCGGCCAAAGCTAAGGGGATATATAAGAACAAAAATTAAAAGAAATAGAGGCTGGGCACCCGTGTCATCCATGTTGCCCCACTATTGTGATTAAACAGTTTACCTATCAATCACAAGTGCTCAAAACACATGTAAATTAAAAATGCATGAAAAATGGGGCGTGGCCTGATGCCGAGCTGGACGGTCGCTTAGCCCCGGAGCTTGGCTGACACGGGGAACAAACGGAACGAAGCGATCATCCAGGGCGACTTTTCAGACACCACGGGGAACCCACAGACCGAGGGTGTACCGCGACCATGACAAAGCGAAGAAAGGATGAGAATCGGCCTCACAGGCTCACAGATTTCGTCACCCCAGGACAGCATGGAGGTAGGAAAAATGGCACCGAGGCCTACCCATCCCCGTCCCCTTCATGGCCTAACAATCCACCCAAACAGACCCTGCACAAGGACAATGACCACTCTCCAAGCAGCCAGCACTCTTATCCACCTACCCCATCATCATGTAGCCTGGCCAAGACCAAAATTAGGCTGGATCGCGGCAGATGCAGCCCGGCCATGAGCCCTGCAGCCGACTCAGGGGATGATACAAGGGACATGCCTGACTCCATAGAGACTTTCCCCACTCAATACCAACCGGTACTAGATATAGTGTTAAAGAAGATGCTTGTATCCCTGTGTAGTACTATGCACTCAGATATAGTTTCCTGCATGCACAAATTCAACCAGTATATACAGGCAGTAGAAGCTAGAGTGGAGCACATAGAAGAAAAAATGGGGGAATATGCGGCCACAATAAACGACCTTGTGGATGCACATGATGATAAAGAGAGAGATTCGGAGTGGATTAAGGCCAAACTTGCGGACTTAGAGGACCGCATGAGAAGGAACAATTTAAAAATTAGGGGGATACCCGAAACTGTACCCCAATCCAAATTGCGGAATTATGCCTCTTCCATATTCACAGCAATAATGCCTGACCTCTCTGATCTGGATATTACTATCAATCGGATACACAGGCTACCAAAACTGGCCCACCTGCCAGAACAAATACCCAGAGACGTCTTATTACATTTGCACTTCTATCACAAGAGTCTCTCATGTCCGCAGTTAGGAAACGGGAGGCTATTCCCCAACAGTACCAAAACTTACAGTTCTATGCAGACCTATCTCAGTATACCCTGTAAAAAAGGAAAAATCTGACAACGGTGACTAAGGCACTGAGCAATCATAAGTTGATTTACAGGTGGGGTTACCCCACTAAACTAACTGTCACTAAAGATGGGCACGTATTTATCATTGACTCTTTGGACAAAGGCCTGTCCCTTTTGAAAGAATGGGGAATACTAGCAGTACCCCAAGATAATGTTAACCTCCCTAAACCTCCTCGCCAGGTGGAACCCCAATGGAAAACAGTTAGTCAAAAAATGCTAAGTCGCACAACTAGCCAGGGTGGGTATATTTGCGACTATTTCCCTGTTCTATAGCCCTAGACTTAACCCCCATACTGTTCAGTAGCTAATGCTACCTCAAAACCGTACAAACTCTCATGGCAAGTCGCCATACTAGTTTGTTTTTTGTACCAGAGGTACACTGTTTAAATGTTTGTTTTCTTTTCACTTCTTCTTTCCTTTTTTCTTAATACAATAAGGGATCACAGAGGGCACACTAGCTCTATTGAAGCCATCTATCAACCAGACGCAACACCATCAACTGTCTACGGGATTAGAGATCACAGAGGGAATCTTCACTTCATCCGCAGTGAGTACCTACTACACTCTTTACAGAGGTCTCTTAAAACTCATAATCAGTTCAACATACAGACACTAGAGAGAACTCTAACAAAACCCAAAAATTCAACACATCTATTCTACTCTCACCACAACTTTTGAGGACTAATGGGAATTACCATACTATCCATTAATGTGAAGGGTTTAAATCACCCTGCCAAACAGAAATCCCTATGGCAAGAAGCTCAACAATATCATTGTGATATCCTTTGTTCACAATAAACCCACTTTAGTAAATCCTCTCCACCTCACTGCACCCATAGGAATTTCCCTTAAATTTACACAGCAAATGCAGATACCAAAACGAAAGGAGTCATGACTGCTATAAAGGACTCCGTGGCATTCACCCTTCACCAGGAAATCAAGGACCTGCTAGGACGATACCTGATATTGATCTGTGATTTAAACTCCGTAACATATACCCTGGTCAACTCATAAGCCCCGAACAAACATCAGATCTGCTACTTTAATAAGCTCATGAAAAAATTCCACCAATTCCAAAAAGGCCATTTGGTCATGTGCGGAGACTTCAACACAGTTCCAGACCCTCAATTAGACACCACCTCTACTTCCAAAAGATACCTTCCACAACTGCAAGTATTGTTCCATAGATACTCTTTCTACGATGCCTGGCTGTGCCTGCACGCAGAAGAAAGGGATTACACCTTTTATTCCTCACTCCACAGAGTATATACCAGGATTGACCTATTTTTAGTCGACCAGAACATTCTCTCTAGAACCAAGAAGATAGCAATTAATACCGTAACCTGGTCAAACCATGCCTCTATCCTATTGCAGATAGAAGACGCTGCACTGACTTCCTCTAATCCACTTCGGAGGGCCAACTCCTACCTCCTACAGAAACAGGAATCCAGGGACACATTAAGAGCTCAACTAAATGAATTTTTCGCCAATAACAAGAACTCCGTTCAGAACCCTTTCATCCTGTGGAACGCTCATAAAGCGTTTATATGGGGAATGTTTATTCAGTTGGGGGCCCGATACAGGAGGCAGAGGCAGCAGCGTTTTGCAGATATTACCTCAAAGCTACAAAAACTCGAAAACCAAAATAAATCACACCCCACCTCAGACGTGGGAAACAAAATTGCCCACCTTAGAAATGAACTCCGTCTATTTTTGACAGAGAACTTCGAGAAAGTTAACAAGCGTCTAAAAATGACTTATTATGCAACAGGTAATAAGGCAGGCAAAACCTTAGAGAATAAAATCAAAGGGATTAGATATAAAACCAGAATTCCATTTATTATCCACCCCACCACCAAACAAAGAGTACCACCCCCAAAAAATTGCAGATGCGTTTAGCTGTTATTACAACATGTTATATAACTTAAAAGATAATTCCACCCATCAACCCACCCCGGACGCAATTGATCAATTTTTGTCCCACATAAACATACCCAAACTTACAGAAGATCAACTTCACCTTCTAAATCGTCCATTTAGCCCACTCAAAATCCTGACAGCCATTGAGCCACTACCCTCAAACAAATCCCCCGGACCTGATGGATTTGGGGGGGAATATTATAAGGAATTTAAGAGCATTTTGACACCCTTCTTGGAGAGTGTCTTCAATACTGCTGCTGCCTCCTCCTCCTCCCCCCCTGAGATGCTAGAAGCGCTTATAGTGACAGTGCCGAAGCCAGGGAAAGAGCCGATCATGCCTTCTAATTTCAGGCCCATCTCTTTACTGAATACAGATGTGAAGCTTTATGCCAAATTGATAGCCCTCCGTCTGATCGATATTATGCCCCTACTTATCCACCCGGACCAAACAGGTTTCACCAAATCCAGACAAACCTCAGATGCTACCCGCAGATCAATCAATATTGTCCACCTAGCAGAGTCCCAAAAGAAGCCTTCTCTGCTCCTTGCTTTGGATGCAGAGAAGGCTTTTGACCGAGTCCATTGGCTTTACCTATGCAGAGTCCTTGAATCGTTTGGATTTCAGGGTGGTATCCTCCATGCGATCATGGCTCTGTACTCTCAACCCTCCGCATGAGTTTATGTGTCTGGTACCCTATCAAAGCCATTTCTAATATCCAATGGCACCAGGCAGGGGTGCCCACTGTCACTGTCATCATATTTAATTTAGCAATTGAACCCTTGGCAATATACATGAGAGCTCATCCCTAAATCAAGGGCTTCTCAACTCCCCAATCTAACCATCTAATCAGTTTATTCGCAGATGATATCCTCTATACTGAGGTCCACTCTTACCTGGCAGAGGTACATAAAACTTTGTTAATGTTTAATCAAATCTCATACTATAAGGTTAATGAGAGCAAATCCTACATACCAGACCTAGGGGTGGATGCACACATACTTGAGGAACTCGGCACAAGGTTTCCTTATAAATGGCGATCAGATGACATAAGTTATCTAGGAATCAACCTGACACCTAATACTCAGAAATTAATTGAAGCTAATTACAACCAATTTTTAAGCAAACTTGGATCTAAGTTGGGAGGCTTAGCTAAGACGGAGTTATCCTGGTCAGGGCACCTAGCTGCCTTGAAAATGATCATTCTTCCTCAACTTTTATACTTATTTAGGACAATTCCAATACCAGTGCCTGTCCAATTGTTCACCAAAGCCCAATCTATGATTAACGCATACCTCCGGCAAGGTAAGAAAGCTAGAAGAGCATTTAAAAAATTGATAAAAGCAAGGAAATTAGGAGGTGCTGGCGACGTGGACATAAAAGACTACCACACCGCCACTGTTCTAGCTCAAATTAAGCATTGGTTTACACAAGATCAGGGACCTCAATGGGTAGACCTAGAGGTACTACAATGCCCTACCAAGAATCTACAGGACCTGCTATTAACCAGTAGACTTACAACACATAACACATCTTCATTTTCAACGATCATACAGGCATCCCTCCTGGCTTGGAAGGTCTTGGTTGACACCCCTGTGAGTGACATAAAAACGCTCCTCATGGGGCGTGGCCTGGCCTGAACGGCGATGGACGCATCTTCTTAGAGCTCCGGACCCTGAGAAGCCATCCAGCAACATCTGGCTATCCCGAAACTTGGTGAGACTGATCAATCCCCCATCCGAGCCTACACCAGTCCCCTGCACTGCCCTGAGTGGTTCTTTTCATTTTTCCAGGAGCGGGAACCGAGCGGTTCTCATCTGAAGCCGCGGGCCCGCTCCTCAGGACCCCCACACCATCCGGCCCAATCGCTCAGCTACACGGGGGACATAAGACTTGGGCTACCTCCTAAACCCCCCAGGTGCCATCTGAGAAAGGAACGAAAAGAAACAACATTGCCCGATCGTTCGGGCGGCACGTCCTACGCGAGCCCGGGGATCCAGCAAGGCCTGTGGAAGTGACTTACGGCGGCCATCTTGGTACACCTGCGGCCTACCACCCGCGATCTAGGCATAACTGACTTGCAACAGCACTAACATTGCCTGCAGAATCCCCAGCACAGCAACACCCCGGGCAGCCATCCCAACTCACAGCAATCAGTATAGCCCAGATCCTGCATCATATTTAGCTAACACCTACAGCACGGGTTATACCTGACAAAGACAAGATCGCACCTCAAACACAAGATTAACACTCTCCCACAACATCTCCTACACCAAGAATCAGATCACAAACAGGAATCGGACCCCCAGGATGATTCCCTAAACATCTAACCTAGCCCCACAACCCGGATCGCAGCAACCCAAAGCGACCCGTATCCCCAGAAATCGCCCGTCAGGCGACAGGGGAAAGAGAGGACACACAAAGGGTATGTCCAAAAAGAGACATAAGACAACTGCTCCACGCCGTCTGACTTATTACTACTCTACCTCTGCGATTATGCAGACATCCCAAGACAACACCTGCACTGGGAGCTCCAAACCAAAGGGCACCTCAGTACCACAATCCCATAACCCAGCCCCTCAATCGCAAGAACCAAACAATGCAGCAACGATGGACCCCAGGGAAGGTATGGACACTACACCGCCACCAAATACCATCCCATCTGATACGCAATCGGACAGAGGCAAGAGACTAGCTACATCACCTATAAACTCTCCTCATAAGGAACCCCAGGCTAAAAAACAATTATGGTCTGCCACTAATGACACCCCACTCAACCCTGAGTACAGCACTTCTTTGGCATCCATCCCAGTCACGGACAACCCTGTCTCGGAAGCAATGTTGAAATCTATGCTGCTCACCCTACAGAAAGACCTACACAAGGACCTACAAATATCCATCTCTCAAATGAATAACAGAATAGGCTCCCTGGAAGAAAGAGCAGATGCATTAGAGGATAACATGCAAGAATACTCCAAGGCACACAACGAACTACTCGACGCACAAGAACACCAAGCAGAAGACATACACCGCATCAAACTAAAGCTGGCGGACTTAGAGGACCGGGCCAGACGAAATAACATCAAATTTAGGGGTATCCCGGAGTCGATAAAAGCCCAAGAGATAACCCCATATCTGCAACAGCTTTTCTTAAAATTGGTCCCACAGCTGACCACCCATGACATCTTAATTGACCGAGCCCACAGAATTGCCAAGCCAGCACATCTACCTGCCGACATACCAAGAGATATCCTTGCTCGGATTCATTTTTATCATGTAAAAGAGCAAATCCTCTCAACTGCCAAGGCCGCAAAATCACTTCCAGCCCCATACACCAACGTGAAGCTATTCTCTGACCTCTCTCCGGCTACCATGGCACTGCGCAGAGCCTTTATGCCCGTCACGTCGGTGCTGCAACGAAACAACATCACTTACAAGTGGGGCTTCCCAACCAAACTATTGGTCACGTACCAACACCAAATGATCACTATCCTCACACCCAAGGAGGGGTATAAGAAATTGACAAACTGGGGTTTGCTCCCCCTCCCACCCATTGACACAGGACAGAGGAGGTCGGCTTTTTCAGCTACTAACCACCGAAACATGCAGTCCTCAATGAACGAAACACCCCATTCCAGGAACCCACCCAATCCTCATGCTACACCGATCCGGTAGGGGCATTCTGCACTCATACTCCTTCTACCACCCCCAGGTTAAAGTGTGCAGAGCACACCGTTGTTTAAGTTCGATTCACAGTTTTATATACTTTGTGTTCATATTACTAAATATTTAGTATTGCTTGACCTGACACCTTTGTGGTATCTATATATACCTGTACTAACCCAAATAGTGCAACTGTACATCTGATATAGGCTGTAAGAATCTAGCAGGTGAAGTCCCTCAAATCGGGGAATCGTAATTACCTCCATTCGCATTACCCGTACCACCAATTACTACGGCCCTCTCCGGGCGACAGCCACCCCCTGAAGTGGACGATCTAAGAATGTCGGATATAGTCTACATGTCAACGTGATAAACCCAATCATGTCCATATATATCTATGGTGTTTCCACAGTCCAGTTCGTTATGATTTATAAATCATTATACTTGTGTTTCATATATTTTGACACTTAGCTTGAATTTGTTGCCACACGAGACGTGTGAAATTGGACCCCCACCATCTTCCTCATACTCACGTCTTACGGGGATGGCCTAGCCACATCGTACTCCTAACCCACCCAAGGACCTTACCCCACAAAGCAAGTAACTCCTGACGTACAAAGCC
>BLSH010518088.1:107177-122785 GCA_018402905.1 Glandirana rugosa | reverse complement strand
ATTGTGCAGAAGAGATGTGCACTGATTCCCGGTTTCATTTAAAGTGACACACACATTTTGCATAACAGTGATATGGGTACTCCCGGCTTATTTATACTTTTTTGACACAGTTTGAAGATCATTTTAGAACAGTTCTATGGCCTCTAATGTTAATTAATACTTTTCAGACCCATTTTGAAGATGATCTCCATTTTTGCATTTTTTATGTTTTTATCTTTTTAAAAATATTTAAAGTTATTTCCCTGTCCCCATTTCTTTGTAGGTCACTTGTCCCACCCTTACCCACATTTCCTTCCTTTTGCAGACCTCTAGGACCTTCCAGGACTATTTTACAGCATTTTTTGTGCCTAAAAGTCCGGGTCTCCATTGATTTCAATGGGGTTCGGGGTCCGGGACAAAGTTCGGGTTCTGTCCGGACTCTAACCCGGAATTTGTCCCGAAGTTCGGCCGAACCAGCAGAACCCGGACTTCTAGAAGTTCGCTCAACTCTATTCCTGACCTAAATATCCCTCATTGGATAACTAGAGGTATAACCAAAGTGGACGATATTAAGATAGACCCAGCTACCAAAACATTTAGATCAGCCCAAATTTAATTTAAACTTCCGGATACTGACCAATACAAATATTCTCAAATCATTCACCTTAACACGCTCCCTAACACATCCACTAACCTACCATGGAGAATTAAATCCTACTTTACTAACCAAAACACAAAACTCAAGGGTATATCCTTGTTCTATAACTATCTGAACCACAAAATGATATTTAGTAAAACTCCCTCTATGAGGTCCTAGGAAGGGGATCTGGAGCAGGAGTTTACAGAGGGGCAATCGACGAAAGCCCTAGACATCACATTTAAATCAACTAAAAATACCAACCTATGGGAACTCACGCAAAAAATAATATTCAGAATGGTACCTGACACCATCAAGGCTATCCAACTTTGCACACGGTACCTCCCCACTATGTTGGAGACATTGTGGAAACAGAGGCACACTGTACCATATTCTTTGGTCCTGTCCTAAGATCCATGCATGCTGGAAAGAGGTTTATATGATCATCACACAGATTACCTTTATTCAAGCACCCCCGTTAGCCAGAACTAGCTTTACTTTCCCTGGGCATAGATACTATACCTTCCTCTTATATATTTACTATTTCACACATAATTAAGCACTAGATTAATATTGGTCAGGCACTGGAAAGCAGCAGAAGCCCCAAAGATATCAGAAACCATCCAAACTACAAACCTACATGTCACATATGAAGAGATGTATGCTTCCTCCCAAGGGAGATATCTCTCTGAACATACCAGGTGGAAACCTTGGGCCGAATGGCATAAGCAGTATGTAAAAGCAGAGAGACTTGACACTGTTAATGCATATGCTATCTGACAGCTGAAAACAACCTCAGAATCCAGATCCCTCTTATATGTTTTCTACAAATACCCGAGCTTTCCCTTACAGATCCCGTTTTATTTTCTACCTACTCAAAGTTACTTATATCACTATTCAAGGCAAGAACTAAAAATAAATAATACATAGAATAACCTAGGCGTCCTTCATTAGCTTAACTGACATAATAGACGTGACATACTCTCATCACACAATGTTTATCAAGATAGGCTACACTAAAGATTGAGATTCGTAGACCCGCAGGTGGGACACCCATCGGTCGCAGTTTGTTCCCGAAGGGGGCGACAGAGGGGTCCTCCTACTGCCGGAAACTATTAAGTGGCTCATGTTTTGTTTCCTTTATTATTGGAGCCATATAGGTAATCTATTCTTGTACTTATACAATGTACAATGCTTAATCTTTCCTTGACTCTGTACTACCTTTGTTTACAATCTTCACTTGTAATTATTTAAATGTTCAATAAAAATCTATTGATATAAAAAAAAATATATGAAAAATAAAAAAATGAAAAATAAATTTTAAAATAATAATAATATATCAAAACTACATAGAAGTAAAAGACTTAAAATTAAAAATGGAAATGTGGGAAATAATAATAAAAATAAATATTTATGAAAAATAATAAATAATAAAAATGGCAAATATATATATATATATATATATATATATATATATATATATATATATATATATATATATATAACCAGAACTGCACCACTACTATTAAATTATCGTATGTACATCTTGCTCCTCATTCAACCCATGGGGTGAGAGTGTGTTGAGCTTATATATTCTCTACATAATTGCAGATACCTTTCATTCTCTATGAGGCCTCCCTTGAGTATGTATTCAATGGCTAAAACAGACCAGTCCTTAATGTACTTCCCATGGTGAGTAGCGAAGTGACAGAGACACTGTGTTTGTCTTCCCCTTTCTTAATGAACCTCCGGTGCTCACCAACCCAGGTGCGTAAGGCCTGGATGGTACAACCCAGATATAATAGATTGCATGAGCACCGCAGGACACATGCAACAAACTAGGTGGAACAGGAGATGAACTGTCTAATGGAGTAAGTATTACCAGAGCTGTCACTGAAGGAAGACTGGCCATGGGTGATAAATTGGCATGCCAGACAGCCCCGTTTCCTGCATTGAAAAATGCCAACCCAGTTGTCAAAATAACTCCTGATGTCCATGGTTCTATCTGGCTCAGTCTTTCTTGGTTGACTTGGGGCAATATGATTTCTGAGGGTCCGAGCTCTCCTAAAGACAACCTGAGGAGCTTATAGTAGATGGGGACCTAGTTTGGAGTCAGAACGGAGGATAGGCCAATGTTTTTTAATTATATTAGTAATAGCCTTAAAGTTGCCATTAAAACAAGTGCTGAATCAAACATTAAAGTTATACGGAACAGTTTTAGCATTATTACTTGAGTGCCCCATAAAACATCCTGGCATCCTGGAGAAGTATATCAGGATAACCCTTTTCTCTAAACTTGTTGGTCAAGACCTTACTCTGGGCAACATAATCTGTATTCCGCATACAATTCCTTCATAGCCTCAGGAACTGCCCTTGAGATATGTTTTTCTTCCAAGTCGGTTGGTGGCAGCTCCCAAAATGTAGAAAAGAGTTGGCACCAACCGCCTTGGAATAGTTGATGATAACAGTGAAACTGTTGTTGTGCGTGAGCTCTAGCTCCAAGAACACCAAGTGGTGGGGGTGGATGACTTGCATGAAGGTGAGACCCAGATGTTTGGTGTTGCAATATGCAACGAGGGCCAAAAACTCATCAATATCCTCATCCCAAATGATGAGCACGTCATCAGTATAACTACCATAAAACTCAATGTGCCCCACATGTGGGTTGTTGTTCCAAATAGAAGATTCCTCCCAAAAACCCATAGTTATATTAGCATAACAGGGTGTGAAACTCACTCCCATCGCCGTGCCTCTGGTTTGTAGATAGAACCTGTCATTTAAGGAGAAGTAATTGTGTTTGAAGCAGAATCTAGTCCCCTTGAGTATAAATTCGGCCTGGCGAGAGTAGAACTGCAAATTGTTAGACAGGAACTGGTTGGGAGCTTTAAGACCTACCTCCTTGGGGATCGATGTATAAAGAAAGCAGATGTCCAGGGATGCCCATAAATAATGACTCTCCCATTGGTAATGTTGCAGGATACAAAAATTGTTATACAATTTGCGCTTGGTATATATAAAAAAATAATAATAATCTGAAACAACCAGCTGCCAGTAAAAATGAGCTTGGCGGTACCCACAGTAACAATAGTAATATATTATGCAGCGCTAATCCTTATTTCAGTTCATCAATCATAGTCCATAAAGAATAATCATAACAGCAAAAAAATGAAGTAACGTTCCTACACCATCTAGTGTGAAAAGGATGAAGGAGCACTCATCACCTCGCTATATAAAGGAGTAAACCTGCTTACCAGAATGTATAGGCTCTAAGATTATAAAGAGCCAAATTCTCCAAAAGGCCAGAGAATTAACCATCCATCCTATTCTTAGGTAAAAGGTCTCCTCCTCCCAATTAGATAAGATCCATTCCAGGAGCCAGGCTTTAGAACAGCAGAGTAATGCGTGCAAACAAGCCCAATATATCCTCAAAGAAATTAAAATATGCCACAATAGTGTAATACAGAACTTATATAAAGAGAATACTGCGCTCAAGGTGGCTTAATGAAGAGTGAGCTGCTACACTAAGACTAAACTGGTAGTTAGTAATCCAACATATATGTAAATAATATAGCGCTCAACTTAAAATAAAATGACCAAAATAGTGAATAAGTATGAATATCAAACAAATAATACCCACATTAAGTGAAAAAAAGGTAATTAAATAAATAAGTTAGACCCAATCAAGAGTCATGAATCAAGATAAAGTGAATAACACAGTGCAAATTGTGCAGTAATTAGTCCGTCAAACTAAAAATCATAAAGTTTGATCATAGTTCACCAAACATAATCCCAATTGGTACCACCTCAAAAAGTGAGAAAATTGTGTATCAAAAAAGTCATTAAATTCTGTCAAAGTTCATCAAACATATCATAGAGGTGAGACAGAACTGTGAGGTAAAGGAAGAAAGGAGTGTCTTCAAGGCAGATCCAATGTCTTATAAGTAGAAGGCTTACCAGAGGTAAGATATATTTGCACCCAAAAATATATCTTTAGGACTTCAGGTCACTGGAATCCAAGTAAATGTCACACACTCCCTGGACGATCGTTGGTATGGGGAAATGGTTTGTCTTACTTGTAAGACAGGTAGTCGTCCCTCCGTCATGCGACCAAACGACCCAATGTCCCTCCACGGAAGTTGGAACCAATAGTTGGTAAAGGTATACCTTTCCGGGTATTTCAACAGGTATATACATATGGATCTGCAAAAATACAGGCAAACAGGTAAATCAGGTTTGATCAAAGTTCCTAGTCACGTCGTCAGTTCATGAGCAGGTAGCTGGTTTACGCAAGGTTTGGCACTACATTTCTGCTTTTAGATTTAGATATGCTAGAAGTCTTAGTTCTTTCTGTCATTCAGATGCAAAGTTACAGTGACATTAGCCACATGTAAAGAATAATTGTAAACTTCCTAAGATCTGAAAATGTGAGTCTATATTCTTCTTTTAAAAGAGGTTTTAAAAGAAGAAGAATATAGACTCACATTTTTCAGATCTTAGGAAGTTTACACTTATTCTTTACATGTGGCTAATGTCACTGTAACTTTGCATCTGAAGGACAGAAAGAACTAAGACTTCTAGCATATCTAAATCTAAAAGCAGAAATGTAGTGCCAAACCTTGCGTAAACCAGCTACCTGCTCATGAACTGACAATGTGACTAGGAACTTTGATCAAACCTGATTTACCTGTTTGCCTGTATTTTTGCAGATCCATATGTATATACCTATTGCTGAAATACCCGGAAAGGTATCCGTTTATCAACTATTGGTTCCAACTTCCATGGAGGGACATTAGGTCGTTTGGTCATATCACGGAGGGACGAATACCTGTCTTACAAGTAAGACGAACCATTTCCCCATACCAACGGTCGTCCAGGGAGTGTGTGACGTTTACTTGGATTCCAGTGACCTGAAATCCTAAAGATATATTTTTGGGCGCAAATATATCTTACCTCTGGTAAGCCTTCTACTTATAAGAGATGGATCTTCCTTGAACACAACTCCTTTCATCCTTTACCTCACAGTTCTGTCTCACCTCTATGATACTTTTGATGAACATTGACAGAATTTAATGACTCTTTTTGATACACAATTTTCTCACTTTTTGAGGTGGTACCAGTTGGGATTATGTGTGGTAAACTATGATCAAACTTTATGATTTTTAGTTTGACGGACTAAATAGTGTAATACGTTCTCGCACAGGAATGTATTAAATAATAAATGCACTCACATATCCATCAGTAAAAATGAACATAGATCACAGTTAAAAACCACAGTGAAATGGGACCCTAAGTTGGTTTCTAAACAACATGAGTTAATTCTGGAGCTATGGAGCACAACTTTTTTTGGTTTGGGGGTGCCTACTTTTTGCAATCTAGGGGAGTAGCCATGGGCGCAAAATTTGCACCCAGTATGGTGAATCTCTTTATGGCTAAATGGGAGGAAGATGTCATCTATAAGGACCAAAGACCAGAGCTGGTTCTCTGGAGAAGGCACACAGACGACATCCTCCTCCTGTGGGACAGAGACCTTCAGTCCCTTGATGAATTCATTGGGTATCTAAATGATAACTCTCTGGGTATGTGATTGCAACATGAAGCAAGTAAGGAAAGAATACATTTTCTGGATCTTAATGTGGAGGCTAAAGATGGAGTTCTCCTCACCACCACTTACTTCAAGGAGACCGACCAGAACAGCTTTATTGGACAGGATAGTTGCCATCATCCATCATGGCTGAGGTCGGTGCCTAGAAGCCAATTCCTCCGAATACACCGGAATTGTACTTCAGTGGCTGATTACCATTTGCAGGCCTCCACCCTAAGATCTTGTTTCCTAAATAAGGGTTACAACATGGAGGATCTTGATAAAGTTATAGTGGAAGTGGGTAATTTGGATAAGACTGAGCTTTTGGAGGTTAGACCTAAAATAGAAAGAGATATTAACCAATTTATATTCACCTTTATTACCTCCTATTCTAATCAGTTTAGGGATATTAAAAAGATCTTTGCCAGACACCTGAAGGTCCTAAAAAATGATCATCTCTTGGGCCCCAAACTAGGAGAGAGACCACAAATCATTTATCGGGGGGCCCCACCCCTGAGATTCCAGTTGGCCCCCCATTTTGTGAATAATCCTGAAAGAGTCTCTTTTTTTGTAGATCTTAAGGGATTTTTTCTGTGTAGGAAGTGTGTGGTGTGTCGTGCCAATTGCTTGACGGAGAGTAGAGTGTGTAGTTTTACCACCTCCAGGACATATGATATTAATCATTTTATCACCTGTTCATCTTCCAACGTTGTCTACCTCTTGCAATGTCCATGCGGCCTACAATATGTAGGCCGGACTATTAGAACTATGCAGATCCAAATCAATGGACATCTGGGTAACATCAGGCGGGGTTTCCCCAACCATAGCATGTCAAAGCACTATGCACTTTGTCACGGGAAAAACCCTAAGGGAACACTGGGTATTGATAGATTTGTACCACACTGGAGAGGGAGTGATATCAGACGCAGAATCTCACAATTGGAAACCCGTTGGATTTTCGATTTGAAGTGTTTCACACCCCATGGTATGAATATAGGGTGGGATGGGAATTGCTTCATAAACAGTAGTTGATTGAATACATTTTTTATGTATTTTATGAATTTATATTAAATTTATTTGTGGTTGATTATTTATATGTGATTTATTGTTTTATTTGCAGTTGGGATTAATGTATATAAATATTTTTGTGGGTTCATTGAAAAATCATATGGGTAGTTTTGGGTTTTACCCACAAGATGGTGCCTTCACTTTGCGAACCATTATGTCCATTAGATCAATATTTATATAGACACAATTTCATATCTTTTTATGTATATTTATTCATTGGCTTTATAGCTTTTTTTAATTTCCAATAGTTTTTATTGAAATAGGTTGCAATACATGAAAACATTGAGATTAGGCATGTAATGAGTTAAAAGGTTTAACATCAGATAAGGTTATCATTCCATTAAATCAAAAGGAAACCTGTGAGATACTTAGTATTGATTAATCTCTCTTCTGGGCCTGTAGAGTATTTTATAATTATTGACCACTTGGTCTGCTGCACCCCTTAAAGGGGACTTGCTGTGCAGCAGGGCAAGTGGGCAGAAGAAAGCTATAGTAAATGTCTTAGTCAAATTGATTTCCGTAGAGTTATGCTATATGATAACAGCACAATTGTGCCTATCTCTATGAAATTGTGCTACGAGAGAGCACGGATGAAGAGAGAGATAAGAGGAGTACGAGGGAAGGGAGGATAGAAAGATAGAGAAGAGAGAAAAGAGGTGGTAAGGAGGGGAGGGAGGGGGAGTATGCCTATAAGATCTCTTTGTTGGACGGGTGTTTGGTGCCTTGTCTCTTCTTTTTTCAAATGTCACCATGTGATAGTTAGTAACTTAGTAGGGTACGAGCTAGTAGGCAGTCCGTAGTGGAGATGCATCCGTTTGTTGTTGGCTGCACTAATACTGTGATAGGCGAAAGTTTAGTATGGTACAGTTTGTACTTGTTAGGCAGTGGATGATGGAATCAGGTCTGAAGAGTAGATAAAGGGTTTTTGATCCAGGAGTTCCATTGGCGATTGAATTTGTGGATTTGTAGATGGGCCTTAGCATTGGCGGCGTTTTCATTAAGAATTTTTATCGTGTTACTGTATTCCGGGGGGTCTGGTGCTTTCCAGCTCCGTGTGATAGTGAGGCGGGCAGCGATGAATATGTGGGATATTATGGGGATATAATCGTTTGGCCATTTATCCATGTCAAGATTTAGTAGTGCGGCTTTCGGGTCGGGTGGGTTGGTGCGTCCAGTGAGTTGACTAATGAGTTTGAATACTTGTTGCCAGAAGGGTTGTATTTTGGGGCAGTGCCACCAAATATGTATTGAGGTGGCTGTTTCCCCGCATCGTCTCCAGCATAGTGGTGATTGGTCGCGATATATCTTGGCTAGATTATAGGGTGTGTAGTACCAATTGTGTAGGATTTTTTGGGACGATTCCCAGTGAGATATGCACCTCGAGAATTTTAGTGGGAGTGTTGTTGCTTTTTGCCAAGTTTCAATGGGATAGTCAAAGTTTAAGGTGCGTTCCCATTGTAGGATGTTGGTAGGTTTTCCAGCAGAGGTGGGCATAGCCAGAAGTTTGCAGAAGGGTGGGATTCCAGCTTTGGGAGAATCAATAAGTTCCAAGAGTAGCTCTATGACTGAAGATTGTCCAATGTTTACTTGTTGTAATGTGTGGCGTATTTGGAGATATTGAAAGAATGACGTTTTGGGTATTGAATATAATTGCTGTATCTCCTGGAATGATATAAGCGTGGATTTTGAATATAGTTGGGCGATATGGGTAATGCCCGCAGATGTCCATGTAGTAAGATGAAGGTCTGGCACTATGAGTTCCAATGAAGCTAGGGGTATCTTTTGTAGAGATTTCATGGAGATTGAATGATGTTTGCCGGTTTAGGAAGTCCATGCTTTATGACTGCTTTGGTAGTGTCCAAGATAGGTGATGTTGAGTTGGGTTGTAGGATAGCTGCCCCGATAGCTCTTATGTCTGATTTGCATGTGCTTTTTTCTATTTGTGCCCAAGGACAAGCGTGCGTCTGAGACCAGCCACTTTTGGATTGGGAGAGGATTGTTGCTTTGTAGTATAGAGATAAGTTGGGTGCTCCTTGTCCTAGAAGTGAAGCGGGCCTCGTTAGGGTATTGTCTTTTATGCATGGTTTTCTTCCGCACCAGATAAATGTATTAATAATAGTTTTAAGTCCCTTAAGGTGTGGTGTTAACAATGGAACCGGTAAAGTTCTGAACACTTAAAGTACCTGTGGGAGCAAAAACATTTTCACAAAAGCTATCCATCCAGCCCAGGAGGGTGTGAGGTTTTGTGTATTAGTGGTTGTTTGCTGGAGTTTGGCTGTAAGGAAAGATAGATTTTTGTGTAGTATATTGGAACTAGGGGATGTTAATTGGATACCCAAGTATTGTATGATGGATAATGGAGCCCATGAGAACGGAACTATGTTTGAAATTTGTGATTTAAGATGGGGTTTGAGGTTTATAGCTAACATTTGGCATTTCGAATTGTTGAGCTTATATAATGATAATGTACTGAAGCTTTCAAATACTTGGTTGAGATGAGGCAGGGATTGTAGGGGATCCGTTATGGAGAGGACAATGTCATCAGCGTATACACCGATCTTGTGTTGCGTATCGTCAACGGTAATTCCTTGAATGTGAGGGTGTGACCTAATATATTCCGCTAGGGGTTCTATCACTAATGATGAAATTATTGGGGATAACGGGCAACCTTGCCTGGTGCCGTTTTGGATTTCAAATGGTTCTGATAGGAAGCCAGATGTCCAGACCTTAGCAGATGGATGGGAATATAATGTATTTATTGCTGCTAGAATTTTCCCAGAAAATCCGAATTTTTGAAGGACTTCTGACATGTAGGACCACCGCACCCTATCGAAGGCCTTTTCGGCGTCTAGGGATATTAGGAGGGATGGGGTGTGGTGGAGTTCCGTCCACTGTATGTGGTTCATGAATCGTTTGGTCCCATCTGAGGTTTGGCGGCCGGAGACAAACCCGACTTGGTCTGAGTGGATTAGGGGGGGACAATGTTAGCAAATCTGTTGGCGAGGATTTTTGCGTATATCTTTGTGTCTGTGTTTAAGAGGGAGAATGGGCAATAGTTTGCAGGTGTGTCTGAGGGTTTCCCAGATTTAGGGATAGTAACAATATGGTCTTCAAGAAATTCTTTTGGTCATGAGGCGGTGTCGATGATGCGATTCATAGCGTTGGTCAAATGAGGAGTGAGGAGTTCTGAGTATTGTTTGTAGTATTCATTAATATATCCATCTGGTCCAGGTGATTTGTGTAAAGGGAGGTTGTAGATGGTTTTCCCAATTTTGGAGTTAGTGATGGGGGCTGAGAGATTACTGAGGTGTTCTGCTGATAAAGATGGAAGTTTAATTTTTTCTAGGAATTTTTTAATTAGTTCCGTAGTGGGAGGTGGGGATGAGGAAGATTGTTGTAAGATATATAGAGAGGAATAGAATTAGCGGAACTGTTCCGCTATGTGTGCTGGATTTTGGATTTGTTTTTCCTACATTATTTATAGAAAAGGGGATTTTTGCGTTGCTAATTTTCCTTTTATATTGCTTAGCTAATAATGCTCCTGGTCTGTTGCTTGAGGAGCAGAGTTGAGCGAACCCGAACTGTAAAGTTCGGGTCCGTACCGAACTTTTGGGTGTCCGGGACTCAGGCTCAAACCCGGACTTTTCAAAAGAAGTCCGGGTTCGGGGTTCTGGTAAATTAATAAAAGTTTTGAAAATTGCTGTAAAAAAGTCCTGGAAAGTCCTAGAGGTCTGCAAAAGGAAGGAAAATGGGGGTAAGGGTGGAAAAGTGCCCTACAAAGAAATGGGGATAGGGAAATAACTTAAAATAATTAAAAAAAAATCACATAAAAAAATCAAAAATGGAGGTGGATGTGGACTATCTTCAAACTGTGTGAGAAAAGTATACATTAGCCGGGAGAAGCCATATCACTGTTCTACAATCATCTTCAAACTGTGTGTGAAAACTATAAATTAGCGGGGAGAAGCCATATCATTGTTCTAAGAACAGTGGTATGTCTTCTCCCGGCTAATTTATACTTTTCTCACACAGTTTGAAGATGATTGTAGATTCTACAATCATCTTAAAACTGTGTTTAAAGTATACATTAGCCGGGAGAAGCCATATCACTGTTCTTAGAACATCTTCAAACTGTGTGTGAAAACTATAAATTAGCGGGGAGAAGCCATATCATTGTTCTAAGAACAGTGGTATGTCTTCTCCCGGCTAATTTATACTTTTCTCACACAGTTTGAAGATGATTGTAGATTCTACAATCATCTTAAAACTGTGTGATAAAAGTATAAATTAACCAGGAGAAGCCATATCACTGTTCTTAGAACAGTGACATGGCTTCTCCCCGCTAATTTATACTTTTCTCACACAGTTTGAAGATAGTCCACATCCACCTCCATTTTTGATTTTTTTTTATGTGATTTTTTTTTAAATTATTTTAAGTTATTTCCCTATCCCCATTTCTTTGTAGGGCACTTGTCCGACCCTTACCCTCATTTTCCTTCCTTTTGCAGACCTCTATGACTTTCCAGGACTTTCTTACAGCCATTTTTGTGCCTAAAAGTTCGGGTCCCTATTGATTTCAATGGGGTTCGGGGTCCGTGTCAAAGTTCGGGTCCTGTCCGGACGCGAACCCGGACTTTGTCCAGAAGTTCGGCCGAACCAGCAGAACCCGTACTTCTAGAGGTTTGATCAGCTCTATTGAGGAGTAGTATGAGAGACAGAGTCTTTTGATGTAGTAATCAAATGAGTGTCTACGTGATTCACTGAGTTGGGTTCGTAAAGACTTTAGTTCCGCTAGTTTAGATGTGTCTATCCTTTGTTTATTGGATTGTTCTAGGTTTTGAATTTGGGTTAGACAGAGAGAAGGAGCAAGAGAGATAAGAAGTAAGGACAAATGGTGTGCAATGCACAGTAGGCATTCCTAAGCGGAGTGAAGAAGTGTAAAATCCACTTGTTAAACATAAGTGTAAACATTTTAACTATAAACTGTAGTTGAGTTTGCAACACGGGGGAACATGTGCTGATTCTTTAATGGTTATGAGGTTTAGAATTGCCGGATACCATCAGAGGCAGATTGGTGACCAATCCATCAAGTGGTGTGCACCGAATGCCATGGCTCAGGGAGTTTGTATATGTGATAGTGAATTATTCAGGTCTCTCCTGAGATCTCTTTGTAGTGAGAGTAGCATTTGTTTCAATGTGTTTTCTGAGACCGGGTTATCAGTAGTAGGCAGTGTTTCGAGAGAGGCATTTTGTTCCTCGTCATGTTCTGATTCTGTGACAGCATCACCGTGTTGTTTGTATGTGAGATGTTTTTTACTCACCGGTGCTGATTGCGATGGCGATGAGAAAGGGGAAGATGCAGCCCTTTTTTGAGGATCTGAAGGTCTCTTTTCAGGAGGCGTAGTGCAATCCATCAGGGGTGATGAAGAGCGCGTGGGGGATAATGAAGCAGCTCTGTCGTGGTCTGCGGGTCCTGTATTGCGCCCGGCTCTGGCAGGATCTTGTGAACTCCTGCCTGGTGCTCCAGGGAAAAATTCAGTTCGTTTACGTGGCTCTGGTGGGTGGTTCTTCTTCCGGGACATTCTTGGGATTTCTTGCGTGTTGTTGCTAGTGTCGTAAGGTCTCGGACAACTCTTCTGTGTGAAGTGACTGGTTCCCCCGTGACTGCAATAGGGAAGAGGTTAGTCAGTCATTCCTGCCACAGGCAGGTTCTGCTCCTGGCACTGAGGAGGTGTATTTGTGAGATGTGGTGCACCACTATCGAGTGTTGCAGAGGGATTATAGCTCTGGTGCCTCTCTGTAGCTTAGAATGTGAGCTATGAGGAGGGTGGGTGTACCAAGATGGCCGCCATATTGATCTGGAGGGCTTCTTGGAGGGATCTTAAAGTGATGCAGGTGCTGTGTATGGGCCACTGCCACTCCAGAAGTGGTTTGGAGGTGCTGGAGCCTTGGAATGTTACCCTGCCAGGGTTCTGGAGGGGTACCGCCGGTCGCAGGCGTAATCGAGGCCGTGGCTTCGCGGCCGGTACTAGGCCTCGAGACTCCACTGCTGAATTAGCGGGTGCTGTTCAGGTCTGATTTTTCAGAGGTCCAGTGAGAAGGAGTGGTGAGGTAGGTGGAGGGCTTGTTTTGAGGCTGCTCGGTGGGTACCGCCAGTCGCAGGCGTAATCGAGGCCGTGGCTTTGCGGCTGGTACTAGGTTGAGTTTCTGTGGTTGGGCTGGCTGCTTCTGGTGCCCCCAAAGTCATCCTTTTTTTTTTTTTTCAAATTGTACTTTTTATTGAATAAAAAAGGAGAGATCACAATACATAACATATGCTATGAAACATCTGATATGATCAAATAGCAGTAACAAACATTCCTAAACAGTTTAGTACAGACATTGTGCTGAGATGTGTGTTAGAGTTCCATTTTTATCTTTTAACTTTTTGGATAAGAAAGGAAGAGTAGGATTAGAATGAAGAGAAAAGGCACTTGTAGCGGTAAGAATATAAGAGGTGGAGATTTATATAATGAGGGTAAGAGAAAGAGAGCAGCATATTTCGTCTCCTGGACTCGTTTAACATTTAAACTTCTATTGGTAGTACTAGGGTACACTTGATTTGAACAACAGTGACGCATACAGGAAAAAAGAACATTTCAATCAGCTTTGTAGAATTAAGTTTGCTTATCAAGTCTATCTGGATCAAAATGATCCCATGGGTCCCATACCTTATAAAATCTCAAAACCTCATCATGCACAGTGGCTGTCATATATTCCATTCTACGAATATCCTTTATATTCTGTAGGAGTTGTTGTCTAGAGGGAGGTGTTGCACTCAGCCAGAGTGCCGGAATGCTTCTTTTTGCCGCTAGGAATATATAAGAGATCAGTTTGTTTCTGAGTTTGTTCTCCTCCTCATACGGTAGTCCAAGGAGGCAGTGCAGCAGATCTAGTGGCAGCCCCTTCCCCGTCACCTGCCGGAGGACAGACATCGCCTCTCCCCAAAAGGGAACAATTTGCCCACATTGCCAGAAAATATGAAACAAGGTTCCCTTTTCCCTCCCACACCTCCAGCAGATTGGGGATAGGGAGGGGTCATAGTGGTGTACCACTTCAGGGGTTCTATACCAAAACATTAGCACCTTAAGGGCTGTCTCTTTCTGGGCTACACATCTAGATACTCTATTTGAGGCAGACCATATTTTGTAAATCAATGAGGTGAGATGTAGCTGATTGGGACCCTGGGCACATAGTTGCTCAAATGATGTGGGTTTAGACAAGGTTAGTGTGGGAGTAATTGTCGAAAGATAATGTTTCATTTGCAGATAAGAGTATAGCATATGTCTAGGTAGTTTGTTTCTTCTGTAAGTCAGGGAAGGTAAGTAATTTATGTGTCACTGGGTGAACCAGGTGAGGGAGCTGAAATATTGTAGCCTGGGACCATAGTTCCATACTTTTATGGGAAAGGCTATCAGGTATTTGAGGATTATATAAAATGTTTGATAGAGGCATATAAGGTGATGTGAGAAAGAATTTCTCCCTGCACTGCTGCCATATCCTCATTGTGAATCGCATGGGAGCAGTGCAGCGATCTATAAGTTTAGGGTCTCGGTATGAGGGCGGTGTCCACACAAGAGCGCAGGGGTGCGCTGGGTGGATGGAACCCGTCTCTATCTCAGTCCATCTGTTTGGTGCCTGTAGGACAGTCCAAGAGGCTATTGGCCTTAAATGAGAGGCGTAGTAGTATCTCAAAATGTCTGGGGCCCCTAATGCTCCCTTGTGTTTGGGGCTGAATATCACTGAACTAGCTACTCGATGGGCCCCTCCCTTCCATATAAATTGTAAAAATCTGCTTCTGAGCCACTTGAGCTGTGATGTAGGCACCTGAACAGGGAGTGTATCAAAATTGTATAGCAATTTCGGCATTATGGACATCTTTAACCACTTGCCGACCGCCGATCGGCAATTGACGGCGGCAAAGTGGCTCGTTCCCGCAAATCGCCGTCATACGACGGCGGCTGCGGGAACGTGTATAGTGAGCGCGTTACGGCTTTAACGATATGTTAAAACTATGTGAGGGACAAGTCCACGGATGTAGTGTCGAGTTCACCGAGTCTTCGTCTAAAAATGTTAAATATACCTTCCCTCCCCGGGTAGCTCATCGATCAAGTCACTATAAGTCGGGGTTTGTGTTCCCTCGTAATCCCCGGGGTCTGTAAAACTCTATGATGATGCGGAGAGTAAATTCCGGTTATCGGAGAACCTGACAGGATGTCCGTGGTTTGTCTACCTGACTCTATCTCTGCCCAAGGTAGGTGGGTCGCGTGGGGACGCGAGAACACACCTGTGGCGGGAGTATGG
>BLSH010518088.1:76218-95980 GCA_018402905.1 Glandirana rugosa | reverse complement strand
ATGGCGATGTGAGCTGATCAGCTACAGCTTGTGGAGGTGTCTGTTTGGAGGTATATTGGTGAAGGAATCCCCTGGATGTGATTGCAATTATGCACAAGCTGGCTTGAGTGCTCCTGCAGTGTTGGATTGGAAGCATACATTCTGGGTGTGATGGTCCTATGCTGAGTTCCCCACAGATATACCCAAAGGCGTTGTTTATCCATATTTCTGGTGAGCCTCCAATTTTTACCTTTTTGCACGTGGTGAACAGAGGTGGAGGACACTGATTGAAGATTATTTATATAAGTTTAAGAAGTTTTGGTTCCAGCACGGGCAATTTATTTTTCCTGGCACTGGCACTTTTTCACTGAACATTTAATATCAATTTTTACTTTGTAATCTACCATATTACTCTGGAAGTGCTGCTAACACTGGACTTATTACACGAGTGTTGACTTTATCTTTGATTCTTTATTTAAAGCAGCAGCTGTGTGATTATTTATTTATTTATTTATTTAATTCACAATTTATTTATTATTTAATTCACAATTTATGTTTTATTATATATTGTATGTTTTTTTGCACAATTGGGTTCCTGCACGATTGTGTTTTAGCACCTGTAGCACGGGTTGTTACTTTTAGCGCGGTATTTGCATTTATATAATGGAGTATTTAATGCCTTTAAGCCTGAGACTTCTTTTGGCCTCCATAAATTGTTGCCGCTTCTTCTGTACTTCTGTGGAGAAGTCAGGAAATATGGCCACCTTAACATGAGCAAGGGGTATGTTGCCTTTTATGCAAGCCAGGCGTAATGCAGCATCTCTATCCTTGAAGTTTAGCATCTTAGCTATAAAAGTGCGCGGAGGAGCCCCTGTGGGCTCTCTCAACTGCGAAGGTAGGGGAGAAGGCCTCTTTGCCATAAGTAGTGATAAGTAATTGCTCAAGGAATGTAGTGGGGTCTTTCCCTTCAGAGCCCTCCGGCAAGCCAATAAATCGCAGGTTACATCTGCACAGCCTATTCTCCATATCATCCTGCTTATTGATTAAAAAGTCAATCTGCTTTTGCATTCTGTCTGAGGCCGTTTGCAGGGGGGGTAATGTATCCTCTACATCTCCCAGCCGCACTTCATATGTGGTGACTCTTTCCCTGAGATTATGCAAATCTTACCTGATTAAAGAAATGTCTACTTTTACCTCCTCAATCCTGGCTGTAAAATTGGTCTGAAGGATAGTGATTGCTTCAAGCACTCTGTCCATGTCTGTGCCGGCCGTCTCCTTCTCCACATGAGACTCGGCGCCATCTTCCCCAGTGCCTTCCTTCTCTTGCCGGTGGAATTTATCGAGTTTGGCAGCAGCATCTGGCTTAGATTTTGTCGGAGCCATACTGCCCCAGGGATTGTCAGCACTTGTAGGGGTCTTGCAGGATGGTTTTCAGCGGTGTTCAGGTTGCAGGATCAATAAAAGCAGGAGTAATGGACGGAGCTCCTCTCTTGCATGTCCTACTCCATGCTGCGTCAGGCCACGCCCCCCGGGAGGAGACCTTTTACCTAAGAATTGGACGGATGGTTGATTATCTGGCCTTTTGGTGTATTTGGCTCTTTATAATTTTAGAGCCCATACATTCTGGTAAGCAAGATTACCCCTTTATACATCGAGGTGATCCTTCATCCTTTTTTACACTGATGGTGTCGGGGCTTTAGATCATTTTTTTGTTGTTATGATTATTCTTTATGGACTATGACTGATGAACTGATATAAGGACTAGCGCTGCATAATATATTACTAATGATGTAGAATGTCAATGACATGACCAGAGTCCCGTATAAGAAGCAAGTTGTTGGACAACTGGCTGGAGGAACTAGTCTATGTATTGAGATAGCCCACTAGTAAAACTGTTTGTTCCAGCTACTATAGGTCTACCAGGGGGGTTCGAGGGTGAATTATGTACCTTGGGGAGGGGATAGAGGTATGGGGTGCTACAGGAAGTAGGCGTAAGAAATTGGCTTTCCTTCTTGCTTGGAACTCCATCCCTGGTAGCTTCATATACCATTCTTTAGAGATCTAAATGGAACTCGGCGAAAGGATCCCTTGGTAGTACTAGATAGGTGTTACTGTCAGAAAGTAGCCTAAGTGACTCATTGGGGTAATACATTTTCTAAATGACAATGCTACCCCCCCTTCTCTGCTTGTTTGATAATAATATCAGGGTTGGATTCTAAGGCTTTCAAGGCTTGTCATTCGATAGGGGGTAGGTTGGACTTATGTCTAGAAATATTGCATAAGCTAATGATATCTCTATAAACCACTCGATATTAAGTAGCCAAATATGAACCTCTGGACTGGGTGGGAGAAGTATGGAAGGGAGGGAGAAGGAAGTTTGTAGGACTGGTGGGTCGAAATATTCCAACCAAGGTTGGCTATCAATATGACCATCCTCCCAAAATTCCCAAGAGTTCCGAAGGGTGGAGGTGTCATGATGATCCCTAGCACAGTATTTTTGTGCTTTTTTAATGAGATTCTAATATAACACAATTTGTTGTTATTTAAAATCTATGTCTATTTGGTACCGATAAAGTCCCCTCTTTTTTCCTTGTTCTTCTTTAAATATGTAAGCTTAACCTAAAATGAGCTCTTAATATGTAAACCCCAACTTTTTACTTATTTACCAAATAACATAATCTTTCATTTTTTTTTTCAATTTAGCCATGAGGCTGAATGGAAAAATGTAGTAGATTCCTCCATCCATGATAATAGCAATGATGAATTAATCCTCCCCCTTCCCTGGGCTATTGTATTTAATAGCCGGAGGTGGCTGTCAGAATACACAAATAGCAGCTGTATCTGATTGAATGCAGCTGCTGGTCAACTGACAATTTCCCACCCAGCTCATGTGGTGACTGCATTTTCATTGTTCAGGCTAAAAACATTTTATCCCCACCCGGACATCCCTACAAACCATTTAAAACACCCAGGGGCAGGAAGGATTAGCAGTCATGTGATTGGAAGCTGGTCCTGCCAGTTATACATACACTTTAAAATAGAATGTTTCTGATCCCTCCAATTGCTTTCTGAAGAATCATCTTCAGAAAGAAGGGTGGTGATTAAAATTAACACAGGAGTAAGAACAATATGCATTCATATTCCCCTATTCAATTAATATCTAGCCAAAGTTAAATATAATGTTATAAATAAATGAGCAGACCTTTCCCATCTTATCAAAGCATTAGAACCAGAAATTACAAATGTGTCCCTAAGGAACTGTTAATACATTTTTGAAATAGTAAAGGACATATATCACACAATGTCAGGCCTAGCATTGCTTTATGTTGAAATTAATCTACTAAACTTTTCTGCTTTTTATGATTTAATAGATTTCAGAACTGGACAGCTCCATTTATTGGCAGTCACTTTAAGTGTAGTTTTCTTTCCGCATGAAACCATTTTATTTGTTTACTCAAATCAGATACTTTATGCAGAACATGCAACCCTTTTCTGTCACTCATTTTTTTAGAAAAATATCAGCATTCCAAGTTCAAAAGTAAGTTGTATTTTTTGTTTCATTTAAATGGCCTATTTTTGACACTATTTACTAGTAAAGCAAAGTACATTTTATGGGGGTTTTAATCACAGTAGAAGTTAACTCCATTCATAGAACCCTGATATGATAATCCAGTTCTTTATAACCCAAACATGCACTATTTATAACAGAAATAAACATATAGTAGGTGTTATAAGTATAACTTCTAATCATTTGATTGGCTTATCTAATGCTGCTATGTAATTCCTGAAATGGACTTGCCTTATGCTGTGAAGTAATTTGTTTCCCCTCTCTGGGGGTTACATTCAGAGTGACAATTTGAACATCATGTCAATTTCAAATTAACTTTTTTTTACTTTTACTTTCAGAGCATTGCAATATCTATATATTTATTATCCTTGTGTCTAGACAAATATCTTTGAAAATCTTATCTAATATCAGATATTATGAAATTGCAGGCAATAAAACTTCAAAGGAGACAAAAACTACAATGCAAGGGAAAATGATGTATGTATTGTATACTTCCTCTTTGAGTAGAACAGAAATACATGACAGACGTTTATACACATCCTATACCATATATTTACCATTGTTTTAATTATACATAATTTTAGTATTTTAATGATTCTCAAAAACTGTCCAGTACCAATTTATATGTTTAATGCATTACAAGGGCGATGGACAACAACTCTCAGGAACCCCAACCTTGAGTAAAAGTACACTTGAGTCAAAATTCAAATCTACACTTTAAGATACATATAAAGAACACATCATACCTGCTAAGTCCTTTAATTTTTCATCTAGGCATTGTTTAATGCACCATTTGTTACCATTCAATATTTACCAATAATGTCAGTACCTGAGACCTGCTTGTCATAGAGGAGAGAAATTGTTAAACACACCTACCCACAATCTTGTGCAAAAAAAGTTGTAAAAATTAGAAGTTTTTCTCAGTGACCATTCAGATTAAAATTTGCTCTTTGAAATTATCATACAATTGGTGATACATGATTTGTAAATTTCAAATGATAAAACTAGTTGACATAGCTGCCAACTCTCACTGTTTTCCAAAAACAATCCCTGAATTTGAGACTACATACACATTATCAGCCTTCCATTGCTAGAAGCTCTATTCAATTTCGGTAATGTTGTGTATGATATATATATATATATATATATATATATATATATATATATATATACACAGATATATACAGTGTCTCAAAAAAGTGAGTACACTCCTCATATTTTATCTTTTCATGTGACAACACTAAAGAGATGACACTTTGCTACAATGTAAAGTAGTGAGTGTACAACTTGTATAACAGTGTAAATTTGTTGTCCCCTCAAAATTGTCAGGTCAACTGACGGCAGGTGATAGGTGCGCACTGCTAGGTTTAGGGGCGCACTGCTAAGGTTGTGAACCCTTAGTTGACTGCCACAAATGGAACTCTGGGTGGTGATGGAAGCAGGACCACAGGAGCACTGACACAGATATGCAGGGAGCTAGAGCATAGGTTTCCCCGGGGCACAGAGTCTAAGAGCCAGCAGGTGTTCACCAGAGCCTCTGGTGGCGAGGATGGACTTGGCTGCAACTGGCTCCAGGTCACGGCCCCCAGGGTCTCCCAGCTCATACTCAAGGCTGGCTACAGGTGGATAGAGAGGACACAGCAGTACAGGACAGCAAGGAATAGTCAGTGGGATAGCCAAGGGTCAGGGCAACGAGCAGACAGGGACAGACAGGAGAGCACGCCAGCATCGGGGTAACTAGCAGACAGGAATAGTCACAAACAAGCAGAGGTCCGTACATGGAAACAGACCAAGAGCACTCAGCAGGAACCACATACACACACACACAGAAAGCCTGACACACAATATTGAAAAGGGGGGGAAGGGGAAGGGAACTTGGTGGGTCTTTATATGAGGTATGTGCGGGAAGGCACTCCTGCTGCGATTTTGCCACCTCATCTTTAGTCCATATGTAAGTACTCAATGGGGAGAAGCCTTCTCCGCCTTTTGGTCAGTATTCATTTTACCAGGCAATCTGGCTAGAATGCTTTATACAATATATAAATTTTATATATTTGTGTTTTGTCACAAATATTTAATGCATTTGCCCCTGAAGAGTGGATTAAATACACAAAACATGCGTAGGGCTTATTGGATGCATCTTATCTTCATTGGATGGTTCAATCAGTTTTACCCATAGAGATTTTATCTTTATACTGTTTCTGAGGTTATCTGTGTCATCTAGGATGGCTATTATATATTTACCCTACAATGTATTATCTTGATGGAGCGGTCATATATTTATCATACAATGGATTATCTATCGCTGTTGCCAGTTTTCTACATGTTATGTTTTGTTACATGTTGTCATTTTGGACACAAACCTTTGAATGAGAAGTTTCTTACAGGTTATGCAATTATGTAGCAATAAACATTGTGTTTTTTACAATGACTGCGTTTTTGTTGCCGCATATACCTCATATAAAGTCCCACTTTTTTTGTTGTTACTGACACACAATATTGATCGGTGTTAGTGGCTTGCTATGCAAGGTGTTATATAATGTTCCTAATTAGGACCTGGGGTGGTACCCTGCTGTGGAAAGCTTACTAAAGCACACAGGTGAAGGGTGCATGGTCTCTAAGCTGACCACAAGCAGACAGGTAAGCAAACAGACAAATCATGAATGTTACTGCAGATTCATGACCTCTTACTAGTCCTCCCCCCTCCCCCGCTTGGGTCCAGGTTTGAAGGGAAACCTCAAATGAAACCTCCTCACAAGACAAGGCGCAAATACCTCAGATGCAGGAATCTAAGACCTCTCCTCAGGAGCAAACCCTTTCCAATGCACAAGGTACTGAAGAATGACTTTACAGAGCTGGGAATCCAGAACATGATTAATCTCACACTCCTGATCCACCTCCGAGTCCGAAACAGAGGGCTGAGGGAGAGGACAATAGGAGTTATTGAGGACTAAAGGCCTCTTAGGAGTGGGCAAGACCAGCAGGAGCTTGTGTGGAGTATTCAGACCGAGCCCAAACATGACAAGCCCTCTTGGAATCATGTCCCCAACGAAGAATCTTAGCTTTTAACTCAGTGGGGATGAAGGTCTTGCCCGGAGGGATTTTTGACTTCAGGGTGATGGAATGGGCAGGGACACATGATTGGAAAGATAGGCTCAGGTTCACAGGTGGACTGCTCATCCAGAATGCCAAATAACATGGAGAGTGCATCAACCGGACTGTTGCAGGACACCTCCCAGAAATCGCTACATGCATTGGAAAGAACATGACATACTGAGGTGGTGGCAACAGGAAGTTCCACTTTCAGGGCAACCTTGAGTAGGCAAGACAAGGAACAGGAGGGACCCCAAGCCAATATTTGCCCAGAAGTCCAGTCTGCACGTGGAGAATGGAGCCGTAAACAAGGAAGGCCCGATATGATGGGGGTTGTGGCCTTAGGCAAGATAAAGAAGGACATCCACTCCTGGTGGAATGTCCCCACCGACATCTTAATGGGGAGGGTATGGAAACAGATAGGACCCCCTGAGAGAACAGCGCCATCAATCGTTGATACCATCACTGGCGTGGTGAGGGGTGAAAGAGTAAGCCCCATAGAAGAGTTCCCCAGTCCATAAAATTGCCAGCAGCTCCAGAATCCAGATATCCCACGAACGAATGAAAGGAAGCGCCAACATGGAGGGACACAGAAACAAGAAGACAAGAAGGTGAAGGTGATAATTCTGGGTCCAATACTCCACCTTCCAGATGTATTGGACCTAAGCGTTTTCCCGGGTGAAGTGAACAAGTGTCACAAAAGTGACCTTTGCCCCCCCACAATAAAGGCACAGGCCCAGAGTCCTGCATCTAGCACATTCCTTGGAAGATAGCCTGGTCTGGCCCAGCTGCATGGGTGCCTCAGCTGGCAGGGAATGCTCCTCGAGATGAAGGGAAGGGAGCTCAGGCTGCCTAAGGGCCGAGAAGTGCTGGCATATTTTTTCTAGGGACCTCTCCTGAAAAAGGATGTTGATTTGGCTACACAAGGAGATGACCCCATCCAGATCAGCAGGGATGGTTCTCCCCCCTAATTCACCCTTTACTCTGTCAGAAAGGCCATGTAAAAAGGTTGCAACTAAGGCCTCATTATTCCAGCTCAGCTCAGCATTCAGTGTACGAAAATGAAGCGCATACTGTCCTATAGAAGGGAAATGGATGGAGACGTAAAAAGGCACTGGCCACTGAGGAGAAACCTGGTTCCTCGAAGATATCCCGAAATAATTTCAAGAAGCTAGACAGGCTAGAAACCACTGGATCATTATTCCCCCAGAAAGGGGCGGCCCAGGCTAACGCCTCACCAGACAGGAGAGATATAATATAGGCTGCCTTTGTCGATCGAACAGGAAGTTTTGGGGCTGGACTTCAAAATGAATGGTGCACTGACTAAGGAACCCTCTGCAGGCCTTGAAGTCCCCAGAGTACCGGGACGGAGCTGGTGAATGCGAAAAACTTGTGGCTGTGACCGGAATAGGTGCAGCAGCAGATGGCAGTTGAGGTTGTTGCACCGGGGATCCTAAGGAAGCCTGAAGCTGTTCAAAGTGGGAGGCCAAATCCTGGAGGAATTCCATCACCTGGGTCTGATTAGATTCCTGGGTTTCGAGTATGCCCTGCAGCAGATCATCTGCAGGTAGCGGCACATCAGTCGGGTCCATGGCCGATCAAACTGTCAGGTCACCTGACAGCGGGTGACAGGTGCGCACCCTTAGCTGACTGCCGTTAAGGGAACTCTGGGTGGTGATGGAAGCAGGGCCACAGGAGCACTGACACAGATATGCAGGGAGCTAGAGCATAGGTTTCCCCAGGGAGGGGAGTCTAAGAGCCAGCAGGTGTTCACCAGATCCTCTGGTGGTGAGGATGGACTTGGCTGCAACTGACTCCAGGTCATGGCCCCCAGGGTCTCCCAACTCATGCTCACGGCTGGCTGCAGGTGGATAGAAAGGACACAGCAGTACAGGACAGCAAGGAATAGTCAGTGGGATAGCCTAGGGTCAGGGCAATGAGCAGACAGGGACAGACAGGAGAGCACGCCAAGATCGGGGTAACAAGCCGACAGGAATAGTCACAAACAAGCAGAGGTCTGTACATGGAAATGGACAAAGAGCACTCAGCAGGAACCACACACACACAGAAAGCCTGACACACAATATTGATCAGTGTCAGTGGCTTGCACTGCAAGGTGGAGCCCTGCTAACAAAAGCTTACTAAAGCACACAGGTAAGGGGTGCACGGTCTCTAAGCTGACCACAAGCAGACAGGTAAGCAAACAGACAAGACATGAATGTTACTGCAGATTCATGACAAAAATAACTCAACACACAGCCATTAATGGGTGGCCCCACCCCTTCGTATAAAAGAACTGTCATTGTGAAGACCGCCCATTCTGGGAGATGCACAGGGGCCGGGCTGCAGCAGCAGGGAAAGCAGCGGCGAAAGAAGAAGGAAGAAAAAGATGAAAATTGAAGACAAAGAGAGGAAGCAAGAAGACTAAAAGAAGAAGCAAAAGACCAGAAGAAGGACCGGGCCAGGAGAAGATGGAGGAAGAAAGAAGAAAGAAGAAAAGAGTTATTTTACACAATAAAGGACTTGTCAAAAACTGCCTCTTGTTTTTTTTACCACTACACTCCTTTTTGGAAAATGTGTAGGGGTTCAATGTACCCCATACCTATTCACATAGGGGAGGTCAGGATCTGGGGGTCCCCTTATTAAAGGGGGCATCCAGATTCTGATAAGCCCCCTGCCCACAGACCCCCACAACCACTGGCCAGGCTTGTGGAGATGAGGCCCTTTTCCCCATCAAGGTGATTTGGGCAGAGCTCAAAGCATCCTCCTCATGTTGAGGGCATGTGGCCTTGTATGGTTCTGAGGGGGGGCGCTCACTCGTCCCCATCCCCTCCTGCCATGCCAGGGCTGTGCGCTTGGATCAGGGTCTGGTTTGGATTTTGGGGGATCCCATGCCATTTTTTACATTTGGCGTGGGGTTCCCCTTAAAATCCATACCAGACCTGAAGGGCCTGGTTTGGATTTTGGGGGGACCTCACGTCAACTTTGGTTTGGATTTTGGGGGGGACCCCACAACATTTTTTTACATTTGGCGTGGGGTTCCCCTTAAAATCCATACCAGACCTGAAGGGCCTGGTTTGGATTTTGGGGGGGACCCCACGTCACATTTTTTTTAAATGTTGGCAAGGGTTTCATCTTAAATTCCATACAAGACCTGAAGGACCTGGTTTGGATTTTGGGGGGGAAACCACGTCATTTTTTCTTAAATTTTGGCACGGGGTTCCCCTTAAATTTCATACCAGACCTGAAGGGTCTGGTTTGGATTTGGGGGGGGAACCCCACGTCATTTCTTTTTAAATTTTGGCACGGACCCTGCTGTTGTAAATTAGTTAAAAAATTGTTATAAAATCCCCCAGTCAAACAGGTGGCAAAAAATTAGGCCTTGGGCACTGGCGGTGCCAGAATACTGTGACTCCTTGCAGTTACTCTCGTTGGACGGAGGAACTGGGCCTGATGTTGTTAATTAGTTTACAAATTGTGACGAAAGCCCCAGTCAAACAGGTGGCGAAAAATTGGGCCTTGGGTGTTGGCGGTGCCAGAACACTGTAACCCCTTGCAGTTACTCTTGTTGGACGGAGGAACAGGGCCTGATGTTGTAAATTAGTTACAAATTGGGGGTGTGGCCTGTACGGGCATGTGAACGGTCGCACTACACGGAGCTCCCACTGCAATCACCTGCTATTGATCCTTTCCCCATAGAGGAACCGGACTCGCACCGCCACAGACCCATTCCGGATATCCCAAAGACCACCAGGGAACCCCGCAGACCATCCCGGACAGGCGCTATGTCCTGTAAGGCAGACAAATCAGCCGCGGTAGCCATGGAGGCCCAAGGTGGCGACAGCTTCTCCCTTCCCCAGCGCGCTCCATGAGGCTCAGAGAAACAGCTCGAGAAGGAGGGTAAGGCGTCTAAACCCCATAAACTATATAAGGAGCAGCACAGGGACATGCTATTTTTCACACAAATGCTTTCCTCCACTGGCCACTCCACTCCTAACTTGCAGGCCTCTGACATGGAGCAGGGGGGACAGGATGACACGCTGCCCCTGGAGGCAGTCCACAAGTGCACAACAGCAGTGGACAAGCTCAAGGTTCAGTTTGGGGGCCTAACATAGACAGTCTCCCTCGTACGCCAAGATGTACAAAAAATCAGGGAGTGGACCACAGCAGCGGAGGGTAGAATCAGTGACCTGGAGGATCAAATCCCCCCCCCTGACCAGGGACGCCAGATCTGCTGCACAACAAGCCACATAAACTATCTCCAAAACAGACAACATTGAGAATCGCTTGAGGCGCAATAATGTACGCATTGTGGGCCTCCCGGAGAAAGTCGAGGGTCGGGACCCCACGGCTTTTGCAGAATCCTGGCTGCTAGACATATTTGGCAAAGAGGCCTTCTCACCCTTGTTTGCGGTCTAACGCGCCCACCACACTCCACCGCGGCCCCTACTCCTGGCAACCGTCCTAGATCCATGCTGGCCAGACTGCTTAATTATAGAGACCACAAGGTGATCCTTAGGCTGGCAAGAGAAAAAGGTGCAATTCAATTTAACGGCAGCAGAATTTCTTTCTATCCTGACTTCTCGTCAGAAGTCCAACGCAAGAGACTGAAGAAATTCGCAGAAGTGAAACAAAGACTCCAATGCCTCCAAATCTCTTATGCCATGTTGTACCCAGCCAGACTGTGGATTACAGCCAGGGGACAGGCCACTTTCTATGATACTGCCTCAGATGCCACGGCCTGCCTGGATCACAATGAACCGGACCTCCGCCATAGGCGCCCAGAGGAAAGAAGGGACTGACATTAAAAGGCCATACCGAAGGATGTTTGGGTGCACATTACCCTTTTCTCCGGACCTCTCTGCCAAACTGAGGGGACATGTTACCGGTTACCTTACTCAGCGAACTAGCTTTCTGACTTTCAAAAAAATACTACATCAGGGATTATCCAGTGCTCACACTGGACACCAAATGTTATCCAGAAACCAAACATGTTAAAGACTTGGTTGCAATTTCTACAGTGCCCTGTTGGCACATGTTATAGTACCCTGGTGCGGAGGCACAGGGGGCACAAGCCCATAGCCCTGATTCCAACACACACGCAGGTGAAATTCCACCTACACCGACTTATCGGTTGCACAGTTGTGCAGTTTGGTCGACAATTTGCAAAATGATACTGGGAAACCCCCGATCTTACCACCTCGCATTCCTACGCTTATAGCTAAAACTCATGCCTATTCTCAACCCCATGATGAACAGGATGTTACCCCAGAAAGGATTGGCATGCATGGTGACCTCCCTGACTGTGATTCCATTAAACACCCACAATGGTGAACACCCCAATAGTTTCCTGGAATGTCCGAGGAGTGCATGATCCACTGAAGTGAACTATGATCTCTACCTGCCTGCGGAAGTTCCACCCCACGATTATAGCCTTACAAGAGACACATCTTAAAAGGGACACAGTGAACTGTTTGAAGTTCCCATGGGTTGGTAAGGTGTATCACTCCACTCACTCTGCTTATTCGTGCAAAGTGAGTGTACTGACCCACAAATCCCTGGTCTTCCGGGAGCTTGATGTCAAAATAGACCGTTTGGGTCGGTATGTGTTTATATATGGTAAACTGTATAGCATGACTCTTATTATGGCATTTACTTACAGTTTATTCCCCCCTTTCTCTCGAGAGGTCTTGCAGTTGCTGATAGCCTATCAGACCGACAAACCGGCGGTTCCCACCCTGCTAATGTGTGATTTCAATTGCTTTTTGAATACACAGCTGGATAAACACCCTCTGGCCCAAGCACCAGCGGGCGGACGGGGCACAGTGCTTGGCCATCTGCTTGCTGAACTAAACAATTCTCTTGCTTCTCTAAGACACATGGCTCCCTCTCCCGCATAGACCTGTGTGTTGGCTCTTCCCATATCGTTAAGTTTGTGGTCGGGGTTGAATACCATCCCAGGGGTGTATCAGATCACTCCCCTCTGGTGGCACACCTAACCTGAGAATACCTTTGAATGACGCTGCTTGTCTGATCAAGGTAACTAACCGGCTGCTATTTACACGTTACTTTAATATGATACATAGGCAATTTCTCTGCATTTATTTTGGTACTCTACTTTGTATTTCAGTAGCTGAGGGCGTATAAAATTTAAAACCACATTACCTCCCTTATGTGACTGATGCTTGATGTAATCTTTAGTCAGGTATTTATCCTTCTGCTTTTTTGAGATGAACACCCCTTTTACATGCTACACTTATCCTTAATCCTTTGTTGCTATTATACATTTTTTTACTTTTTTAGTACAATGTTTGGCCTGTCTGTCTGTCCTTATAAGTGAAGGACATATCCTCTGACCCTATCACCACACTCGTGCACGCCAGTTGTTACTAACCCCGCACCTGTTTCAGGTACCTGATTTAATCAATCCAGATCACCTTTATTGGTACCCCGCGCCCGGGTCCCCCTCCCATTTTTTCCCCCCTAGGGTGATACCGGGAGCCCCTGTGGAGGATACGGTGTGGCTTGGCCACGGAGCTTGTGGTCTTTGGAGGTGCAGCGCGCAATACATTTCAATATTAGTTTTAATAACACTTTGTTATTTGGACATTTATTCTATGGTACGTGGGGCGGCGGCCTTAACAATATATACTATGTTTAATATTACCAGTTTTTTAAAGCAGTTTAAAATCTCACATTTCCGGGTTGTATTTTCCAGAATCAGACCGTTTTATTATGTGCAAGTCAATACCTCTGATGAAGGTGATCGGCACCGAAATGCATTAGGTCTTGCGCATAATTAGGTCTAATTTGTTGTACACTGTACATGCTTCTGTTGACTATGAATTCATAAGTGTCCATGATGTTCTATTCTTGTTTTTAAATATTGAAATATTTTTGTATAAATAAATTTCTACTTTTATATAAATCACTGTTCGTTTTGTGCCTCCAAAAATCCCACCTTGAGGCTTCCTTGTGTGTCTAATCAAATTAGGGATGATGGCAGGCTGATAGCTGGGTTCACAGGTTAATTCTGCATTCACCTAACCACACAACCCCAATCTACATTGCCTAGGACCCCCTGGAGACTCAATGCCTCTTGGCGTAAACTGTTCCCCTCACACGAAAGAGTGACATGCCATATTGAAACCTTTTTTGCAGACCACTCTGGCCATGGGGACGCCCTGCTCAAATGGGACGCCTTAAAAGTGTACCTGAGGGGTGTCTTTATTGCTGAAATCAATAATCTTAAGCGTAACTCCCAGGCCCTTCTGAACCAGGTGGAGAGCCAGGTGAGTAAGTTGGAGCTCTCATTTATTACAGACCCTTCAGACTCCACGAGGGAGGCTTGGATCGCGGCCCAGGATTCCCTGAACCGGCTGAGATCCTCCACCATGGAGAGAAAAAGATTTTTTAATAAGGTGGCGTTCTATGAGGAGGGGGAAAGGACTGGCCGCCTGTTGGCAAAAATTGCCAGCTCCCATGCTTCCTCTCCAACTATAGGGGCAGTGCGTACCCCGGCTGAACGGGTCATGAATGACCCAGACCAAATAGTTATGGAGCTGGCTGCATTCTATGCAGACCTCTACAGGTCAACAGAGGGTCACTCTGAGGCTGCCCTGCGGGAATACCTTCAATCTATCTCCCTACCTGGCCCATCACAAACAGCCAGGAGGGACTTGGATGCTCCTCTAACTATGGAGGAGTTACAGGAGGCGGTGGGCTCATTCCCCACATGCAAAGCGCCAGAGGATGATGGCATCCCTGCGGAGGTTTACACCAAATTTGGAGATGTTGTCCTCCTGAAACCACTAGAGGTTTTTAAAGCGTCCCTGCGGCTGGGGCGTTTGCCCCATCCATGACCAAAATGACAGTGATCTTGCTGCTCAAACCGGGCAAGGATCCATTTGATTCGGGCTCTTATAGGCTGATATCGCTGCTACAGAGCGACGTCAAGATACTGGCAAAGGTCTTGGCATTAAGGGTAAATAAGGTAATCCAGACCATTATTCACTCTGATCAGGCAGGGTTCATGCCCAGTAAGTTCACCACCTCCAATCTTAGGAAGTTGTTTATTAATATACAGACCAGGGCTGACAACGCCGGACAGAGAGCACTCCTTTCTCTTGATGCCAATAAGGCGTACAAGAGTGTTAGCTGGAGGTACCTGTGGGTGGTGCTGTCTAAATTTCAGTTTGGGGACAAATTCATAGCCTGGATGAAGCTTTTATATGGGGCCCCACAGGCGGCAATCAGGGTGTCTGACAGGATGTCACCCACTCTGGGCAGGGGGACCAGGCAGGGCTGTCCCCTGTCCTCCCTGCTCTTTGCGCTAGCCATTGAGCCTCTGGCTGCTCGGGTGCGGGATGGCTCACAGATAACAGGATTCCGGTATGGTACAATACAGGAAAAAATCATGCTCTATGTGGATGACATGCTTCTGTTCCTGGGGGATGTCTCTACGTCCCTGACAGAGGTCATGTCACTCATCTCTGACTTTGGGTATTTCTCCAGCCTCACCATAAATTGGAGCAAATCCGCTATGATGATGCTGGACAAATTGCTGGACCAGGGAGCTCAACCTCAGGGTCCAATTCCAATGGTAACCACTTTCAAATACCTGGAGATTCAGATATCCCCCAAGCCCATCGATTAATGTAGTCTTAACATATACATCAACATGATGCTCCAGCTCCTGTACATGCTTCATAACACCCCAGTGGTAATTCCGTTAAAATTATTTAGGGTGGTGAACTTGCTGTTTCGGTTACTACTCTGGTCCACTAAACCCCCCAGGGTTAAACTAGAGCAACTGCAACACCCCAAAGACGAGGGGGGCATGGCGCTGCCCAATCCGTGGCTGTACTACCTGTCCTCCCAGCTGCAACAATTGGTTGGAGCCATGTCCCCTGGTCCAGTGAGCCTGACGGCCAAGCTTTTACTCTGGGGTGCTGGGTCACGGTCCATTCCGGAGGGACTGGAGGCTCAGCAGTTCCAGAAGCCAAATAGGCAAATGCCCACTTATACGCTACTACAGAACATATGGAATAAGACCAAACAATTGCAGAACGTCCAAGGGTTTACAGATTATAGTCCTATCTGGGATAACGCAACATATGGAGAATTGGCCAAATTGCAGCAAGGACCAAGGTGGCGAGCGTATGGGATAACTCACCTCACCCATATTTTCGACAATGGCAGACTAAACCCCTTCTCTACACTTAAGGTTAGACATGTCTTACCCTCTAACTTTTAATTATCTACAGCTTCAACATGCAGTTAGAGCACAAGGGGGAGCGACAGAGTGGTCCCACTTGCCTACCCCAATCTTTCACTTGATTCAAACAGCCACTGGGACCAAAGGATTCATCTCAAAATGCTACAGCATACTTCTGAATGAATACCTAAGGAAATATCCCACGAATGCTAGGCAAAAGTGGGAGGAGGACCTGGGTAACAGGGGACCAGGACCATCACCACTTGCTTCTTCAATCTAGCACAGAAAACCTCCCAATTATACACCCTCCTACAAGCTCACCACACACCAGTGAAACTGCATAAAATTGGAATCTTGGCAAGCCCTCTGTGCAGTAAATGTAAAATGGGGCCTGGTGACCTCATCCACCTCCTGTGGCACTGCCTGAAGCTCCACAGGTACTGGAAAGAGGTTGTGCATATACTGAACAGAGTGTTCCACATGGATGTCCCGTTGGACCCCATCTATTGTGTACTGGGTTCTCTGGGGGAGGTAATACCAGAAGAAGCAACAAGGACTGCATTCTCCAGGGCCCTTTTCCAAGCCAAGAAGGTAATACTAATGGGATGGAAATTAGACATGCCACCATCAATTAAAACATGGGTTCTACCCTCACACTAGAATGCTATATTTACAAGCACAGGGGGAGGCCGGTTAAGTTCGAACAACTTTGGGCCCCATGGCTTGATACTCCAGGCCTGAGCCCTCTGGAGTTGGTTAAACTGAGGCTACTGCAGGGCATTTGAGGAATTGGGAAAATACAGTACACCAAAGTCCCCCCTATACAGGGGAGTGGCGGGGGGGTGTGGGAAACGCTAACCAGGTTGGTAATGGTTCAGAATGTCTTGTGCCATGCTACATGTATGCCTATTCATGGACAATTAAGCTGTGATTGACAAGTGTACTGAACCGCCTATTAAGTTTGGAAATACTATTTACATTACTGTAATGTGAGCTATTTCTGTATTTTGTATATGTATGTATTTATCTAACTATACATTTCTGTATGCCAAAAGCCATCTGTTTGCAAGAATGATGTCCACAATAAACATTTGTTTGATTTAAAAAAAAAAAATGAGTTACAAATTGTGACGAAAGCCCCCAGTCAAGCAGGTGGTGAAAACTTGAGCCTTGGTTGCTGGTGGTGCCAGAACACTGTAACCCCTTGCAGTTACTCTTGGTGGATGGAGCAACGGGTCCTGCTGTTTTAAAATAGTTTAAAAATTGTTACAGCATGCCCCTATAAACCAGGTGCAGAAAAATTGGGCTTTGGGTGTTGCTGGTGCCCTAAATAGAGTTGTCCGTACTGAACTTTGGGGTGTCCATGACCCGGACCCGAACCCGGACATTTGATAAAAAGTTCGGGTTCTGGGTTTGGGTATATTTTTGTCTCAATAGTTTTTTATTGAAGGTTTAACATATTACAGTAGTAAATTCAACGTATTGTAATTGTAAGCACAATAGTAAATACAATATGAAATACAAAAGCCAGTGATACATAGATCGTTATGAACTGGTAGTTCAGAGAGTAATAGAATGAAAGGTGGTAGTAACATATACTATGGTTCTATAAATGCTACATCTATATATACCTTTAAGAAGTAGTTTGTTCGCTAGTTTTGACTAGAGCCTCGCTTTGGCAAGCGTGAGGCTGTCATTCTCTCTGTTCCCTGGAGTAAGAAGTTTAGTGGTATGAAGGTGGAAGATCCTTCTTGTCTCCTAGTTTTTATGTTATGTTATCGACTTTGTCTTGGTCTCCCTGGGTGGGTCCCCCCCGTCGCCTCCAGACCACCCGGTCTCCCCGTTAGGGATCATTAGCGACCGTGTGGGGGCATCCGAGGTGTGACCCCCCAGCGAGGACACTGGGTCCACTGCTGAGGTATTCGTTCACTCGAGCAGGTTAGCAGCTGGTTCCATTGAAAATACGTTTCTGTACCATTTTGCCCAGAGGTCCCATTTATATTTGGTGGGGGCATTATCACCTAAATTGTTGGCTAGGATTTGTTTGTATATGTAGTGAAGGTTGGTGGTTTCAATTAGATCAGCTATTGTGGGTGTTTCGGGGGATTTCCATCTGCGGGTTATGTTTAGCCTTGCGGCTAAGAGAATATTGACCAGAATACTTCGGGTTGATGGTGGGTAGGATTCAATGCCTAGGGAGAGAAGCACCAGTTGAGGTGACGGTGTAACTGGTAGTTCGATTATTTGTGAGATCAGTTGGAAAGTGTCATCCCAGTACTGTGATAGGTGTGGGCAGTTCCACAAGATATGTAGAAGATCTCCTGCTTTACCACATTTTCTCCAACAGTGGTTCGATTGTGTAGGGGAGAATCTGGAGATTTTCTCCGGTGTGAGATACCATCTTTTGAGTTATTTTGATTGTTAGTACCCATAATGAAGTGCTCGTTGTGGCTGAATATGTGTGTTTGAATGCAGATTGCCATTGGCGTTCTGTATATGTAGAGTCTAGGGCTTTTTCCCATTCTATAAGGTGAGCATGTTTGTTCATGGAGTTTTTCTGTTGTAGAGCATTATAGAACAGCGAAATGCCTCTTTGGTTGGGATTTGCGTGGTTGAGGAAGGCCCAAAGAGAGTGAGGAATTTTGATAGGCAGATTGGGAAGGTTGGCTAGTCTGTTTCTAATTCGAAGGTATGTGAAGGTCTCCCTAGATGATAGTGAATAAGTTGTTTGCAATGTGTGAAAGGGTTTGAGTGTACCGTTTTCTAAGATATCCCCTAGGTTGGCGATGCCATGTTCTATCCAAGGTTTTAGGGGGAGTGATGGTATGAGATATTGGAGAGTTTGGATAGGTATAGGCACAGAAAGTGCGTGTGATTGATTGTGATATTGTTGGGTCATCATTTTCCAGGTTTGTACTGAAATCGCCATAGTTGGAGGGACAGATGTTGGGACTTTGGCCGTGAGAGATGTGCTCAGTAGCCATGTGGATAGGGAGTTATCTTTGAGATAGGACGCCTCAATCTTCCCCCACGATGAAGCAGGGTTCGGTCGGAACCATTCTCTCAAATTGGTAAGTACCGAGGCATAGAAGTAGTCACGGATGTCTACATACCCTGCACCTCCTGTGAGTCTGTTTTTGATCAGTGTTTTATGGGCTCTCCTAGGTTTCTTGCCTATCCAAATATACGATGATATGAGAGATTGTAGTGACCTGAAATACGTTTGTGGAATGGGGATTTGGAGTGATCTGAAGAGGTATAAGAGTTGAGGAAGGTGCATCATTTTGAAGGCAGCCAATCTGCCTATCCAGGAGAGTTCATACTTAGATAGGTTGAAAAGATTGTCCTGTAGTTGATGTTTTAAGGGGATATAGTTGGCTTGGAATAGTGTTTTTAGGTATTTGGTTAATTGGATTCCTAAGTAGGGTATCTTTTCTTTTGCCCATTCATAATTAGTGTTGAGCGAACCCGGACTGTAACGTTCGGGTCCGTACCGAACTTTCGGGTGTCCGGGGCACGGACCCGGACATTTCAAAAATCGTTCGGGTTCGGTCCGGGTGGCTTGGGCTTGCTAAAAACTTTACAGGCCCAGGCACGGGGCCTGTGGGCTTTCAAGCCATGCCTGGGCTTGCAATGTCAGGCCCAAGCGAGTTGTGATTAATACTTACCCGTTTTCTTTTCTATGGGATGAATCCTTAGGTTAATTGGTTTATGGATTTTTGTGATAAGGTTCGGTTGATATAGGGGAATTTTGTAGTTGATGTCCTGTTAGAAAAGTTGGATAGATTCATACTTGAGAGGACCTATCCGTCTAACCGACGGAAGTTTTACTACGTGGAAGGAGTTGAGAATATGGAGAAGTCTAGTGAGGTTTAGGGGTAAGGTGTTTGCATAAAGTCCAGTGA
>BLSH010518088.1:59105-69426 GCA_018402905.1 Glandirana rugosa | reverse complement strand
CTCCTATAGGGTCAGGTTCCTGCTGTTGCTGTAAGGGACAGATTATTGTTCTAAAATCATCGCCTACTCCTATAGGGTCAGGTTCCTGCTGTTGCTGTAAGGGACAGATTATTGTTCTAAAATCATCGCCTACTCCTATAGGGTCAGGTTCCTGCTGTTGCTGTAAGGGACAGATTATTGTTCTAAAATCATCACCTACTCCTATAGGGTCAGGTTCCTGCTGTTGCTGTAAGGGATAGATTATTGTTCTAAAATCATTGCCTACTCCTATAGGGTCAGGTTCCTGCTGTTGCTGTAAGGGGCAGATTATTGTTCTAAAATCATCGCCTACTCCTATAGGTTCAGGTTCCTGCTGTTGCTGTAAGGGACAGATTATTGTTCTAAAATCATCACCTACACTGCCACGGTCACGGCCTAGTCAACCTCTAGGCTCCTACTCCACATTCACCCCCCCTTCCCATTTTTATTTTTTTATTTGATTTTAAGTTATTTTCCCTATCCCCATTTTTTTGTAGGGCACTTGTCCTACTCTTACCCCCATTTTACTTCCTTTTTCAGCCCTCTGGCACTTGCCAGGACTTTGTTTACAGCCATTTTTGTGCTGAAAAGTTTGGGTCCCCATTGACTTCAATGGGGTTCGGGGTCCGGGGTAAAGTTTGGGTCAAGTTCAGTACCGAACCCGGACTTTTATTCCTGCACCATATAATGCAGACGCTGACGATGGTTGCTTGAAATTATCAGGCCTGGGTGCTGAGGACTGAAACATTTTTCAAAGGCATCGCTTACCCGGCCACCTTCTCCACCACTCTGAACGACCAAAGCTTCAGAAACACATTGTCCAGGGCCAGCGGCAGGACATGTTCACTGCCCAGGCATTGGAAAGGCGTTGCACAAACTTTTCTTCAAGGTATCCTGAAGATGTTTCATCCTCTGCACCCTCTGCACAGGCAGGATGAGTTCTGCAACTTTACCCTTGTAACGTGGATCAAGAAGGGTTGCCAGCCAGTAATGATCCCTCTCCTTGATACCACAAATCCTAGGGTCTTTTCGCAGGCTTTTCAGAATCAGAGAGCCCATGCAGCGTAAGTTTCAGGAGGCATGAGTGTCCTCTGGGTCACTGAGGATGACATTATCAGGAACTACCTTCTCCCATCCACGTACAACTCCTTGGGTTTCTGGGGACTGAAAACCATGATCCCTTGAAGACTGCTGCGTATTATACTCCACATCCATGTTGACACACTCCTCCTCCTCCTTTTCCCATGTGTTTGGTGGCTCTGCAGGAATGCTCTCTGCATAAAGGGGGCCTTGAGAGGAAAGGAAGTTCTCCTCTTTCTCCCTCTGTTCTGCCTCAAGTGCCCTGTCCATGATTGCACGAAGCGTGTGCTCCAGAAGGAATATTAGTGGGACAGTGTCACTGATGTATGCATTGTCCATGCTCACCATCCTTGTGGCCTCCTCAAATGGTGACAGGACAGTGCATGCATCCTTGATCATTAGCCACTGAGGTGGCAAAAAAAAGCCAAGCTCCCCTGAGCCTGTCCTGTGCCAAGCTCACAGAGGTACTCATTGATTTCCCTCTGCTGTGCATGCCGCTGCTGCAACATTGCCATTGATGAGTTCCACCTGGTGGGCATTTCACAAATGAGGCGGTTGTTGGGCAGGTTGAATTCCCACTGGATGTCAGCCAGCCGGGCACTGGCATTGTATGAATGCCGGAAATGACTACAGACTTTTCTGACCTGCCTCAGGATATCTGGTATCTGGTACCTGGTCAAGAAACGCTGCACCACCAAATTCAAGATGTGTGCGATGCATGGAACATGTGTCTATTGTCCCAGTCGGAGGGCAGAGAGAAGGTTGGTGCCATTGTCACATACAACCATTCCTGGCTCAAGCTGCCGTGGCATCAACCACCTCTGAGCCTGCCCCCCCAGAGCTGAAAGAATCTCTTACCCAGTGTGGCTCCTGTCCCCAAGACAGACTAACTCAAGCACTGCATGGCATCTTTTAGCCTGACTACTTGCATAGCCCCTTGAACGCTTAGGGAGCACTACAGGTTCAGAGAACATTTCTGCAGAAGAGGCCACAGACGTGGAGGAGGCGGATGTGGCAAAATCACCAGCAGCTTTTTGGAGGCGTGATGGCAGAACTATTTCCTTCCTTCCCAGCTGCCAGCAGAATTACCCAGTGTGCCGTGAAGGAAAGGTCCCTGACCGCGCCTGCTGGACCATGAGTCAGCGGTAATATGAACCCTGCTTCTGACTGCACTGTCCAACGAGGCCTCAACATTGCCTTCCACATGACGGTAGAGAGCTGGAATGGTCTTACGTGAAAAGAATGTCTTTTGGGAAACTGCCACTGTGGGAGAGCAAATTCCACAAATTCACGAAAGGGGGCAGAGTCTACCAGCTGAAAAGGCAGCAGTTGGAGTGCTAGCAATTTGGCCAAGCTAGCATTAAGACGCTGAGCATGTGGATGGCTGGGACAGTATTTCTTTTACGGTTCAGCAACTGGGGTAGGGATATTTGCCCGCTAAATTCACCTGGTGGTGTACTGCTAGCAGATTGGCTGCAAGTACTAGTTGTGGAAAGCATTGCTACACCTTTATTCCTCTCAGTGCAGGTTTTGGAGAGGACTGCAGGTATAGTAGGGATTGAGATGCCAGATGAGGAGCAAGGAGAAGTCCACCTTGTTTTCTGGTGTGGGTTCTTCAGGTACTCTTGCCAACGATGCGATCTACTGCACATGTGCTGAAAAATGGCCACACCAAAGACATTTGGAAGTCGGCGGGGAGGCAGCAATGCCCTGCACCTGTGGAGCTCTGTGGTCTGATGCAATTGGGTGGCTGCCCTTAAGCTGGCCCCTGGAGGACATCCTGCCTTGTTGGAGTTGGGCCTCCTCCTTCTCCTCCTCACTTTCCTCCTCTCTTCTCTCAGGCACCCAAGTACAGTCCGTGTCCTCATCATCCCCTCCCTCCTTGTCCCTGGAGCAAACTTGGCAGTATGTTGCATCTGGGGGAACACGACTGCTAGTTTCTTGTCCTTTTGCGGCACCCCCTGTCTCTAGGCTCATGCTACTCCCTTTCTCAACCTGGGAACCAACATCAGAGCCTTCAAACTGCTATGCATCCTCCATCAGCATGTAACCGACACAATGATCGAACAACTCAGGTGACTCCTCCGTGCATGATGCGTAATACTGTTGACCAATTTATTAAAAAGAATCGCACTTACATGATAAAAACTAATAACAAACGATATGGAATTCCAATCTGGGGATAAAAGTGTGGTGCTAGACGAGCAGGCCTGCCTCAGCCGACGCGTTTTGTCCGCCAGGACTTCAACAGGGGTATGGACGACCTGCTCTCACCATGCTCAATTTATAAATGACATGAGCTCTCCAACAAGGGTACCACCCAGGCTCCTCCCCCTGGCGTGAGTTTCAAGCCTCACTATCGTACTGCTGGTCCAAGTCAGCCATTGGTCAGAGTCTCTGGGTGGGATTCCCAAATGAAAACACAGTAATTCATAGAATGTTACTTTCAGTATATATATAACCCAAATCGACACAAATGTACCGCTTAGGATCGCACCTGTCAGACACGGTGTAGGTCGTTCTCACGAACATCGCATTGTCTGACAGGTGCTATCCTAAGTGGTACATTTGTGGTGATTTATATCTTCACTGAGTTATCTTGTAATTGGATCTAACCCTGGGACCTTGGAGCCCTTCGGGACTACACACTTGTGGTTTTGGAATGGTTTTGGAATGCTGCCCGATGCAGATGTGTCATCACTGGTTTACTGAGGTCTACTGGTCATGCTTCGGATGATTATCTTCACATGCGCATATGCCTTTTACATTTGGTAAGAGTACCTTAACATAGGTGGTGAAGGTGCACAGAGCATGCGGGTACATTACAATCTATTGGAGTGATATCCACACATACCTTTTTCATGAGTAGTGAAAGACTTTTTTGAGAACTTTACACAACCCTGTCACGGATTTATTCATTACACATTGTATGGAGAGACTATGATTGATTTTTTGGTTTGCTCCTTTTACTGAACTTTATTGCACTATTTATTGGTTTTCATGAATCACATGGTTATGTTTTTATTTGCGCTGCACTTTTGTTTTTTATGGTTTATTGAAGCAATTTAGGAAGATTGTTGTGCCAGCGGCTTTATGCACAACTTTAATTATTTGATTTCATTGTTTAGGTAGCGCAGTATTTTGTTTTAATTCCATATACTGTACACCCCCGAATGCACTGATATATAATGTACACTCAATACGCTGCATGCATATTTGGATACAGTAGACTATATATTTGAAGACACCACGTCAAGTAATGTGCTCTATACCGTACACCCCCAAATGCACCGATATATAGTGTACACTCAATACGCTGTGTGTGTATCTGTATACACTAGACTGTATACATTTTAATACATCAGGTCAACTGTACTATATACCGTACTTACACCCCGAATGCACCGATAAACATTGTACACTCAATATGCTGCATGTATATATATATATATATATATATATATATATATATATATATATACATATACATATACATGCAGCATCCATCCATCCATCCATCCATCTGAATGCTTCTTTTCTCTCTTCACAGGTATGCTTTCATTGTTGCCATCTCCACTCTTCAACTGAATCAGCCTGCCTCTCACTGCTATCTTTTCTCAAACTGAATACTGACTGATCACATGTATATTTGGTATGCTTTCATTGTTGCCATCTCCTCTCTTCAACTGAATCAGCCTGCCTCTCACTGCTATCTTTTCTCAAACTGAATACTGACTGATCACATGTATATTTGGTATGCTTTCATTGTTGCCATCTCCACTCTTCAACTGAATCAGCCTGCCTCTCACTGCTATCTTTTCTCAAACTGAATACTGACCGATCACATGTATATTTGGTATGCTTTCATTGTTGCCATCTCCACTCTTCAACTGAATCAGCCTGCCTCTCACTGCTATCTTTTCTCAAACTGAATACTGACCGATCACATGTAGATTTGGTATGCTTTAATTGTTGCTATCTCCACTCTTCAACTGAATCAGCCTGCCTCTCACTGCTATCTTTTCTCAAAATGAATACTGACTGATCACATGTATATTTGGTAAGCTTTCATTGTTGCCATCTCCACTCTTCAACTGAATCAGCCTGCCTCTCACTGCTATCTTTTCTCAAACTGAATACTGACTGATCACATGTATATTTGGTAATTGTGTGCTTGTTACTGTTATTTCACCTACATCTGTAGCCATGTTCACACTATTTTAAAAGTTTATTTAAGCTTTAGGACTCACCTAATTTATGGCTCCCCTTATCTGCACATATTTTGCCCTTCTTGGCCCTTTTGATCATTGAATGGAAAGGTCTGCTGTGATGCCTGTGTGCTTAATATTACCCCGTAATTGATTAATTGCCCCAATCCACCCCCACCCATCTCAGTATAAAAGCAAGCTTTGCCTACGGGGGAATCATTGCAGGGGGTTATACGTTGCAGAGGGGTTCTTCTATAAAAGTGGGCACTTCCGCTCTTGCACTTCAGCGATTTGCACAAAGCGCACACTAACAACAAACTATTTTACATAACATCAGACTACAGGTAACCTCATCTTCTAAACCTTGCACATTCCTCTCTGAAACATGCATTCCTTACCTCTCCTTCTCACAATAGCAGCCTCTCTCCTCAAACTATCTTTTCTTCACCCCTCTCCCCCACCCCATAATCTGTACATATCATCCTCACTTCTCCCCTCTCCCTATTACTGCGCTCATCACCTCTTTATAACTCTTAGCCCACATGCTAACAAAACCAGGAAGCTCAAGCATGTCCCCTCATATAAATCATATTCCCATATTACTTCCCTTTCTCTTCTGCTTCTCCTAGCCTCTGGTGATATTTCCCCAAATCCTGGGCCCCCTCATTTAACCACTTCAGCCCCGGAAGGATTTCCAGCTTTAGGACTGGAGCCCTTTTTGCGATTCGGCGTTGCGTCGCTTTAACTGACAATTGCGCAGTCGTGCGACGTTGTACCCAAACGAAATTTGCGTCCTTTTTTTCCCACAAATAGAGCTTTCTTTTGGTGGTATTTGATCCCCTGCGTCATTTCTGATCACCGCTATAAACAAAAGAAGAGCGACAATTTTGCAAAAAAAAAACAAATTTCTTACTTTTTGCTACAATACAAATCCAAAAAAAAAATATAAAAAAAAATTTTTTTTCACCGTTTTTGGCCAATTTATATTCTTCCTCATATTTGCGATAAAAAAAAATCGCAATTGGCGTTTGGTTTGCGCAAAAGTGGTCGCATTTACGGATGATGAGAATTCATTTTTGGGGGTTTTATTTTTTTTTACTAGTAATGGCGGCGATCTGCGATTTTTAGCGGTACTGCGATATTAGGGCGGACATGTCGGAACGTTTTGACACTTTTTTGGGACCATTGGCATTTATATAGCGATCAGTGCTATAAAAATGCACCGATTACTGTGTAAATGCCATTGGCAGTGAAGGGGTTAACCTGCAGGGGCGCTCTAAGGGTTAACTATGTTCCCTGGGCGTGTTCTAACTGTATGGGGGACTGCCCTAACAGGAGAAGGGAAGTGGTCACAGCCTTCATGTACAGGAAGGCTGTGATCACAGCCCTTCCCCCTCACACAGAGCGGAGGTCCGTGTTTACATACACGGACCTCCGTTCATTCACTCCGGGGGGGGCATCGCGGGTAGCCGGCGGCAATCGAAGCCGCCGCACCCGCTCCCTGGCCCCCCCCCGAACACAGTGAGCGCACGCGCGTGCCTCCGGCGGCGCGCGCGCGCGCGCTCACTAGGCTCTGTATCGCGGCCGCCATCGTATGACGGCGTTTCGCGTTACAGAGCCACTCTGTCGCCGTCACTTGCCAATCAGCCGTCGGCAAGTGGTTAACACCCAACATGTCCATCACCACCACCCCACACTCTCTGGCAGTAGTCGCGATCTACGCAATTTAATCTCCATTCCCCTTCTTCCCAAAACCAGCCTCCCCTTCTCCTGTGCCCTCTGTCTGCAACAAGCTCACTGCTGTTCACGACCTATTTGTCACTAATTCCTTTAATCTTCTTGCAATCACTGAAACCTGGCTCCATGAATGCGATTCTCCTTCTCCTGCTTCCCTCTCCAACGGTGGCCTTCTCTGGACTCACTCCCCTAGGCCTAATGGACGCAAGGGAGGTGGAGTAGGATTCCTCCTGTCCCCACAGAGCACCTTCCAGGTTATTCACTCTCCTCCCTCTCTTTCACTCTCTTCATTTGAAGCCCACTGTATACGTCTATTCTCTCCAACCTCCCTAAGAATTGCTGTGATCTATCGGCCTCCTGGACTACTGTCAGCTTTCCTTGATGAATTTTCTGCCTGGCTACCCTACTTTCTCTCCTCTGAAATTCCCACTATCCTTCTTGGTGACTTTAACATCCCGGTTAACACTAACACTACCTCTAAACTTCTTAGTCTAACTTCCTCATTTGACCTGAAGCAATGGGTACAGGCTACTACTCACACTGATGGAAACACCCTCGACCTTGTCTTTTCCTATCTATGCACTCCATGCAACTTCTCCAACAATCCTTTTCCCCTCTCTGACCACCACCTTATTGGATTCTCTCTCTCTCTGTCCTGCACCACCTTTCCCTCCAATCACCAAACCGTCACCCGTAGAAACCTTCGCCAACACTTCTCTTCTCTATTCTGCTACTGACCACCTCTATAAAAAAATCTCAACCCTGTCCTGCCCCAACCAAGCCAATACCATCTACAATAAATCCCTGTCCTCCACTCTGGACAAGCTAGCTTCCCTTACCACACACAAAATCAGGCCTCGACCCCTACAACCCTGGCAAACAGACGACACCAGAAACCTCAAAAAGCGTAGTCGCGCCCTTGAGCATCGGTGGCACAAGACAAAGACTTCAACCAATACAAATCTGCCCTCCATAAATACAATTCTGGCCTCCACACTGCCAAGCAGACCTATTTTACCATTATTATTAACACCTTCTCATCCAGTCCCCGTCAACTCTTCTCTACCTTCAACTCCCTACTGCGTCCCCCCCCCATTTCCGCCCACTAACACACTCACTGCCCAAGAGGTTGCTAACCACTTCAAAAGCAAGATTGATACAATTTGTGATGAAATCTCCACTCTACAGGCATCTTCTCCAGTTAACACCCCATGTCAACAAGCACAATCGACACTATCCTTGTTCAAACCTACTACTATAAACGACGTTGCTAAACTCCTTTCCAACTCTCACCTAACCACCTGTCCATTGGACCCTATTCCCTCTCAAATACTACGCTCACCCTCTGACTCTATCCTGCACTCTCTAACTCACATCTTCAATCTCTCCCTCTCTTCTGGCATCTTCCCCAATGCTCTAAAACATGCATTGGTCACCCCCATACTCAAAAAAAACATCCCTGGACCCTACCGATCTTAACAATCTACGCCCTATCTCCTTGCTCCCATTTTCCTCCAAAATCCTTGAACGTCTGGTCTACAACCAACTGAGTGACCACCTTGTTAAGAATAACCTTCTTGACCCCCTCCAATCTGGATTCCGTCCTCAACACTCCTCAGAAACTGCCCTTCTTAAACTCACAAATGACCTACTAACCGCTAAAACCAATTGACACTTCTCTATACTCCTACTCCTGGATCTTTCGGCTGCCTTTGATACTGTCGACCACCCCCTCCTCCTCAAAAAACTTTACTCCCTTGGTCTCCGTGACTGTGCTCTTCAGTGGCTCTCGTCCTACCTATCCCATCGCACCTTCAGTGTCACGTACAATTCTACCTCCTCCTCTCCTCTTCCCTTCTCTGTCGGGCTCCCCCAAGGTTCTGTTCTTGGACCGCTCTTATTTTCTATCTACACCTCTTCCCTGGGTCGGCTGATAGCCTCCCACGGCTTTCAATATAATTTCTATGCCGTCGATACCCAAATCTACCTCTCCACCCCCCAACTCACTCCATCAGTCTCCTCACGCATCACTAACTTATTAACAGACATATCTGCCTGGATGTCCCACCACTTCCTCAAACTTAACCTGTCCAAAACCAAACTCATAATATTTCCTCCCCCAAATGCCATTTCCCCTGACTTCTCTGTCAAGAGCAATAGCACAACCATCCACCCATCCCCACATGTTAGGGTGCTTGGTGTTATCCTGGATTCTGAACTCTCCTTTTGGCCACACATCCAATCACTTTCTAAGGTTTGCCGCCTCAATCTCCGCAACATCTCCAAAATACGTCCCTTCCTAACCAATGAAACCACAAAGCTCCTGATTCACTCCCTGGTCATCTCTCGCCTTGACTACTGCAACTCCCTCCTCACTGGCCTACCTTTAAATAGACTATCCCCCCTCCAGTCCATCATGAATGCCGCTGCCAGACTTATCCACCTTACAAACCGTTCAGCGTCTGCCACCCCCCTCTGCCAATCCCTCCATTGGCTGCCACTCGCCCAACGAATTAAGTTCAAAATACTAACCATGAGCTACAAAGCCATCCACAACTCTGCTCCCAGCTACATTACCAACCTAGTCTCAAAATACCAACCTAATCGTCCTCTTCGCTCCTCTCAAGACCTCCTGCTCTCCAGCTCTCTCATCACCTCCTCTCATACTCGCCTCCAAGACTTCTCCTGAGCCACTCCCATCCTCTGGAACTCCCTACCCCAATCTGCCAGACTGTCCCCAAATCTATCCACCTTTAGGCGATCCCTGAAAACTTTTCTCTTCAGGGAAGCCTATCCTGCCGCCACCTAACCACTGCACTTTTTTATTCTCAATAAACCCATCCCCCCACAGTTATTTCCCTCTCGTATCATTTAACCCTCCCTCCTAGATTGTAAGCTCTACCGAGCAGGGCCCTCTGATTCCTCCTGTATTGAATTGTATTGTGTTGTCAAACGCGTCGTGAAATGTTATAATCCCGTCTGTCATGTTATGTTATGTTAAGTTATGTCCTCCTTAGTCTCCCGGGACGAGCCATCTCGAATGTTAGATCCTCCCTCCCAATTTACTATGCTCTCCCTTTATTGACACCCCCCTACCCAAATAACTCTTATTTTTTCACGTCACCAATCCACCGCCGTCCTATCCGAAGGGACTTCTCTTTTCAAAAGTCCCTAGCGGATTTCCACCTATCTAAACCCCTGTCAGACCGTCTAACCCCATCCCTCAAGGTCTCCTACCCTCACCGAGTCCTCTTCAGAACCTCCGCTCATACTCTCCT
>BLSH010518088.1:39045-55441 GCA_018402905.1 Glandirana rugosa | reverse complement strand
TTGACGTTTCAGCATGTGTGTCTTGTTCAGTGGTGGTCGTTTTTCAGCCTTTCTTACCTTGGCCATGTCTCTGAGTATTACACACCTTGTGCTTTTGGGCACTCCAGTGATGTTGCAGCTCTGAAATATGGCAAAACTGGTGGCAAGTGGCATCTTGGCAGCTGTACGCTTGACTTTTCTCAGTTCACGGGCAGTTATTTTGCGCCTTGGTTTTTCCACACGCTTCTTGCGACCCTGTTGGCTATTTTGAATGAAACGCTTGATTGTTCGATGATCACGCTTCAGAAGCTTGGCAATTTTAAGAGTGCTGCATCCCTCTGCAAGATATCTCACTATTTTTGACTTTTCAGAGCCTGTCAAGTCCTTCTTTTGACCCATTTTGCCAAAGGAAAGGAAGTTGCCTAATAATTATGCACACCTGATATAGGGCGTTGATGTCATTAAACCACACCCCTTCTCATTACTGAGATGCACATCACCTAATATGCTTAATTGGTAGTAGGCTTTCGAGCCTATACAGCTTGGAGTAAGACAACATGCATAAAGAGGATGATGTGGTCAAAATACTCATTTGCCTAATAATTCTGCACACAGTGTATATATATATAATATTGCACTGCCTAAACAGACGCTATATACTATATACACTGATCTAGCTGTATATAGTATATGCTAAAGGCATTGCATATACAGTATATATATATATATATATATATATATATATATATATATATATATATATATGCTAGGAAGGTACATACAGTATATATTCTTGCACTGCCTGACTATATACAGATTGCCCTATGTATATAGTATATATTTCCCTACACTAACCTGCCTGCACTAATTGACAGATGTAAGGATAGATGTTAGATTTCTCTCTCTATCTATCTATCTATCTATCTATCTATCTAGCTATCTATCTAGCTATCTATCATTCTTTTTTTCTCTTTTCTTTTTTCTACACTTTAGAAAGCTAGCTAGCTAAACTGTCTGTACTCAGGAACCTAAGCTATCATTCTAACGCCGACCACCGCGACCAACACACTACATAGAGCCGCTGTAAAAGCGGCTTTATATAGTGTGGGGTGTGGATTGAGGCTGCTGTGCAGTGATTGGCTAAAGGCACACTGCCTTTAGCCAATCAAAGCTCTCACAGAAGGCACCCCACTGATTGGCAAAAGCATGCAGGTCATGTTCATGCTTTGGCCAATCAGTGGGCGGCATTCCGCCGCCATTGGAATGCATTATGGGACATGTGAAGTTCCCGCAAATGCCCCATAATATTCGGAAACACCCGAACAGACGAACACCCGATGTTCGATTCGACCGTGAGTTTGACTCGAACTGGAAGCTCATCCCTAGTATTATTGCTCTCACTCTCTCATATGGGTCACTTTAAGTTCAACATGGCACCTCTGAGGATATGAAAAAAAAAATGTTGCTCTACGTAAAGACGGCCTAGGCTATAAGTAGATTGAAACTGAGCTGCATCATGGTGGCCAAGACCATACAGCACTTTAACAAGTGAGGTTCCACTCAGAACAGGCCTCGTCATAGTCGGCCAAAGAGGTTGAGTACAGGTGCTCAGCGTCATATTCAGAAGTTGTCTTTGGAAAATAGATGTATGAGTATTGCCAGCATTGCTGCAGAGGTTGAAGGGGTGGGGGGGTCAGCCTGTGAATGCTCATATGCCTCACACTGATTCAAATTGGTCTGCATGGGTGTCTTCCCAGAAGGAAGCCTCTTCTAAATATGATGCAGAAGAAAGCTAATAAACAGTTTGCTGACGACAAACAGACTAAGGACATGGATTACTGGAACCATGTCCTGTGGTCCGATGAGAGCAAGATAAACTTATTTGGTTCTTGCCTACAGTCAAGCATGGTGGTGGGAGTGTCATGGTCTGGAGCTGCATGAGTGCTGTCGGCACTGGGGAGCTACAGTTCATTGAAGGAACCATGAATGCCAACATGAACTGTGACATACTGAAGCAGAGCATGATCCCCTCTCTTCAGAGGCTGGGCCACAGGGCAGTATTCCAACATGATAACGACCCCAAACACACCTCCAAGAGGACCACTGCCTTGCTAAAGAAGCTGAGAGTAAAGGTGATGGACTGGCCAAGCATGTCTCCAGACCTAAACCCTATTGAGTGTCTGTGGGGCATCCTCAAATGGAAGGTGGAGGAGCACAAGGTCTCTAACATCCACCAGCTCTGTGATGTCATCCTGGAGGAGTGGAAGAGGACTCAAGTGGCAATCTGTGAAGTTCTGGTGAACTCCATGCCCAAGAGGATTAAGGCAGTGCTGGAAAATAATGGTGGCCACACAAAATATTGACAATTTGGGCCCAATGTGGACATTTTCAATTAGGGGCATACTCACTTTTATTGGCAGCGGTTCAGACATTAATGGCTGTGTGTTTACACTGTTATGCAAACTGTACACTGACTACTTTACATTGTAGCAAAGTGCAATTTCTGCAGTGTTGTCACATGAAAAGATATAATAAAATATTTACAAAAATGTGAGGGGTGTACTCACTTTTGTGAGATACTGTATATAGGCCCTGGCACTTTGCCAACTGTAAAATAATTGATGTTGTATATCTAATGGCATATACACGTGGAACCCACTATGTAGGGAAAATGAACTGTGCCATTGCCAAAGAATTTATGTTCACACTCAAGCTACATGTAATGGAAACTTGCAAACACAAATAGCAAAACACTTTAAAAAAGTACCACAATTATCAGACAGATTGCTTACACTTCATGGTGCTAGGCAGAATCTATACAAATGTAATCGGTGGGAATTTTGACAAACGGGTCTGAAAGCAATCAGTTTATCCGAATTTTCGCTTTTGGATTACAATATAGGGCCATAATTCTCTGAAACAATAAGGGTCCCACCCCCCACTGTCTCAGAGTTTCCTCCAGGAAACACCATCCCACCCTGTCAAACGCCTTTTTCGGCGTCTATGGAAAGAAGACAGAATGGGATGGTGTCCCCCCAGGCACATTCCATCAATGTGATTGTTTTCAATGTATTATCCCTAGCCTCCCGACCCTTCGTGAACCCGACTTGGTCCGAATGAATATATGTGGGCAATATTGGAGTAAGCCTATTTGCTATAATTTTAGCATAAATTCGTAAATCAGTATTTGTAAGAGAAATAGGTCGGTAATTAGCACACAATGTATGATCTTTTTCGGGTTAAGGGATAACTGTAATGTGTACTTGAGCTAAAAGCCGACCTGGTTTATTCCCCTGTTGATAGTATAATGCCAGGGTTTTATCTCTTAATCTCAGTGTCTGTTTGTTCAGAAGGGTTTGTAATTCTCTTTGTTTATCCGTGAGATATTTGGGGTGGGATTGCGTTTATGGGTTTTTTCTAATACCAACATTTCTTTTAATAATGTAGATGTTTGACTAATTCCTATTGCTTTTAATCTAGATCCGTGTTTTATAATAAGCCCCTTAGAATGCATTTTAATGTTTCCCATTGTACAGGGGGAGGGGTCTCATCATTTGCGTGATCTATCATAAAGTTTTTAATAGCTAGACGTATTTCAGTAATACAGACCTCATCCATCAATAGATTTTCATTTAGTCACCATGACCATCTTGTTTTTGTATGATTTGGGAGGTCTAGCATTATGAATACAGGGGCATGGTCTGACCAGACAAAGTTCCCCATCTCGGAAGAAGAAACTAATGGAATTACTTTTTGATTTATGAGGAAAAAGTCTAGTCTGTCATATGTATTGTGAATTTTTGAAAAGAAAGAGTAATCTTTGTCCTTTGGGTGGAGAATTCTCCAGATATCTATCAGCTTATATTTATCCATGATATTCTTGAATGCATTCGTTGGGCTGTTAGTTTGGAATAATCGAGCTGCCGAGGTATCTAATTTTGTGTCAAGGACAAAGTTAAAGTCTCCTCCTATTAATATGGCCCCTTCTGCCTTTTCCATAAGATCTTTCACTATGTTTATCCCTGTCTTAATCTGATCTTGATTTGGTAGATAAAGATTAATAAGGGTATATTTTTCTCCATAAATGGACATCTTTAGGAGCAGTGATCTACCATCCTTGCTCCCCCAGCTATCTAAAATCCGATAGGGAAGGGATCTATGAATTGCTATTGAGACACCTCTGGATTTCGAGTAGGCAAATGTGTCATGATACCATGTTGTATAATGTTTATTCTGTATACTGGGCGTGTGATTTGAGCGAAAATGCGTCCTGGAAGAAGACAATACCCACCTTTTGTTTATGAAGGAAATGTAGGATTTGTGATCTCTTAATTGGGGAATTCAGTCCTCTAACATTAAAGGAGCAGAACTTAATGGGGCCCATGAGGAGAGGGAAAAAAGAGAGAGGGGGGAAGAGAAGATAAAAAAACCCCACACATTACACTTGCTCCCCCCCTGGTGGGGATATTACAATATCCCCCTTGATCTCACACTTACTCTGCCGCATTCCACAATCTCACAATCAAATGTCTATCCCTTTCTAATTGACTAATTGTTGACTCTTACTGTTGTAAGTTCCCTAACTGAGGGGTATAGAAAAACCTTCACTAGATTGAACACACAATTTACCCCAAAGCCTGTGTTTTGTTTGTATTTTCTTTCCCTTTCCTTTCTCTTATGCTCTCTCTCCTCTCTCCCTCTCTCCTTTTTCTGCCATTATCCTATGTACAAAAGAAAAAAAGAAAAAAGAGGCCCAGGTCCCTAAAGGGGACCGGAGGGGGGGGGGAGGAAGAGGCCCAGGAAAGGGGAGGTAGGGAGGAGAAAAAAACCCCCACCCTTTTCAGATAAGTTCCCTTTAATCTCAATCTAGTGCCTTATATTATAACATACCATCTTGAATTTTGTACAACACACAGAAAACCACCCTTTTCAAATATGTTCCCTTTAGTCTCAATCTAGTGTATTATATCATAGCAAACCATCAAAATTTTATATGACACACACGAAAAAAAAAACACTTTCTGATATGTTCCCTTTAGTCTCAATCTAGTGTACAGTGTTATATCAAATCATCTTAAATTTTGTGCATAAAAGAAAAAAAAAAAAAAACACCCTTTTCAAATATGTTCCCTTTAGTCACATTTTCCTGGTATATTCCTTTTAGTCTCAATCTAGTGCATTGTATCATAACAAACCATCTTGAATTTGTGCAAAAAAAATAAAAAATTCTCTTTTCCCTTTTCTCTCCCCTCCCCCCTCCAATATCGCTATATATGTTTATATAAAAAGGACAAAAAAAAATAGAGTTCACTTTCTCTTATTGTGTTTGATAGGGTAATCCCTATATGTTCGGGCCATGTAGCCAGTGTAGCCTTTTCCCCTTATAGTATACTAAGTTCTGGAATGGAAACCTCCATTTATATAAAATTTTCTTTTCTCTCAGAACATCCACCAGGGGTTTCACTGCTTTTCTTAGGTACAAAGTATGTTTAGAAAGATCTTGCAGTAGCATTATTTTTGCTCCATCAAAATCTAGTGTTCTCTGTTAATAAGCTGCAGCCATAATTTTTTCTTTGATGTCATAAAAATGGCCTCTACAAATAACATCTCTCAGTTTCCTGGGGTCCGCATTTTTAGGGCCCAACGATCTATGTGCTCGATCTAGCCTTAATTCTGCAGTTGGGGGTTGCTCCAGCAGTGTATTAAAAATACCTTTGAGGGTTGGTATTAATTCCTCAGGTCCAGTTGCCTCTGGTAGATCCCTGACTCTGATATTGTTCCGCCTACTCCTATTTTCTTGTTCATCTGTGTCATAAATAACTTGTTTTAGGCAATACCACAATCCTTGGTTTTCTCTTTCAGCTTGTAACATTCTTTGTTCTAAGTCTAGTAGTTTTGCTTCAATAGTGTCCATTTTTTTTGAGTACCCTCTATGGAATTTTTCATTTCTAGTATTTCTGTCTTATAGCATGTTTCCAAGTGGGATACATATTTATCCATGTCCCCCCTAATTGGTAGGGATTTTATATAAGCTTCCATATTCCAAGTTTAATACAAGATTTTAAAGGAGGATGGGATTTTTGTGGTGCCACAAATGATAAACACGAATTCATTTGTTAAAAAAGCATTTTTATTTTAATATCTCATATAAAAAAAAAAAAATTGTACTGCATAAAAACCTATACAGTCTCTTTCATTGAGTCCCTAATGGGATACACGTTGGTCATTACCATACATACATACAGAACTGTTGAGATTGTGTGAGAACTTGCTATAGGTGCCTCGTGGTTCTACATGTTTCGCTAATCGCTTCCTCAGGAACAAAGAGGCTATATGCAAGTTCTAGAACAACATAAACAATAAATAGTAATTACAAAAAGGACAAATACATACAAAAAATATAAGTGCATATCTATTATAATATTGACATACTTGAATCTATACAATATAAGAAAAATAAACAAGGTTTAAGCATAATATTGAAAAGCACAATTGGGTTAATTCAACAAAAAACGAGGGGGGTATATCTCCAATGAGACCACTGTATCTTACCTGTACATGGTAAGGGTAAAGTCGCTTTGTTATCCACATTAGTTAATTGTCTTAAATCAAGTGCCCTCAGCCCAAAAAGGAGGCACATAAAAGGAGGGGGTGGGGAAAACACCCCAATTGGAGGATAGACCGCATCCGAATCCCAAATGGAGGCTGCAGAGTGAGCCCTATAAATTATGTATACCAGGTCCTTAGAGGTATTGATCTATAAATCAAACCATAAAATACATTGTTAGAGCCCCCTAATGATGACACATGAGGGCGGATTTATTCATGTTTCATGAAAAAAAAAAGAAAAGTAAAACAAAAAACAGGAAAGCAAGAGGGATACATGTACAGGGGTGGCCCTGAATGATATAGGACTGCAAGGCTAAAGGGCCTCTAGGAATTTGGGAGGGGGTAAAGCATAGAGGAGAAAGGGTCATTTAAATATGTTTAACATATTGGGACCTCCTTTGTTGCCTATAAAGCCCAAACAGGAAAAGTACAGATATGGTGTTATTACCTTGTATAATCATCCGATCCCCAGGTTACCCCTAGGTTTGGGACACAAATTCCCCAAGAATGCTCCAGAAATATCTCAATGGTGTTGGTCAGATACAAAGCTCATAGCCAGAATACAATCATAGCAATGGATACATATCCACTTCAGTTTATCCAAACGGAAGGCCTAATGCATCAAGACAAAATTAGAAAACTTTGTCGCCATATAAAGAGACAAACTTCATTAGTAAAGAACCCCATCCACCCAGACGAACGCTGAATCAGCATTCCTGGTGACTCCTCCATACAGATCCCCTCTCACCTATTTGATATCCAAGATACACCTGCCGCGTTCTCCCCCATCCAGGGAGTGGGGTGCCATGAGCATATCGCTTCATGGCATCCCCCTAAATAGAGCGACTCCAATCAGCCGGCATCGACCCAGCCGGCTGATTGCGGATGTGACACAGCCACTGCACATGTGCACCGACATCACACGCCATGACGCAGGAGCACCAGTGGAACCTGGGAACCCTGTGACCACGTGCGCAGCAGTTAGGCTGTTACCACCATCTTGCACGTTCCCAAACCACTCTCGCACTGCATAATAAAAGGGCAAAAGATGTACTTATTACATCTGAGGTCCGATACGGTGGCGGCAACCCAGAAAGCTGATTAGGGACAGAAAGGGGAGAAAAATCACCCCCCCCCCCCGTGTGTTGAACACCTAAGTGTCCTTGATAGTTGAAAAAAAAAAAAAAAAATATATATATATATATATATATATATATATATGAAAAAATATAAATAGTCTAGGTGAGATGTTTATTAAGGAACCGGGCAGTTCAAGTCCTGATACCAGATTCCCATACTGCTGAGTGATAGAGAGATCAAGATAGGGAACATTGCACTTTCTCTTTCCAGAATGGCCAGGGAAGAGGGACAACTTTCCTAGGGCCTTGAGGGGCCACAAGTGCCACTGGGGAAGAAGATAGAAGTAAAAGCGGATATGCCACAGTGGCCAATTTGGAGGGCCATCCTCCCAAGGGGAAAGGGAAGGAGGATCTGGAGATTTACGCCCACTCAAAAATCCCCTGGGAGAGTGGCCCCCCAGTCCGTACAGCCTCCCAACTGGGATCCAGGCACCGGTCCAAATCTCCATCTATAAACAATCAAAAAAATAAAAAAAATAGAGTCTCATTAGGTTAGGAGAAACCTCCTTAATGAAGTTATCAACCCAATAGTTTACAAAGAACAATATAGATACATGGTGAGCTCAAGTTTAATTATCTTTGGGCAGCTATCCTATGCAACATAATGGACTAGAAAAATACACAAGGCCTTAATATTTAATGAGTATGTAAAAGTGTATCAAAAAAAGGTTTGAACTCATGGCTTCGTTGAGTCCTGGGTAGCTTGTGGCAGACAGCAGGTATATCCATTTGGCTTCCTTTTGTAAATGTTTCTTGTCAATGTCACCCCCCCTCTCATGGGGGGGACATGATCCAAGGCCAAAAATTGCATCAGGGATAAGTCAAATCCATGATGAAACCCACTATGGCTGTCTCTGTATGGAGGAGTCACCAGGAACGCTGATTCGGCATTCGTATGGGTGGATGGGGTTCTTTACTAATGTTTGTCTCTTTATATGGCGACAAAGTTTTCTAATTTTGTCTTGATGCATTAGGCCTTCCGTTTGGATAAACTGAAGTGGCTATGTATCCATTGCTGTGATTGTATTCTGGCTGTGAGCTTTGTATGTGACCAACACCATTGAGATATTTCTGGATCATTCTTGGGGAATTTGTGTCCCAAACCTAGGGGTAACCTGGGGGTCGGATGATTATACAAGGTAATAACACCATATTAGTACTTTCTCTGTTTGGGCTTTATAGGCAAAAAAGGAGGTCCCAATATGGACCTCACAGGTGTAGGGGCATAAAGCCCTATTACCATGTTAAACATATTTAAATGACCCTTTCTCCTCTATGCTTTACCCCCTCCCCTTCCTAGAGGCCCTCTAGCCTTGCAGTCATATATCATCCAGGGCCACCCCTGTACATGTATCCCTTTTGCTTTCCTGTTTTTTGTTTTACTTGTTTTTTTTTCATGAAACATGAATAAATCTGCCCTCATGTGTCATCATTAGGGGGCTCTAAAAATGTATTTTCTGGTTTGATTTATAGATCAATACCTCTAGGGACCTGGTATACATCATTTATAGGGCTCACTCTGCAGCCTCCATTTGGGATTCGGATGAGGTCTATCCTCCAATGGGGTGTTTTCCCCACCCCCTCCTTTTATGTACCTCCTTTTTGGGCTGAGGGCGCTTGATTTAAGACAATTAACTAATGTTGATAACAAAGCGACTTTACCCTTACCACGTACAGGTAAGATACAGTGGTCTCATTGGAGATATACCCCCTCCTTTTTTGTTGAATTAACCCAATTGTACTTTTCAATATTATGCTTAAACCTTGTTTATTTTTCGTATATTGTATAGATTCAAGTATGTCAATATTATAATAGATATGCACCTATGTTTTTTGTATGTATTTGTCTTTTTTGTAATTACTATCTATTGTTTATGTTGTTCTAGAACTTGCATATAGCCTCTTTGTTCCTGAGGAAGTGATTAGCGAAACATTTAGAATCACGAGGCACCAATAACAAGTTCTCACACAATCTCAACAGTTGTGTATGTATGTATGGTAATGACCAACGTCTATCCCATCAGGGGCACAATCAATGAAAGAGACTGTATAGGTTTTTATGCAGTACAACATTTTTTTTTATATGAGATATTAAAATAAAAATGTTTTTTAACAAATTAATTTGTGTTTATCATTTGTGGCACCGTAAAAATCCCATCCTCATTTAAAAATGTGTATTGAACATTGTTTCTAGGGATGAGGTGCCTGTTCACCCAGTGATTTGACGTAATAAAAGTTTTTCCATATTCCAAGGAGGTTCTTTTCCTCCTCCTCCTCCCTTCTCAACTGTTTCTACTTGAGTGTTTATTAAAAGGCTATTTTCAGGTTCTCTTTCTGATGTTATATCCAGATCTTCGGTATTTCCTTATTCAGGTTGCTGTGACGTTTGCTGGAAATAGCCCTTTATATCTGTATTTTGTGTATTTTGAGTCCTAGGGATATTCCCCTCTTTATTCCCTATTGATCATTTTTTTGCTTTTTGTGCTTGAGATCCCTTTGGGGGCATCTTGTTTTTCTCTTGCAATCTTCTAGGTGTCTCTTTTTCTTTATAGTACAGCCTATTCGGGATCTGTTTTTTAAATTGAGGATTGAGTTGAGGATTTCCAGTCTTTTGTTTTATCTTTGTTTTATCTTAGTTTTATTTTATATTTCCCACCTCCCATCAGTGTATCTTAATAGTTGTTTTACAATTTCTATATATATAAGAAAAAAGGTTTGTAGAGTACCTGTTGTAAATTTCCTCCCAGAGCTCCTCCAACTGGTCAGATTGACCTTTTCTTCTTTTTCAGGGCTTCTAGCCCTGTATTCTGTGTTCCAAGCTCTATCCTCCTGGCATTCAGCCTCCTTATACAGGCAGGTAGATATGAGGACCAACAATGGGGTCTCTGGATTTATACCCCCACAGGGGAATCGGGGTAACACCTCCACCGGCTAGTGGGGCCAATTTCCATTCCTTTCCCCTCCCCTTCTGCCTTCAATGGGCCAGAGAGTCTAATATGAGGGGTTCTCTACACTGTGGGGGCCATGTGTTTACCTCTGCCCCTCTACTATCACGCTGGGACTGGTAGCGGAGTCTCCCTCTCCCCGGTTCTAGGGAGATTCGCGCCCCAGCGAGTTCGGCCGCAGTGCCTCCTCCGTCTCCGGCTCCGTAACTCACTGCGTTCCGGCTGTCGCCTTCCTTCGCCCTTCCTGCTCCCGGAACACTCGGTGTCAGGACTCACCTTCACCTTCCTGTTGCACTGGAGCTGGCTGCGATGTCTCCCCTCCAGGGTACTTGGCAGACCCGCGTCCTGCTCCTCTGTGGCCGGTTCTGGCCGCTGTGTCTGTTCGGCTTCTGGAGCTCACTGCATCTCAGCTCTTGTCTCAGCTTCGCTGTCTCCCGCTCCGCTGCACAGGTTCCGGTATCAAGGCTACAGCTCCCCCGAAGCCCTCTCGTTTGTCCGAGCGCAGGCTTTTTCCAGCAGGGACCTGCAAGATGGGTATGGTATCAGGCTTGGGTGTGAGGAGTTACCTCATTGTGAGGCCATCTTGGTCAGTCCCCCCCCCCCCCCTATGGCCACTGCAGTAATTTTAAAGCAGTCTTTATTATGATATAACATGATACAAAAATACTAAGCGATAATTAAGCCTTCATCAACCAGATAAAAAATATTAAAAAGTCAACGTTGTCTTGGTCAGGGATATAGCAGCTGCACACACATCCATAAACACCACAATCATTCCTGCGAATCAGCAAACAATAGTTCACAAAGATGTAAGTAACTGCAGATGCACACGTTGGGTCATTCAAGCTTATGGCTTTGCAGCCATATGAGTTGCCTTGATCTCAGCAATATCAATGGAACTAATTGATGCCAATATGTGGTGTGTCGGGTGAGGGTAGACTGGAATATAAAGGAAGTATATTAGTATCCCATAGTTAGTAATTGTCACTCAGGACATATGCTCAGTCTCTGTAGATTGGGCATAGATAATGCTGACATTATGTGAGGTCGCTTCCGGTAGCCTAGCTGTTAATGATAGGAGCTGTATAAGAGGGCTAACTTTCAAAGACTGAGGGGGCAGGTGCCGAGAATTAAAAGTTCTTGAATGGTCTCAGCATATCTCTTGCACCACCGCTCCACCACCTCTTTGCCACCATGCGGCAGGCACCTCTATTCAGGTACATATGTCCCTGTGTGAACTTTTCTCACTCCTTAATCTGGGTTGCGAACCGCTCACTACTGAATCCTGCCACCACCCACGGGGGCTGCACTCCCCAGAGCGTCATGTGCGTGATGACACAATGCTGACGTGTTTCATTATCCAATGAGCACTAACTTCCTCAGAGCAAGGAGGGGTCTGCTGACCATGGTTTAAGTAACATCAAGTCAATGCAATATTTTAATCTCACCACTAGATGTCATGCATACTCATGCTCCTCTTTATAACTCACCACGCTGGAACTATTTCAGTTTAGAACACCACCAAGTGTATAACTAATGGGCCAGTTTAATCAACTTTCTCTCTGCTATTCTTTAGGGGAAGAGAAATGGCACAACACTGATTATAAAGCTATCTTATGCTTCCAAAAAGGGCTGCAGATTGCATTCATTGTTAAAACCCTGGGGTAGTAAAGATCCTAGATTATCTATATATCCACATTTTCTCCTTGTGGAGGAGAACAGTATCAAAGTCTCTTATTCTTATGGGCAAATTCAGTGCAAAGATACCCTACACTCTTAAACCACTGGGGTCACCGTGATGGAACTACAGCCAGGGGATGGTCATCATCTTTTTTCCTAATACTCGGGATATGTTCACATACTGACATGGAGTTGTCTTTTTGTTCTCCCCCTATATATCTTATAGCATGGACTGCTTATCATGTAGATTACTTTAGTTGTTCAGCAGTTTATAAACTGCTTAATTTTAAACTGTTTTGTTCCATCAAAGTTTGCAAAATTATTAGTTCTATGGACAAAACGACAGATATGGCAGTGTCCACATACATGTATTCCTCTGATAGGGGTAAGAATAGTCAGCCAAATTCTTGTTGGAGTTCTTTGGTATTCTGAGTGAACTAACATATCGTATAGATTGCAGGCCCTCCTAGCTGTAATTAATGGGCGTGTGCCTACTATTTTTAAGATATGTGGGGGCAAGGTTAAGACATTCCAGTGCTTTTCCTTAATATTTTTAATTTGGTGTCATTGCAACCCATACCTAGTGATAATCCTTGGGTATCTGTTTTTATTAGAGATAATCTTTCCCAGGGTATTTGCCAGCAGTGTCTCTTGTTTTCTCTCACCTGCCCTCTTTCTTGCCTTCCTTGTGGATTTGTGTGAATACCCCCTCTCTCTAAAATGTTGGTGCATGTCCCTAGCCTCAGTTTGGAAATCATGGTCTTTGGAGCAGTTTCTCCTAATCCATAGGAATTGTGCAACTGTTGGGTGATGACTCTGGGCCTGTAATAGTGTATTAGCTTCCGTCTCCTTTCTAAAGGTTTTAGTAGATAGTTTATTTCCCTCAGTGGAAGGTCAAGAAAAGGCAGTGTTGCTTAATGGTGTGAGTGAGTAAGTCTGATATTTCTTTCATTAGAATTAAATTCTTGCATAAACATTGTTAGTTCTGCTAGTCCACACCATGAGTACGTCCTCAATGTAACTCAGCCACAGCTGGCAGTGGCCAAGGTACATCAAGGACTTATACACTACTTCCTCCTCCCATAGACCCAGATGGAGGCAGGCATATGCCGGGCCCAGGGTGCTCCCATGCAGGTTCCTCTTATTTGGTGATAGTTCCCACTGAGTCCCAGACCACCCTTTCTGGGTAAGCTTGTCTGGATGGGCAGTCTGTTTGATGACAGCATGCCATGGGTGCATGTGACATCATGTATGCACTGTAGTGTGAAATACTTGTCCCAGTGGGAAGCAGTCGCCTCCCATGGACCAGAAGTATAGTTCCTTCCTGAACATGGTGTGGGTACATGAGGAAGGGAGAACACAGGGGTTGGGGAAATTCTCCAGCAGTCACTTTGCCATTATAAGCTGTGCTACTGTGTACCCTAGCTTTGTGCTGTCTCCCTGGGGAGTTCTTTCTCATCCTCTAGCAGTCGCTTTAGGGCTATGTTAGCTAAAACCTAATGATTGTCTATCACTGCACCTTTTCCCAAATGTGAGCGGAGAAGTTTTGATATGCCCAATCCTGGAAGATAGTAGTACCATGCACATCTAGTGCTGGTCTTACACTTAACTATCCAGAGGACTGACACATTTGCTTTATATTGGATATTGTCTGTAAGTAGTCAAATTTAATATATAGGAACGAGAGCGGATTTCCTTATAAATAAGGAAGTGACGCACCGCTCCACATGACCCCCTGATGATGTCAGCACGTATGCCGACGAAACGCAGCATCGGGTGACTGTGAGTTTTCGGTTTGTCACTTCCGCTCCTTTGCAATTCAGGTGGACCGCAAACGGCGTCCCCTGCACACCACAATGGCTTGTAAGTAGTGTTGAGCGAACGTTCGGGTCCGTACCGAACTTTCGGGTGTCCGGGACCCGGACCCGAGCACAGACATTTCAAAAAACGTTCGGGTTCGGGTCCGGGGTTCTGGTATTTTACTCCACGTGTTGAGAAGCTGCAGGGCAGCCAATCAACAAGCGTTTCACTGGTTTGCCCTTAGAAGCCATCACAGCCATGCCTACTAATGGCATGGCTGTGATTGGCCAGTGCATCATGTGACCCAGCCTCTTTATAAGCTGGAGTCACTTGATGCTGCAGTCACATGCTCTTGGGTTAGCTGTAGGTAGAGGAAGCTGATGGCGTCAGGGAGAGATTAGAGACATTTTAACAACATCTGATCCTGCATCCTGAGACAGATTACTACTGCTGTGCTGTTGCTCTGAGGACAGATAGCAGAAATTTGAGATTTCACATACCGTTGCTTTGAGTTGCAGATCAAACTCTGCATAAAACAACGATCGCCACGATCATGCACAACGATCAGATTGTTGGAGTAATTTGAGATTTCAAATACCGCTGCTTTGAGTTGCAGATTGCAGATCAAACTCTGCATAAAACAACGATCGCTACGATCGTGCTCAACGATCAGATTGTTGGAGGAATTTGAGATTTCAAATACTGCTGCTTAGAGTTGCAGATTAAACTCTGCCTAACGTAACGATCGTTACGATCGTACACAACAATCAGATTGTTGGAGTAATTTGAGATTTCGCATACTGCTGCTTTGAGTGACACATTGCAGATCAAACCCTGCCTAACACAACGATCGTTACGTTCGTACACAATGATCAGATTGTGGGATCGTACACAACCATCAGATTGTGGGAGTAATTTGAGATTTAACATACTGCTGCTTTGAGCGATCTGACTGCACTAGGTAGAGGCTTCTGCTTAGAGGGACAGATTATTGTTCAAAAAACATTGCCTACTCCTATAGGGCCAGCTGTTGCTGTAAGTGACACATTATTGTTCAAAAATCATCTCCTAGTTCTAAAGGGAGAGCTTCCAGCTGTTGGTGTGAGCAATGCATTTCTTGCACCAAAATAAAAGGTCCGGCTACGTTGGTGTTTTAAAAAAAAAAGGTATTAATTGGTATTAATAAATACTTACATAGGGCTACATAATACATTTGCGGGCACAATGAGGAGAGCAAATAAGGGACGTACGTGGTCATGGTGCTGCTGGTGATGCTGGTGCTGCTGGTGTTGGTGGTGTTGGTGAACCTCCTGTTGGAAGGAGAGGACGTGGTCGAGGTGTGCCAGCTACACGCACAAGGGAAACACCTTCCTCAGGTAGCCAACAGAACCGTCACCGGTAAATGGTAACCCCGAATGCCCCTCAATGATTGGTGAATCCAGAACAAGTACAGGTGATAGTAGATTGGGTGGCTGACAATGCCTCCAGTTCCTTCACATTGTCTCCCTCCCGGTCCCTTGATGAAAGCTCAGAGTTGGCACCTGAACCCTATGGCCATCTGTCTTTCACCTCAGCCCCTTGTAAATTAGCCAAGCAGTCTGAGCCCCAAGTCCTGCAAGAGACTCTTATGCTTTTTGATGACTGTCCTGGTGTGCTTTCCGTGGGCCATCCACATAGCGCTGCTCCAGAAGTGTAAGACATTGAGTGCACCGATGCCCAACCACTTCTGTTGCAGGATGAGGACATGGAAACACCAGCGCAGCACATTTCTGATGATGACGAAACACAGGTGCCAACAGCTGCAGCTTGTCTCAGTGTGCAGACTGACAAGGAGGGCAGTGGTGAAGGGTGGGTGGAAGATGATGTGGAGGATGATGAGGTCCCAGACCCCACATGGAATGAGGGTCATGCGAGTGACGTGGGAGAAGGAGGTTTGAGGTGTGCAGTGAGCGTACTGGGAGTAAGGTACACCCCAGACCCTGGAGTAGTAGGAGGTGTAGTAGAAGGTGGGTGGGAAGTGGTGACGGGAGGAACAGTCAGACGTGTGACTCTGTTCGACGTCGACAACCGTGGACACAAAGCAGTAGTAGTCTTTACACGACGCGACCACAAAGGTACAGGAGTAGGACGTTGTCTTCACCAACCCGTAGCCACGTGAGTTACAGAATGTGAAGACCTCGTCGCGATACACCTACCGGGTGCCTTTCGTGTGGTCCTGTCAGTAGTTTTTCGTATTCTCAGAGA
>BLSH010518088.1:17723-33488 GCA_018402905.1 Glandirana rugosa | reverse complement strand
CGACTCCTTGTAACTCCTGCATGAGTACCACACCTGACCCTGGTATCGTCTTGATTGTTACACGTTCTTAACTTAAGCTGGCTTTCTTTATAGTCTGAATGAGTGAGTGTGGTAATTCGTTGTGACGGAAAAGAACTGGAAGGGGACTCCCTTTATTTGGTAGATGATTTTGGAAATCTTTCCTCATTTGCCAGCAGTGTCTCTTGTTTTCTCTCACCTGCCCTCTTTCTTGCCTTCCTTGTGGATTTGTGTGAATACCCCCTCTCTCTAAAATGTTGGTGCATGTCCCTAGCCTCAGTTTGGAAATCATGGTCTTTGGAGCAGTTTCTCCTAATCCATAGGAATTGTGCAACTGTTGGGTGATGACTCTGGGCCTGTAATAGTGTATTAGCTTCCGTCTCCTTTCTAAAGGTTTTAGTAGATGGTTTATTTCCCTCAGGGGAAGGTCAAGAAAAGGCAGTGTTGCTTAATGGTGTGAGTGAGTAAGTCTGATATTTCTTTCGGTCGAATTCAATTCTTGCACATTGTTAGTTCTGCTATGGTCCCAGTCCACACCATGAGTACGTCCTCAATGTTCCTCAGCCACAGCTGGCAGTGGCCGCGGTACATCAAGGACTTATACACTACCTCCTCCTCCCATAGACCCAGATGGAGGCAGGCATATGCCGGGCCCAGGGTGCTCCCATACAGGTTCCTCTTATTTGGTGATAGTTCCCACTGAGTCCCAGCCCACCCTTTCTGAGTAAGCTTGTCTGGATGGGCAGTCTGTGTGATGACAGCATGCCATGGATGCATGTGACATCATGTATGCACTGTAGTGTGAAATACTTGTCCCAGTGGGAAGCAGTCGCCTCCCATGGACCAAAAGTAGAGTTCCTTCCTGAACATGGTGTGGGTACATGAGGAAGGGAGAACACAGGGGTTGGGCAAATTCTCCAGCACTTTGCCATTATAAGCTGTGCTACTGTGTACCCTAGCTTTGTGCTGCCTCCCTGGGGAGTTCTTTCTCATCCTCTAGCAGTCGCTTTAGGGCTATGTTAGCTAAAACCTAATGGTTGTTTATCACTGCACCTTTTCCCAGATGTGAGCGGAGAAGTTTTGATATGCCAAATCCTGGGAGATAGTAGTACCATGCGCATCTAGTGCTGGTCTTACACTTAACTATCCAGAGGACTGACACATTTGCTTTATATAGGATATTGTCTGTAAGTAATCAAATTTAATTTGATTTCCCTATAAATAAGGAAGTGACGCACCGCCCCACATTACCCCCTGATGATGTCAGCATGTATGCCGACGAAACGCAGCATCGGGTGACTGAGTTTTCGGTTTGTCACTTCCGCTCCTTTGCAATTTAGGCGGACCGCAAACGGCGTCCCCTGCACACCACAATGGCTTGTAAGCTTTTTTATTATTTTATGCTTCATTTTTAATGTTGAATAAATGTGAACGTACTAGATGAAGAGATTCCTACTGTGGCAGATGATTGTCCTTTGACGGAGACTGTCTACATTCCAATGCGCTGTTGATTCCTGTAATGGGAATCATTGGCTTCTGGTGAGTAGGATGTGCCACCAGGTGCCTGGTGAAGGGTTCACACATTGGATGGTACTTCTGAGGATCAATACTATGTACCCAGTACATTTTGGGCTACCTCAGACTGGACACTATTCTTACTGGATGCTGTTCATCATATTTTCATCACATTTTTATCACATTTTTTGATAATACTGGACTTTGATTAATTTTTAAGAATCACGTAACTGTTTACTCTGCTTTTTGAACTACACATAACAATTTTTTGATGACTTTGATTGGACTGTCATATTACCAGTGTTGATGTATTTTATCAAGAGTTACCTGCACAATTATATTTGAAATTCACTGTGGCTTGATAGGGCTGACTTACTCGGCTGCACAATGGCCCTGATTTACTGTACCTCCCAAATCTACTCCAACAGTGCCTTAAAATAACTCCCAATTAAAGGCAATTACAACTTCAGCTCTCACAAAAGGGAGTAAATTAACTCACATGCGGCGTCTATTTGCCTGTGAAGATGCCTCTCAGATCACATGCCTGATGTTGGCTGTAATTGAACCTGTGATTTCAGAACTCCTCCATTTAATGCTTGTGTGCAAGTTCATTGCCATAAAAAAAAAAAAAAACATTACCACCCCTCTCTCTAATTTTAACAGCCTTAGCCCTAAGGGAAATGTCTTTATAGAAAAAAGTTTATTAATTTTTTTTTTTTTCAGGAGCAGTGGTTTTAATAATGGTTAGGCTGGGTTCATACTAGTCCGATTCTCGGACTGACATTAGGAGCACAAGTTGCATTACCTCACAAAAACAATGATTCCCTATGAGAGCCATCTTAACTGGTCTGACTTGTGTTTTTCAAAGTCGGACCGACTTTGAAAAAGGTTTCTGCACTTCTTTTGTCCGACTTTGATCCTACTTTAGCCCATTGAAAGGCATTGAAGTCGGATCAAAGTCGGATTAGTGTCTTCACTGATCCGACTTTGGCATGCAACTTATGCTCTGGGGATCTTGAAGGGGAACTCCATGCCCAATTTTTTTTTTTAAAAATGGCATGGGTCCCCCTCCAAGAGCATACCAGGCCCTTTGGTCTGGTACTGATTGTATGGGGGAACCCCCACGCCAAAAGAAACGGCATGGCGCCCCCCGAAATCCAGACCCTTATCTGAGCACGCAGCCCGGCAGGCCAGGAAAGGGGGTGGGGACGAGCGAGCACCCCCCCTCATGGACCGTACCAGGCCACATGCCCTCAACATGGGGAGTATGGGTGCTTTGGGGCAGGGGGGGCTCTGCACCCCCCCACCCCAAAGCACCTTGTCCCCATGTTGAGGACAAGGGCCTCTTCCCGATAACCCTTGCCGGTGGTTGTCAGGGTCTGCGGGCGGGGACTTATCAGAATCTGGTCCCCCACCCTATGTAAAGGAGTATGGGGTACATCGTACTCCTACCCATTTACCTGGAAAGAAAATGTACAAAAAAAACGCACTACACGGGTTTTTTAAATATTTTATTAAATCAGCTCCGGCATCTTCTCCCTCTCCGGTGTCTTCGGCTCTTTTGCGGGGGTCTTCTATCTTCTGAAGGGTCTTCTTTCTTCTTCTCTGCGGCGTCTTTTGCTCTTTTGGCGGTCTTCTCCGCTGTCCCCTTCCCTCTGGTATGCTCCTGGAGGGGGACCCATGCCATTTTAAAAAACAAAAAATGGGCGTTGAGTTCCCCTTCAAGATCCCCAGAGCATAAGTTGCATGGTATTGTCGGATCCCTGTTCACAAAAAAACGGTTCGACTTTGACCCTATGTAGAACCGTAAATCGCACAGCAAAGTAGGATCAAAGTTGGACTGTTTTTTTTGTCGGATAGTGTGAACCCAGCCTTAACCACTTGCCAACCGTCAACCGCAGGTTGACGGCGACAAGATGGCTCTCCTGGGCAAACCACCGTCATCTGACGGCGGCTGCCAGATCACGCTCACTGTGTCCGGGGAGGGCCAGGGAGCAGGTGCGGTGGACTCGATCTCCGCCGGCTACCCCCGATGCCCCCCCCGGAGTGAAAGAACGGAGGTCCGTGTAAATAAACACGGATCTCCGTTCTGTTAGAGGGGGAAGGGAGTGATCACAGCCTTCCTGTATATGGAATCTGTGATCACTCCCCTCCCCCTGCCAGTCAAACACTAAGACAGTTAGAACACGCCCAGGGAACACAGTTAACCCTTAGAGCGCCCCCTGCAGGTTAACGCCTTCACTGCCAATGGCATCTACACAGTAATCAGTGCATTTTTATAGCACTGATCGCTGTATAAATGCCAATGGTCCCAAAAAAGTGTCAAAATGTTCCGACATGGGGGGCGTGGTTTGCGCGCGCCACAAATGGAAGCTGCCTGAGGGAGCTCCGAGCTAACAGGGAGAACGAAGCGATGACAGCCCAGATGAGACACCGCCAAACTCCACCACAACAGAGTGACATCTCCCTCAACACCGGAGGCGTGTCACGGAAATGAAAGGATGACAGGCGGCCACACAGATTAACAGAATTTTTCGTTCCCTCCACACGAGGGAGAAGACAAGATGGCGCCGACAATGGAGACGCAGCACAAGCCAGCAAGGCCCAGGATCACTACACTGATCTCCCGGATGCCGAACCCCAACTGAACAGGACAGACTCATCTCCGCAACACAACTCACCTCCAAACAGCCCTTCGTGTAACAGCCCAGCCAAAATGAAGATGCGAATGGACGACCACACTGAAGGACCGGTGAGTAAGGGAGAAGTACCCACCACACAATATGACATTGAACGCCTCTATTGCGGCCTTTCCAACAAATAATCAGCCTGTCATGGACACTCTCCTGAAAGACATGCTAGTGTCACTACAGCAGTCCATCCACGCAGACTTTACTAATTTAACCAAAAATATAACCTCTGAAATCGCATCATTGAGAGATAGAATCCACACTGTGGAAAATTCTGTTAGCGACATCACCCACACAGTTAATGAGCTAATTGATGCCAACGAAGACACAATTGAGGAAAATCAGTGGATCCGCGGGAAAATTGCAGATTTAGAGGACCGGGCTAGACGGGACAATCTAAAACTAAGGGGGGCCCCCGAAACAGTGCCACCCCAAGACTTAAACAAATTCGCTACGGACATGTTCCGAGCCCTCCTACCGGACCTACAGCCCATAGAACTGACAATAGACCGCATGCACCGCCTGCCCAAGCCATCCTTTCTGCCAGATACAACACCTAGAGATGTGCTCATGAAAGTACACTTCTATGCGACTAAGGAGCAGATCCTAAAAAAAGCTAGAGCTCTGGGGAAATTACCAGAACCGTACGATGGTATCCAGATATATGCGGATCTATCAAAGCACACCATGGAACTCAGACGCCAGCTCAACACAATCACGAAAGCATTACACAATCACAATATAGGGTACAAATGGGGCCACCCGACTAAAATCGTCATAGAAAGGAACGGCAAAACCTACAATATCACATCATCATCATCAGGCCTAGCCCTATTAAAGGAGTGGGGGATTATCCCTGAACCTGACAATTTGCAGCACATCAGGAAACCCCAGTATACTGGGCCGCCTCTATGGCATAAGTCACACAAACAATTCCGGCCCAAATTCTGAAAGGGCTACACGCCAATTATCCTAAACACCACCACCTCCTCCCTGGAATAGCTCCAAAATTACGGCTCAAAACCACTACGAACTTGTTCCCCCTGACATCAGAAATGCAGCTTGGGAAACAAACTCCCCGCCGCAAGTTTTTTTTGTTTCTTTTTTATATGTTACTCTTGCCTATCCGATCTCCCTCTTTCTCTCCCCCCACGCCACTCCAATCCTGAGGACACCCACTGCATCACTGAAGCTGGAAACTATCCATCACAAGCAACCAAGGAACCCATGGCACACCAAGAACCGGTCTTCTAAAAGTGAGTACTCAAACACGCACCACCTAAAAACACCAAAATGGACACGAAAATAATATCCATAAATGCCAAAGGCCTTAACCACCCAGTCAAGAGGGCCTCTATTTGGCAAACAGCCCTAAAGATGAGAGGGGACATTGTATACAAGAGACACACTTTAAGACGCAACCCCAAGATTCCAACACGTTAAATTCCCCAAAGTTTACCTAGCGAGCAGCCCTGAGAAAAAGAGTAGCGATTGCCATTAGGAACTCTACAGACTTTAAATTGCTCCAAACGCTTGCTGACCCAGTAGGAAGGTATCTAATACTGATAGGGGACCTGAACTCCAGTAAAATAACACTGGTATGTGTACATGCACCTAACTCGAGGCAAATATCGTTCCTCAACAAATTAAAAAAAAAGTAAACAAGATACAGCAAGGAGCATTGATACTTTGCGGGGATTTTAACCTTGCCCCAGACACCCAATGGGACACCACCAATCATAAACCCAGGAAAACCACACAATTAACCCATTTCCTCAAAGTTAACGATCTGTTCGACGTTTGAAGATGTCACCACCCAACAGAAAGAGAATTCACTTTCCACTCACTGGCACACAATTCCTACTCGAGAATTGACCTTTTTATAGCGGACAAATGGATTCTCCAGAAGAGCTCAAACTCCCACATTGACTGAATAACATGGTCTGACATCACATTAGTCACTGCAACCCAGAAAACCCCACCCACTGTATGGAAAGCAAACACCTACCTGCTTAAATCGCCTATCTATGCAGACAAAATTCAGGAATAATTAAGATATTACTTCATACATAACGCTGGATCAGTTGAGAAAGTATCCACCTTGTGGATGGCCCACAAAGCGTTCATAAGGGGGATACTAATAAAATACAGTTCAATTGCAAAGAAAAGGAGGATGCAGCAGCTAGACGAGATTTCAACCCAAATTAAGTCCCTAGATCAGTGTTTCCCAACCCAGTCCTCAAGGCACACCAACAGGTCATGTCTTCAGGATTTCCATTATTTTGCACAGGTGATTTTATCAGTTTCACTGCCTTAGTAATTACCACAGCTGTTTCATCTGAGGGAAATCCTGAAAACATGACCTGTTGGTGTGCCTTGAGGACTGGGTTGGGAAACACTGCCCCAGATGACCAAAATAAATCCTTCCCATCAGCATCACTACAACAAAAATTAAGAGACCTGAGGCAAGAATTTAGAACCCTCCTACTAGATAAATATGAGCATAACTTTCCCAAATTAAAAGCCACCCAATACTCTGTGGGTAACAAAGCAGGGAAACGAATGGCTATGCGCATCCGGGGTTTACGCAACCAGACCAAAATCCCACTCCTACAATACCCCACCCCTAATGAGAAGATTATCAATCCCCAAGACATGGCCGATGCTTTTAGCCACTACTACGAAAAACTATATAACCTTAAAGACGACCCAGCCACTCCCCAACCTTCTCCCCAGGCTATTCAAGCATTCTTAGAACAAATTAAACTACCGAAACACACCTACACAATTAGAATCCCTGAACCTACCCTTCACGGACCAAGAAATAACACAAGCAATTCAAAAAACACCACCCGGCAAATCACCAGGACCTGATGGTCTCCCAAGGGAATATTACAGCCAATTCCCACAAATACTCACGCCCCACCTAAGAGATCTCTTCGAAGAAGCTGCGTCCTCCTCCTCCTTTCCCAAAGAAATGTTGACTGCTATGGTAGTAACTATCCCTAAACCAGGCAAACCACCCCCCACACCCCAGAATTTCAGGCCGATCTCGCTGCTGAACGTTGACGTAAAGCTATATGCTAAAGTCCTCGCAACAAGACTAATGGAATATATACCCATGCTGATTCACCAAGATCAGACTGGATTTACTAAAGGGCGACAATCCTCTGACACAACTAGGCGATTAATTAATATAACCCATTGGGTACGTAACACAGGAACGCCTTCTCTGCTCCTATCTTTGGACGCAGAGAAGGCATTCAACAGAGTCCACTGGGGCTACTTAAAAGCAGTTCTCAGCGAGTTCGGCCTAGCAGACCAAATTCTATCAGCAATAAGCGCTTTATACTCAACACCATCGGCCTCTGTACTGGGAGCAGGCATGGTCTCCAAGACTTTTAATATCACGAACGGCGCACGCCAAGGCTGCCCCCTGTTGCCAATCATTTTCAACATGGCAATGGAACCATTAGCAGAACATATAAGAATGTCAACGAAGGTACAAGGGGTTAAAATTGGCGACAGAGCACAAAATCAGCCTCTTCGCTGATGACGTTATTCTCATGATTACAAATCCACATTCATCACTAACAATTCAAGACACTCTCAACACCTTTAGCTCCATTTCCTACTACAAGGCGAACCCAACCAAATCCCACATCCTAAACTTAAGTGTAGACAGCGTTTCAAAAACGTACTAATGCAGCAATTTCCTTACCAGTGGTCAGACTCACAAATAACATACCTAGGAATATCACTAACAAACCACCCCAACAACCTGTACAAAGCAAATTTCATACCCTTTAAAACAAAATACATAGACACTCTTACAAACCTATCTAGATATGAACTCTCCTGGGCTGGGAGACTAGCAGCCTACAAAATGTTAGTACTCCCCCAACTATTATACTTATTTCGCTCCCTACCCATACCAATACCACAATCCTACCTAAACAATCTCCAAACACTTCTAGGCAACTACATCTGGAATAATAAGAAACCACGTGTTAACAGAAATTGGTTCTACAAACACCACACAGCAGGGGGATCAGGCTTGGTTAATATTCAAGACTATTACTATGCTTCCATATTAACCCAACTGAAAGCATGGTTCCTAGAGGAGAGCACCCCCTTATGGTGCCATATAGAAACCCAAAACTTCCCTAATCATAATCTAAAAGCAACTCCCCTCCCAAAATATCTGCCACCATCTGTGTCAGCGACTGCAAAAGTCTGGAGGAAATTTAGAAACATGACATGGCAATATACACAGACCAGCCCACCTCAGATTCCAATCAATCTTATCCATGAACTAATTCCAAACTTCCCATCAGCTCCTTGGACAACAAGTAATATAACTACACTAAATGACTTACTCGTAAACAACAAGCTTAAACCATTCCAACACCTTCAAGACAAGCTTAAACTCACAGAAATGAATACGTTTCAATACTTCCAACTACAACACTGCATTTCCAAAAACCCTCATTTATTGAAGCAAACCCCAACAAATGCACTACAATATTACTCCCCAAAAAGCAAAGCAACGAAAGGGATTACCCTATTCTACAAACTAATACAAGAAAAATCACACTTTCACCACAACAAAACAATATATCAATGGGAGAATGACTTAAAACAACATTTCACAGTAGAACAATGGGAACACGCCATCCGCTCTATATACAAAGCCACTACACGCACAGCCCTACGAGAACTAACTCAAAACATCATACAACACAGATACCTCACTCCTCATAAACTGGCCTCCTTTGACAAAACCACACCCCCGTCCTGTTGGAGACTTTGCGGAGGCATTGGCACATTGTTTCACATAATGTGGGAATGCCCCAAGATAACCAAGCTTTGGGCAGAAATATTCAAAATCCTATCCGAGATTATAGGCTCCCCCAACAAACCGTCCCCTCCACTCGGCCTATTTAACCTCAGTATAGAAAACATCCCCCACGACCTACATAAAACGATCACACATATACTCCTAGCAACTAGACACAACATAACAAAACACTGGAAATCCACAACTGAACCACAAATATCGCAGATATTAAAACAAGTACATGAACACCAAACATATGAACTAATCCTCTCAACAAACCTGAACAACTACAACAAACTTAATCGACTATGGTTGCCATGGGTACAATGGTATAAAGGAAAACCCTAACATCTCCCTCAGTATTCTACAAAGTGATTCACATCCCTGTTCCACACTCACATCTTCCTGCCTTTCCTCAACTTTCCCCTTTTTCCTTTCCTTTGTCCTTTTCTTTTGTTTTTCCTACCTCTTTATCACACGGCACCATAACCACTCTCCGATTGATAGTTTTCAGGTTTAGTTAACCAAGAAAGCCTTATGTATGTATATAGTTGAACTGTTCTTACCAATAGTAATGAAAAAGGTTCTAATAATACTCGAGTATGACACTGGCACCCCATGGCCCCTAAAAATGAAGTCAATTTGAACCACTACACAATCTTGGCCCGAATGGCTCGACCTGCCATCTCTCCAGACACAGTAAGCTCCCAATAGGGGTGTCGGAGGAAGAAGTTAACTGAGCTAGCCAGAGATCAAACACTGGAAAACCAACCCTGGGGAGGCCAAGTGTCAAACTGGAGAAGTAAGTATTGTTCTGTATTTACTACTGAAATTGACTAATACTCAATGTAATGGAAAGATGGCTTTCATGTAATCGGATGTATAAACACATGCATACCTTCGCTTGAATGTAAGATTACGGTTTAACAAAAAAAACTTCAATAAAAACTAATGAAACCAAAAAAATAAAAATATTTTGCGCAAACCAATCAAACGCCGATTGCGATTTTTTTTATCACAAATATGAGGAAGAATATAAATCGGCCAAAACCGATGTAAAAAAAAGTTTTTTTTAAATTTTTTTTTAATTTGTATTTTAGCAAAAAGTAAGAAATTTGGGTTTTTTTGCAAAATTGTCGCTCTTCTTTTGTTTATAGCGGCAATCAGAAATGACGCAGCGGTGATCAAATACCATCAAAAGAAAGCTGTATTTGTGGGAAAAAAAGGGCGCAAATTTCGTTTGGTTACAATGTCGCACGACCGCTCAATTGTCAGTTAAAGCGACGCAGTGCCGAATCGCAAAAAGGGCTCTGGTCAGGAAGGGGGCAAATCCTTCCGGGGCTGAAGTGGTTAAACTGACAAAAAAAAATATTCCTTTAACCACTTCAGCCCCGGAAGGAATTCACGCTTTAGGACCTGAGCACTTCTTGCGATTTGGCACTGCGTTGCTTTAACTGACAATTGCGCGGTCGTGCGACGTCGTACCCAAACCAAATTTATGTCCTTTTTTACCCACAAATCTTTTGGTGATATTTGATCTCCTCTCATTTCTGATCTAAATAAAAAAAGAGCGACAATTTTTCAAAATAACCAGTTTTTCTTAATTTTTGCCAAAATTCATACATTGTAAAAAAATAAACATTTTATTTACTTGTTTTTGGCCGATTTTTATTCTTCCTCCTTTCTTTGCAAAAAAAAAAAAAATAGCAATTGGCGTTTATCGTTTTGTTTGCGCAAAAGTTGCTGCATTTAGGGATGATGCAAATTAATTTCTGGAGCTGTATTTTTTAAAATTTTTTTACTAGTAATGGCGGCGATCTGCAATTTTTAGCGGCACTGCAATATTGCGGCAGACATGTCGGAACATTTAGACATTTTTTTTGGACCATTGGCATTTATTCAGCAATCAGTGGTCTAAAAATGCACTGCTTACTGTAGAAATGCCATTGGCAGTGAAGGGGTTAACCTGGAGAGGGTTAACAGTGTTCCCTATGGGAGTTCTAACTGTATGGGGGCTGCGCTGCCAGGGGGAGGGGAGTGATCATGGCTTCCATGTACAGGAAGCCTGTGATCACCGCCCTTCCACCTCTGTCCGAACGGAGATCCGTGTTTACATACACGGACCTCCGTTCTTTCACTGCAAAGGGGCCATTGAGTGGCGATTGAGTCTGCCCTACCCGCTCACTGCCCCCCCCCCCGAACACAGTGAGCGCGCGAGCGTGCCTCCAGCAGCATGCGCACGCTCACAATGTTAGTCATCGCAGCGGCTGTCAGGTGAGGGCGGTTTGCGATAACAAACCACTTTCCCGCCATCACGCTGCGGTGGGCGGGTGGTAAGTGCTTAAATATCGTGCTTGAAGGGTCCCCTTAGTATGGATCACTGTGATGTTTAGAACAGTGGCACCGCAAAATGACATTTGTAAAGGAAAATTGTCATTCAAAATCGGTCGTGGCTGGAATGTATTGCTGGTTCCCTGCAATATAGATAAAGATCACTGAAAAAGCATTGCGTTGGGGTCCCCCCAGTCCACACCAGGCCCTTCGGGTCTGGTATGGATTTTAAGGGGAACCCCACACCAAATTTATAAAAAATGGTGTTGGGCTCCCCCCAAAATCCAAACCAGACCCTTATGCGAGCATGCAGCCCTGGCATGGCAGGGGGTGGGGACGAGTGAGTGCACCCCCTCCGAACCTTATCAGGCCACATGCCCTCAACATGGGGAGGGTGCTTTGGGGTCTGGTTTGCATTGTGGAGGGACCCCAACGCCATTTTCCCAAAATTTGGCATGGGGTTCCCCTTAAAATCCATACCAGACCTGAAGGGCCTGGTACGGACTTTGCGGGGGACCCCTACCCAAAATTTCTGTTTAATTTTAGCATGGAGTTCCTCTTAAAATCTATGCCAGACCCTTTTCCGAGTGTGCATGGACTGTATATAGTCTACACAGTTTAGTGGTTAGCATTTTCGCCTGGGAACAAATGGGTCATTGGTTCAATTCCCAACCACAACACTACCTGCCTAGAGGTTGCATGCTCTCCCTTTGTCTGTGTGGGATTCCTCCAGGTACTCTGGTTTCCTCCCACACTCCAAAGACATGCAGGTAGGTAAATTAGATCCTGTTTAAATTGGCCCTAATATATGTATGAATGCGAGTTAGGGACCATAGATTGTAAGCTCCTTGAGGGTAGGGACTAATGTGAATGTACAATATATATGTAAAGCAACAGGACTATACAAGTCCCTGAAATAAATTAATGCAGTGTATTATATATACCATACTGTACATATATATTCTTATGCCACTGCCTAACTTTTTGCTATCTCCGCAAAAGTTTTCACTATATTTTGCCTCTGTGTAAGTGGCCTTATATAGTGTGGGTGTGGACTCAAACCTGCTGAGCAATGATTGGCCAAAGGCACCCTTCCTTTGGCCAATCATGGCTCTCACAGCAGAGCATGCGGTGATTGGCCAAAGCGCATGTACATGCTTTGGCAAATCAGCGGGCAGCATTCCCCCACAATTTCACTGCATTATGGGCCATTCAAATTTCCCACCAGCACCCCATAATGTTCAGGATTCGGCAACCCCCCTGATGTTCGATTCAAACATACTTTTGAGTCGAACCGGGGGACCATCCCTATTGACCATGGATGTACTTCGCAAGACACTTTAACATAAAAAATGGGACAAAAAATGTCTCAATTTTTAAATACATTTTTACACTTTTTAGGTGAATGGGTATGATGTACCCAATACCCATTCACATGGGGGGCCAGGTTCTGGTGGCCCCCTTGTTAATGGGTGCTTCCAAATTTTGATCAGCCCCCCCACCCACCACGGTTGTCAGGAAGAGGCCCTTGTCCTCAACATAGGTACAAGAGGCTCTGAGGGGGGTGGGGGCGGCACCCAGAGCCCCCCCACCCCAAAGCACACACTGCCTCATGTTAAAGGCATGTGGCCTGGTTTGTTCCAGGAGGGGGGGCAGGCCCTCACTTGCCCCCCCCCATCCTGACCTCCAGGCTGCATGCGCAGAAAGGGTATTTCGTTCGGGGGGAATCCCCCAGCGTTTTGTAACATTTGGAGTGGCCTTCCTCTTAAAATCCATCCCTGAGCCAAAGGGCTTGGTATGGATTTGGGGGGTGAGGGAGAATACATTATAGCCGCAAGCAAGTTGAAATTACATTTTTGATCAATGTAGGGGAGAATGTGGGAGCTATATGTGGTGTGGGTGGGGTTCATTGATTTATTTGGCATCACCACACAATTGCTTGCAACCCATGTGCACACAGCACTTCCTGTTTCCAGCCACATTACACTTCCTCCTGATGTATATCTAAAGACTATACAAATATAAATGAGACAATGACTTCTCAGTGCTGGTACACACTAGTGTGATACGGGAACCCTGCGAATCCACTGCAGGTTCCCACATCGCACACGACTTAGATAGTTCACACTGCCCTATAAAAACTGCTAGGTGTGTCAATAGAAAGCTAATGACACCCCCAAATCAGTTTGCAGATCGCACTGCAAACTGCAAATTTGGACAGGAATTTCATTGCATGGATGTGAACACCCATGTGATCTGATTCTGCTGCGTAACAAAAAAAGGGTCCTGTGCGAGTTTGGTCAGGGTGCGATGGAAATTCAGCCATACTATCTGTATGGCTGAATGTGTATAGCACAGATCGCATGTGATTTGCACTGCAGTGCGAATCACATCCGATCTCGGACACCGCAGCAGTGTGAACTGGTCCTAAGGAGGTAATCCACTTCCCCAAAACCAATTAAAAAAGTTACAAATGAGAACAAGCAAAATCAATTTCATTTTATTTTGCCAACACGAGTATGTACATATTTACTGGCATTAAAGTATTTACAGTATATACACATTTAGCAAAACAGCAATTGCGTTTGAAGGGTCCTGCTCATAGGAGCTTACAATCTAAAATTGGACTAAACCTTACAGTGGTCAATTTTAGTTTCACCATCCATAACTGCACACACATTTCATAAAATGACTAAATACCCCCATGACATTAGCTGCAAAATTACAGAAAGATAACAGTCATTCTAACAAAGCATTAAAACATAACAAAAAAGGCGCAGATTAAACCAAGAACATTGGTGAGTATAAGACAAGCAATACACACCCCAATCAGACAACATGGTAAAATCAAGCCACTTTTGATGGTCAAAATGCACAATCATTTCAGCAAACAAAACAGCTCTAGTAAAACATTTGTCATGAGCAATATATCATTGCTTCTTCCACAAATGTTGTTTTTTTTTTCCTTTGGTTTCAGTATTCGGACGACAGCACACATATACCCTCAGTACTTAGTGACTGTCTCCTCACACATCATACAACCACCGCAGCAACTAAAATACACTCAATACAATTTTATAACAGTAAGTTACATTCAAAAAACACTCCAGCTATCCCTCCAGTACCTCCCCGCTTCCACTTCTCCCATAATATAGACATAGCCATAAGGAGGATCAATGCAATCCTGTAACAAGCACTATTTCCCTCCATCAGGAAGCTCCTTTTTACTCCTGTATGCAGTACCCTTCCCCGAGGATACTGCTTCATTTTCAAAATACAGCTTAGCAGGTGAGACTACAGAGCTCATTGGTGATGTTGCACTTAATGTATCTGACACTGCTGCTAAATCCATACTCCGATTAGGAATTTCACACCTGCCATCACCTGGGTTCAAAGCCAGAGACAAGTCCCATAAATCCATACTCGTATTGGGTGTTACGCACCTGCCTCCACCTGGGCTCAAACCCAGAGACAAGTCACATTTTGTTTTTTTTCTCTGTGTCTCTACCCCCTGCTCCACTTCAGGCAACAGTCTGAGCACACATCAGCAAATCTTTTGCTCCTGCCTCCTCCCTCTTATGGCTCGTACACACGGGACAACGATCGCGCGTACGACCGTGTTGAATCGTATGTTGACGGTCGTATGTAGCCTACTGACATGCACACGACGGTCGTGTGTACCACGTACGACCGGCCGAACGTGATGACGCGAACGAGCGTATAAAGAGGAAGTGCTGGTATCGTTGCGCCACCCTTTGGGCTCCTTCATCTAATCTCGTGTTAGTTGAAGTTTGGTGTGTGTTGATCCGCGACTTTCAGACGTTCTTCAGATCGTTCTCTTTGGATCGTTCTTTGGCTCGTTTCTGGACGCTCGTTCGTCAACGATGTTGCCTTTTCGAGAGAGAAATCTCGCTGCTGTTGGCCTAGGAGTTAAGGCTTGGACCCGAAACCAACGTAGGAGAAGGAGAGAGAGGAGTTGCTGGACCAAGAATTGGTTGCTTAACCGTGATCAATTTGGTCATATGGCTTTGGTCAGGGAGCTCCAGGAGAATAATCCTGATGATTTCAGGAATTATCTCCGGATGACGGACCCCTGCTTTAGCCACCTCCTGGCATTGGTGTCCCCCTATATTCAGAAGGCGGACACCTGCATGCGCCTTGCTATCACCCCTGAGCAAAGGCTCATTGCTACCCTGAGATACCTGGCGACAGGAAGAAGCCTGCAGGACCTCAAGTTCACCACAGGCATCTCCCCCCAGGCTCTTGGAGTCATTATTCCGGAGACATGTTCAGCCATCATCCAGGTTCTGCAGGAGGAATATATTAAGGTATGTTTCATGTTAATACCACGTTTTATTTCTTTATGTTTGA
>BLSH010518064.1:159409-178026 GCA_018402905.1 Glandirana rugosa | reverse complement strand
CAGATGTTTTGTGTATGGTGACAGATGTGACGGGGACAGACAGATGTTTTGTGTATGGTGACAGATGTGACGGGGACATACAGATGTTTTGTGTATGGTGACAGATGTGACAGGGACAGACAGATGTTTTGTGTATGGTGACAGATGTGACGGGGACAGACAGATGTTTTGTGTATGGTGACAGATGTGACGGGGACAGACAGATGTTTGGGGACTGTGACAGATGTTTTGGGGACAGACAGATGTTTTGGGGACTGTGACAGATGTTTTGGGGACTGTGACAGATGTTTTGTGTATGGTGACAGATGTGATGGGGGACATACAGATGTTTTGGGGACTGTTTTATGGGGACACTGATGTGTATGGGGACAGGGGTATCAGTGTGCTTGGTGCACTGTGTGGGGGGGCGATCTGTGATAGCTCTCTGCATGAAATCCTCATCATGCAGAGAGCTGTCACATAGCTGCAGATTCCCCCCCGCACTGAGCTCTCACTGAACTTGGCAGGGAGAGAACTGTCACAGAGACGTTCATCTCTGTTTACAATGTGACGGCTGTGATTGGACACAGCCGTCACGTGATAGGGAGGGCCAGTCACTGCGCCCGTATCCCGATCTCTGCTCAGCTGGATCCTGTGATCATAATGATCACAGGATCCAGCAGCAGCGCGCCACGTGGCCGCGCTGCGAGCTCCCGTTCTGCAGGACGTGTATACACGTCCTGTCAGAACGAGGAAGGTCCCACCCGGCCGTATATGTACAGTGGCCGGGTGGGAGGTGGTTAAAGAGGTGTATCGTATACAGTTAACAAGTGGGTCTTTAACACATTGGGGTATGAAGACATCAGTGTAGAATGGAGTAATGTGAAGACACATGTGGTTACCAAGAGTAACAAGCAGCCTGTCGGTAGCATGTACCTGTTATAGGTGACACGGCCTCTAGCAGCGAGGGAGATGTTGTTGGAACTTCTCCAACCAGTGGTCTGTCTACCAGAGCAATGGGAACAGATTGCATCGCAGAGGTTTCCTATCCTATAAAGGGGTACAGAGCTTCAAGAGTTAAGTTAGGTTCACATGTGAAGCCCACACAGAGTGCACAGTAAGGCTCACTCTGCTACATGGGAGTAGTAGTGGAAAATGCTGGACAGGTGGTTGTGGACATTGGCTTAGTGTGTCCCTCCAAAATGCAGGCTAGTGTGAAGTTGTGCATTGCTACGGGGAACCAGAAGTTACTGGAGAGCAAATGCCCCCACACCGCTCTCAGCCTTGTCCCGGGGAATTGATGAAGATGGCACAAAGACAACGGTACCCCGTGTATGTAGTAAAGTGACCCTGTAACAAGGTGCCTAACATACAGTATCCCAGAAGAAACCATGCAGGGTAGGCCTTCCATGTGACCCAGTACTTGGCACCCAACAATTTAATGGGAAAACATGAAGGACATAACAAAACCCCTGTAGCAAACAGCCAGTCAGCCAGCCTACCATGCCCCTTACAAGTGGGCAGGAAGAGTCTAATCAGCAGCTGAATATTAATACAGCACTGGCCAATCCCTGTGGAGAGGTGCCCAGATGGAGGTTGGGAATTTGTATAAATATATGCTGAGACTGAGAGCAGCCTGGTCTTTTCCCTGAGGAGGAGATCACAGCCTAGGGGGGCTGGTAGCCCCCTGGGCCTTTCTGCCATGTGCCTGCAGGTTATTGAGGCCTTGGTTGGGCTACCTGGAGGCCTGTGTTGCTGAAAGTTTCTGAAACTGACTGAAGGACTGTCATCTGAGGATCTAGTGTGGTACCACGTGATGAAAGTGTTGCAAGGATATTGGAAGGAGGCAGCCACTTTTTCCAAACGTTGTGAGTACAGACTGGTGAGAGAGATCTTGGAGTGTGCTAGAGTCAGCGGGTTCAAAGGGGACATCGCGTCTGGTGTGCTGAAGAGCTTAGTCTATTCAATTCCTAGTGAAAGGATTTTGCTCGGACTGCCCAGAGAGGAAGACAAATCTCCTCAAGTTACTACTACAAAGCTCAGTCCACTCTTTACTAGAACAAGGACTTGGCTCTTAGTTCTACAAGAGAAAGTTCAGTGTCCTCTAATTGTTACTAAGGGTTACTTAACCACTTCCGTACCGGCGGACGTCATATGACGTCCTTGGGTTTGAGTGATGATATCTGAATGGTGCCCTTTCAGATACCGTTTTTTTCAGCAGGCGATTCCCTGCAAGATAAAAGTGGTCTTAGCGGCGGATTCGCCGCAAGATCACTTTTATCAGCGGCGGGAGAGGTGCACCCCCCCTCCCGCCGCTTTCCGGTCATCTCCGCCGCTTACCGGACCCGGAGATGATTCGATCCTCTCCCCCCAGTGTCTGTGAGCCGACTGAGTGGCTGAAGCCGCTCACTCGGCTCCATAACACGGCCGGCGGAAATGCCGTCAGAAATTACGTCTTCCCAACGGTCTTAAAGGGCCCGTTTTTTTTTTTCTTCTGTCACTTTTTTCAGATTTTTTTTTTTTTTTTTGCATTTGAGTGTAAATATGAGATCTGAGGACTTTTTGACCCCAGATCTCATATTTAAGAGGACCTGTCATGCCTTTTTCTATTACAAGGAATGTTTACATTTCTTGTAATAGGAATAAAAGTGATCAATTTTTTTTTTAAAAGAACAGTGTAAAAATAAAAAGTAAAAAGCCAAATAAATAATAAATAAAAAAAAAATTTAAAGCGCTCCGTCCCGCCGAGCTCGCGCGCAGAAGCGAACGCATACGTAAGTCCGCCCACATATGAAAACGGTGCTCAAACCACATGTGAGGTATCGCCGCGATTGTTAGAGCGAGAGCAACAATTATAGCTCTAGACCTCCTCTGTAACGCAAAACTGCTAACCTGTAGAATTGTTTAAATGTCGCCAATGGAGATTTATAATTTGAAAAGTTTATCGCCGTTCCGCGAGCGGATGCAATTTTGAAGCATGACATGTTGGGTATCATTTTACTCGGCGTAACATTATCTTTCACAATATGGAAAAAAAATTGGCCTAACTTTACTGTTTTCTTATTTTTTAACTAAAAAAACTGAATTTATTAAAAAAAAGCACGCTTGTAAGACCGCTGCGCAAATACGGTGTGACATAAATTTTTTCAATGACCGCCATTTTATTCTCTAGGGTGTTAGGAAAAAAAAAATATATAATGTTTGGGGGTTCTAAGTAATTTTATAGCAAAAAAAAAACAGTTTTTAACTGGTAAGCACAGAATTCAAGAAACAGGCTTGGTGGGTAAGTGGTTAAATTGAATAAAAAAAAAAAAGTTAGAAAAACTCATCATGCCTGTTAATAAATACCTCGGCCTGTCTATTTTATAAAAGGGGTCATTTGGGGGGTATTTGTACTGTCCTGGAATTTTAGGGCCTCATGATTTGAGATATGCCGGCAGTACTTCAGGACTGATCAATTTTCAGATATACTGTATATACCATAGTTTGTAGACTCTATAACTTTCACGCAGAATAAAGAATATACACTGATTTGGGTATTTTTTAAACAAAGAAATGTAGCAGAATACATTTTGGCCTAAATCTACAAAGAAAGATTATTTATTTGCAAAATTGTATAACAGAAAATCATGTTTTTTTCAAAATGTTTGGTATTTTTTCGCTGAGGCCTCATACACACGGACGTTTTTTGACGCCGACGTTTTCTGGCGTTTTTTGCAGCTCTCCATGTTAGTCAGTGGCCCCATAAAAACGTTGGCGTTTTTGAGCTGTAGGTGGCGTTGGCGTTAGTGAGCAGAAAGTAGAACCCATGGCCATCGCGTTCTGAGGCTGTAAAGTTTTGAAGTTTTTTGACGCCGACGCCACAAAACGCCAACAAACGCCACCTAATATTGTCTCTGCGTTTTCCGGCGTTTTTTGATGCCGACGTTTTTAGGTTGAAAAATAGCAGAGGGATGATTTTTTTTAAAAAACGCCTATTGACGTCGACGCTCACTAACGCTCAAAAACGCCAATGCATAACGCCGAAAAACGTCAACTTTTTTTCCTTGACGTCAGACCTGACGTTTTGTTTATTTTTTTTAGATACGCCCCTGTGTATGAGGCATGTATGTATGTATGTATACAGCAAAAAATAAAACCCCCACTGATGGTTAAATACCACAAAAAAAAAGCTCTATCTGTCTCTATAAAAAAAAAAAAAAAAGATAAAAATGTAATTTGGGTAAAGTGTTGCATGACAGAGTAATTGTCATTCAAAGTGTGACAGCACTGAAAGCTGAAAATTGGCCTGGGCAGAAAGGGGGTGAAAGTGTCCAGTATTGAAGTGGCTAAATAGCAAACTTGGGGAGTGCCTTAAAGTTTTACAAAACAGTATGATTTTTGTGAACAGTCTCAGCGACAGAGTAAATTGCCAGTATATGCTGTACAATGTAGTTGGCTGTGGAATTGATTTGTTGGCTTACATACAGCAGCAGCATCACAACCTGATTAATTTCAGTTTGATAAAAAAAGTTTTTTAAAGATATCTTTAGAAGAAAAACCTTATTTTTTATCAAAAAGGTATAGACCCGCTTTGATGCAAATAGTCACTGCCACTGGCCAATTTATATCAAGTTGTCATTAACCCCTTCCTTACTGGGCACTTAAACCCCCCTCCTGCCCAGACCAATTTTTGGCTTTCAGCGCTGTCGCATTTTGAATGACAATTGCGCGGTCGTGCGACGTTGTACCCAAATAAAATTTGCGTCCTTTTTTCCCACAAACAGAGCTTTCTTTTGGTGGTATTTGATCACCTCTGCGTCATTTCTGATCGCCGCTATAAACAAAAAATGAGCGACAATTTTGCAAAAAAATAACAATATTTTTTACTTTTTGCTAAAGTACAAATCCATTACCGATCCGGCTGGGTCGGAGGGGCAGGTTTTGGTTAAACTCCTCTAACCGCCCCCCTTTTACAAAGGGGATGGCGGACTATTACTGTGAGATATGTTGTTGGCCATGTTCGGCCCTGGTTTGGTTGTAATCTGTATATCTCCTTGCCATGTGTTTTTACGACTAATGTAACTATTGTAATTATACTTTGTCAAAAATTAATAAAAACATACTTTAAAAAAAAAAAGTACAAATCCATTAAAAAAAAATTATTCATCAGTTTTGACCGATATATATTCTTCTACATATTTTTGGTAAGAAAAAAAAATCGCAATCGGCGTATATTGATTGGTTTGCGCAAAAGTTATCGCGTCTACAAACTGGGAATTGATTTATGGCGTTTTATTATTATTTTTTTTTTTACTAGTAGTGGCGGCGATCTGCGATTTTTATCGGGACTGCGATATTGCCGCAGAAATGAGGACATTTTTGACACTTTTTTGGGACCAATGACATTTATACAGCGATCAGAAATTTAAATATCCACTGATTGCTGTATAAATGTCATTGGCATTGAAGGGGTTAACCAGCAGGGGGCAGTGAAGGGGTTAAATATGTTCCCTGGGTGTGTTCTAACTGTGGGGGGGCAGGGCTGGCCGGGACATAACAGATCTCACTGATCCCAGTGACAAGGATCAGTAGATCTGTCATGTCCCCTGTCACAGAACGGGGAACCGCCGTGTTTACATCGGCGGTTCCCCGTTCTGAGGCTGCTAAAAGACATCGGCGGGTCTCGGGCGGACATAGAGTCAGCCCGAGCCACGGGCACACGCGCGCCGCCGCTGCCGCCAGGGGGCGCGCGAGGAGCGTGCACAGGGGACGACGTCCATGGACGTCGTCCCGGCATTTCAGATCTGCGCTGGAGCTGTACTTCGGCAATAGCGCGGATCTGGAGTGGTTAAGAATGTAGAATTTGCCAGCAGTAGGACAGTTGTAATGAGGAAGAATTGGCTGAAATGTGCTATATACAGGCAGGAGTATAACTACATACTGTAGATGAGAAGAATGCAGACGGCACAGCAGTGCAAAATTATCTAGCAGGAGGATAATTTGAAAAAGCAAGGCTAAGCCTAAATTAACTAGAAACAATGAGCACAAGTTGGGGCATTACTAAAAGATTTAAGACTCTGCATGTTCAGGATTATGGCAACTTGGCAAATCCAGGCTATGATATTTTTCTAGACTGAAAAGCATTAGTGTGGGGGTGGTGCTATGGAACATTTTACTCCTTGTTTTCAATAATAATAAGATTTTTTGTTTACCTTCGCGTTGTTGCCGACATTCGTTTATGAATATAACTTGGCAAATTTAGCTTGTTCAACCACTTGAACCTCTGGCTGCTACTGCGTTTATGTAGTGTCTCTAAGCCTGCATTCACATAGGGGCGACCCGACTTCGGCGCGACTTCGCTAGGCGACTTCCAGCGCGACCTCAGGCGACTTTACAACACGACTTTTGCCAGGCGACTTTGCCTTGACCAATCAGAGAAGGGAGGGAGGGGGCTGCCTAAAAATAAATTCTATTCTTTCAACTGTAAAGTCGCTTCCATGTAGATGGGGATCCGACTTGGAGGCGACTTCTATTGAATCCTATGGGCACAAGTCGGATAGAAGTCGCCTAGAAGTAGTACAGGAACCTTTTCAGAAGTCGCTTTGAAGTCGGAGCGACTTCAGTCGTGTATATTAAGACGGCTCCCATTCATTTCAATGGGACTTCAGATGTCAAGCAACTTGGGGCGACTTGAGGCAACTCAAGTCGGATCGCAAGTCGCCCCTGTGTGAACCGGCACTAAAAGAATAAAATTTATCTTTAGGCAGCCCCCTCCCTCTCTCCTCTGATTGGTCAAGGCAAAGTCGCGTGGCAAAAGTCGTGTTGTAAAGTCGCTGGAAGTTGCGCTGAAGTCCCCTAGCGAAGTCGGGTCGCCCCTATGTGAATGCAGGCTAAATGACAGCTTTCCTGCTGAGCTGTCTGTGTCTTAGCAACCAAAGATGCTGTTTGGGCCGGCCGCCTGCCTACATCCTAGCAAGAGATGATGTCATTGGTTGTTAGGATGCAAAAGAGCAGACAGTCATTGGTTGTTATGGTGTAGATTTTCCCCCTAAAAAATACATTCCAGACCATTATCCTTGATGAAGGTATGGTATGAGTCTTAAAGGAGTACTCCCTGCATAAAAAAACAAGAGAAAAAAAGTGTGGTGCCCCCCCAACAAATCCACACAGACCCTTCTCCAAGCATGCAGTCTGCCTAGTATGGAAATGGGAGCTTTCCACTCCAAACCCTACTGGGCTACATGCCCTCAACATGGGAAGGGTTCCTTGATAGGGAAGACCCTCTGGGAAAGCACCTTGATGGAGACAAGGGCCTCTTCCCCACACCCCATGAATATATGGGTCTGAGGAAGGGAGACTTTAAAATAAGAGGGCCCCCCAGATATCCACCCAAGAAGAGTTCATCCCTAGTTACTCATTCACAAAAAAAAAAAAAAATAATTCAAATAAGCATAATAAATTTGCCAATCCTCTCGTTTTAAAAGTCCAGTGATGTCTCGATGCTCATCAACCCGCCAGACTCCTCGCCACAAATGACATTTCCTAGCCCAGCAGGTGAATGCAAAGCAAGCTGTGGCGGAATCCTGAGCGCCATCTTTCATTTCCCTGGGACTGTGAATCTCGAACCCGATGAATTCACCTTGAAATCATGGTAATGGCAAATACCAACCTCATGCCTAGTCATGAATATTGTCATTTTTATAGATGAATAGTTTGAAGCTGAATGTATTTTTATGAGAAACATCTTCTTTACTCCCAATGGGAAAATATTGTAGTTATTAAACTTTTGCTCTTAAATGTTTGATGTACATGATTAATGTTCGATGATATGTTATAGCAGCGTTCATCAACCATGGTTCCTCCTGAGATTGCTAGGGGCTCAACACTTGCATGCTATCTTTGTCTCGTACTTGGTTATGGCTCATTGCTATACCTCTAGTTGCACATTTCCTCTTCTTTCACACTCCCTCTGATTCTCTCATACTCTCTAATGGTACAATGGTTAATACTTACTCATATTAGCACTATATATATATATATATATATATATATGAGAGTTATTCACAATTTATTAACTTTACAGATATCCTTGGTGGTATTACTTCCTATCACCATTCAGTACAATATGGAGACCTTCAGTTTCTGGAGACACTTTGTGTGCGGCCATTCCACACATGGGTTTACATTACCTCAGCTCCCGGGACAGATAATCCTAGCGGCCATGGGCGTCCGCAGGTAGGGGCAAGGGGGGGCAATTGCCCCCCCCCCTGGAATCAGGGATCAGATCAGGGGTTCCCCACTAGATCCTTATCCTCTTCAGCCATGTATGCAGTTTCTGACAGTCTCTTGGGCCATGTATGCAGTCTCTGACCATTTCCTGTACCATGTCCGCAGTCTCTGACTGTCTCCTGTGCTATGTCTGCAGTCTCTGACTCTCTCCTATGCTATCTATGCAGTCTCTGACTGTCTCCTGTTCCATGTCCGCAGTCTCTGACCGTATCCTGTACTATGTTTGCAGTCTCTGACCATCTCCTGTACTATGTCCGCAGTCTCTGACCGTATCCTGTACCATGTCCGCAGTCTCTGACCATCTCCTGTACCATGTCTGCAGTTTCTGACCGTCTCCTGTATCATGTCTGCAGTCTCTGACTGTCTCCTGTATCATGTCTGCAGTCTCTGACCATCTCCTGGATCATGTCTGCAGTCTCTGACACTCTCCTGTATCACGTCTGCAGTCTCTGACCATCTCCTGGATCATGTCTGCAGTCTCTGACCATCTCCTGTATCACGTCTGCAGTCTCTGACCATTTCCTGGATCATGTCTGCAGCCTCTGACCATCTCCTGTACTACGTCTGCAGTCTCTGACCGTGATAATGTAATTATGACATTGTCAAAAAGGGGCAGAGCATGGATGACCTTGAAATTATGCCCCCCCCCCCCTGGAAAAAGTTCTGCAGACGCCCATGCTAGCGGCCCTCATCTTGCAGTATCAGATGTTATTGAATCCTAGCCCCATGTAAGTTTTTAGGACTGGACATCCCTTTCCTTCTTCATTTAATTCTCTTTTTGACGTTTGAGACAAATATTAGATTTTATTGGTACCTATGTATTTTTCAGACATATTGATGCATCCACTCCCGAGAAAGTGGATTTTAACCACGAAACGCATTAAGAATTGTAGGATGCAGTCATGTTTTTAATACACCATCATTGTTTATGCAGATTATATCATATATTTCTTGCTATTGCCAATAATCCCTTGATACGTACAAATGTGATGAGTAGAGTTGAGCGAACACCTGGATGTTCGGGCTCGGCCGAACTTCGCGGAAACGTTCAGGTTCGGTACCGAACGTTACCCGAACTTGACCCCGGACCCCATTGAAGTCAATGGGGACCCGAACTTTTCGGCACAAAAATGGCTGTAAAAAAGTCCTGGAAAGTGCTAGAGGGCTGCAAAAGGAAGAAAAATGTGAGAGGTTATTAGATCTGCAATCTGTCCCTCAAAGCAGTAGTAATCTCTACCTAGTCCAGTATCAGATCGTTCTGTAATGCAGGATGAGAGATCGTTCTGTAATGCAGGATGAGAGATTGTTCTGTAATCAGATCCTTCTGTAATGCAGGATGGGAGATCATTCTGTAATCAGATCCTTCTGTAATGCAGGATGAGATGTTATAGATCTACAATCTGTCCCTCACAGCAGTAGTAGTAATCTCTACCTAGTTATTAGATCAGCAATCTGTCCCTCACAATCTGTCCCTCACAGCGCCGGCAGCATCCTCTCCCTACACTAACCTGAGAGCATGTGTCATATAGAGGCTGGGTCACATAATGCACTGGCCAATCACAGCCATGCCATTAGTAGGCATGGCTGTGATGGCTTCTAGGGAAAACCAGTGAAACGCTTGTTGATTGGCTGCCCTGCAGCTATTCAACATGCGTGATAAAATACCAGAACCCAGTACCCGAACCCGGACTTTTTCTCAAACGTCCGGGTTTGGGTTCGGGACACGGACACCCGAAAGTTCGATACGGACCCGAACTTTACAGTTCAGGTTTGCTCAACTCTAGTGATGAGTACAAATACCTTACATATTAAGAACTCGCATGTGCTGCTATATCATCTATGTATACATATATATGAAATGTCCCCATTAGAATGTGCTATGTTAGTTTTTTTATGACAATAAAAATGACAAGATATATTGGCGCGCTCACTGTGTCCGGGGAGGGCCAGGGAGCGGGTGCGGCAGATTCGATCTCCGCCGGCCACCCGCGATGCCCCCCCCGGAGTGAAAGAACGGAGGTCCGTGTAAGTAAACACGGACCTCCGTTCTGTGTGAGGGGGAAGGGCTGTGATCCCTTCCCTTCCCCAGCTAGGGCAGTCCCCCCACAGTTACAACACGCCCAGGGAACACCGTTAACCCTTAGAGCGCCCCCTGCAGGTTAACCCCTTCACTGCCAATGGTATTTACACAGTAATCAGTGCATTTTTATAGCACTGATCGCTGTATAAATGCCAATGTTCCCAAAAAAGTGTCAAAATGGTCCGACATGTCCGCTGCAATATCGCAGTACTGCTAAAAATCGCAGATCGCCGTCATTACTAGTAAAAAATAAAAAAGAAATAAAAACCCCAGAAATTAATTCTCATCATCCGTAAACGCGACCACTTTTGCGCAAACCAATCAATAAACGCCGATTGCGATTTTTTTTATCACAAATATGAGGAAGAATATAAATCGGCCAAAACCGATGAAAAAAAATGTTTTTTTATATTTTTTTTTTTTGGATTTGTATTTTAGCAAGAAGTAAGAAATTTGGTTTTTTTTGCTAAATTGTCGCTCTTCTTTTGTTTATAGCGGCGATCAGAAATGACGCAGCGATGATCAAATACCACCAAAAGAAAGCTCTATTTGTGGGTAAAAAAGGACGCAAATTTTGTTTGGGTACGTCGCACGACCGCGCAATTTTCAGTTAAAGCGATGCAGCGCCGAATCGCAAAAAGGGCTCCGGTCCTAAAGTGTGAAATCCTTCCAGGGCTGAAGTGGTTAATGGATAGCAGTATTTGTTTGGTTGAAGCAATTGAAAAACTGGGGTTCTTTATTTGTATATGGTAAGGACTAAAAAATATCTTTGCTTTTATTTTCTTCTTTACTGAAGTTAGAGATTTTAATTGATTGTAAAGGTAAATGTTTTTTCACCTTAATGCATTGTAAAAAAAAACCTTCTGAACACAGGATCCCCATTGCCCCCCTAAAAACATACTTGAGCCATATCTTGATCCAGCGACGTGTCTGAGAGCAGTGCCTCTCTCTGCTCTCTCCTTCCTCACTGGACATGGAGGCACCAGTGGCAGCCATTGGCTCATGCTGCTGTCAATCACAGTGTGAGAGGAGGGAGCAGGCAAAGGATTTAGCCTGCATGAGTGCCTCCATAGTAAGTGGCTTGCCATGGATGGGGTACTCAGCAGGGGGGGGGGGGGGGGGAGTAACCAGGAGCGCCGGTGGGGGACCTGAAAAGAAAAGGATCGGGGCTTCTCTTGCCGCACGCAAAGATTCAACCTCTCGGTGGGCGGGCCTTGGCACCGAGCGGTGGCGTATTTACGTTAATTACTGTGAATACAGCTGTGCAGAGATTTTGCGCCCTGCACCCTCCTGGCACAGTTACCGGTGGCTAATGGAGAGTTCCCAATAGCTACTTGCGATTGGGACCTTTCCGATCATGTGACCCCTGTGACAGCCAATCACGACTATTACATGACCTTAAACCCCACCCCCAGCATCCTAAACCTCTTAAAGTGCCAGGAGCCTTTAGCGCCAAGAGGTTAATGGTGTGCTTATAGATTTCAAGGGTTGAACAATGCTAACCATTGTGACATAAGCAAGTGTTTAATCCTTGCAGTGTGGGGGTAACTATTTTTTCTGGAGTTCAGCTTCAAATAATTTCTTAGAATTTGGCAATAAGAAAAGTAAACAGGATTCTGCCGTTTTTTTTATTTTTGAAATTTATTTCAAACATTTAACTGTAATTTACATCCAAATTAAAAAATACACACCATATCATATTTACATAGCACTATCGTTGATCTTCAGGTCCACGCAAAGGTTGAAACACTTTGCTAAGTCAAAAAAAGTCTTTAAATCTTTAACTGCTTTTAAAACGACAGCAAAAAAAAAAAAAAGAAAAATACTTAATTTTGAATTAAAAAATAAAACAACATTGTGCCAAACTTTTATTCAAAGGTACTCTTCCATCCAAATGAAAAAGACATACACAATTACTTATCTACATCGTAAAATAGTTGCCTTACACATCTACTTTTTTGCTGCAATAAATAATGCAAAGATACCAATTTGTCATATAGACTTTAATATGTATGGTATACAAACATATTTGTACGGAAATTCTTTTCCATTAGCTGGTAGGTAGTTGTTCTAAAGATGGGTATATTTGTTAATAATCCTTCTAATCTCTTGATTCCTTAACCTCTTGCCGATCGGCATCTGACGGCGACAAGGTGGCGCTCCTGCGCAAATCGCCGTCATATGAAGGCGGCTGCAAGATCGCGCCCAGTGGGCGCGCCCGCACGCTCACTGTGTCCGGGGAGGGCCAGGGAGCGGGTGCGGCGGAGTCAATCTCCGCCGGCCACCCGCGATGCCCCCCCTGGAGTGAAAGAACGGAGGTCCGTGTAAGTAAACACGGACCTCCGTTCTGTGAGAGGGGGAAGTGCTGTGATCACAGCCTTCCTCTACATGGAAGGTGTGATCACTTCCCTTCCCCAGCCAGGGCAGCCCCCCCACAGTTAGAACACGCCCAGGGAACACAGTTAACCCTTAGAGCGCCCCCTGCAGGTTAACCCCTTCACTGCCAATGGCATTTACATAGTAATCAGTGCATTTTTATAGCACTGATCGCTGTATAAATGCCAATGGTCCCAAAAGTGTCAAAATGTTCCGACATGTCCGCTGAAATATCGCAGTACCGCTAAAAATCGCAGATCGCCACCATTACTAGTAAAAAAAAAAAAAAACCCCAGAAATGAATTCTCATCCGTAAACGTGACCACTTTTGCGCAAACCAATCAATAAACGCTGATTGCGATTTTTATCGCAAATATGAGGAAGAATATAAATTGGCCAAAACCGATGAAAAAAAATGTTTTTTTATATATTTCTTTTGTATTTGTATTTTAGCAGAAAGTAAGAAATTTGTGTTTTTTTGCACAATTGTCGCTCTTCTTTTGTTTATAGCGGCGATCAGAAATGACGCAGCGGTGATCAAATACCACCAAAAGAAAGCTCTATTTGTGGGAAAAAAAGGACGCAAATTTCGTTTGGGTACAACGTCGCACAACCGCGCAGTTTTCAGTTAAAGCGATGCAGCGCCGAACCGCAAAAAGGGCTCCGGTACTAAAGAGGGAAATCCTTCCAGGGCTGAAGTGGTTAAGCTATATATTAGAGGATGGACTAGAGGTGTCACCAGGGTGTAAAGATAGAAACTTGCTCATGTTGAAGGAACTTTTGTTTGGTGGGAAAATGTATAAGGTTCCTAATCTTCCATAATACAAAGAAACAACGGAAAACGTGGGAGCTGCAAGTAGAGAGGGCCTTCCAGCAATAGAGGGGATATTCAAGATGGTGTGAAGGGTGGAGATGTAGGTGGCCACGATTAACATAAATGGACAAACAAGAAAAGGAAAACACAAAACAGAAGTGACAAGCTCAACAGAAGGGTTTTCTGAACATGAAAGTTCTACCACAGGAGAGATATGACAGTAGAAATGATTGATAGCCTCTGGACCACAGAACTGTAAATTGTCTAATAAAAAGCATATAGTATGAAGGAGACTGAAGCCCAGCAACCAGCAGAATGTGACTCTTTGGACTTGCTGTCCAATGGTCATGATGGTGGCACAATGTAATGGTTGACATAAGGCCACTTATGGATCAAAGGACATGGAGGCCAGCAGTAAACACTGGGCCACTGTAGGAAATGCTAATTAAAAAAAACTGGGCAATGGCAACTTTCCCACCACCCACTAGGGTTGCCACATCATCCCTTTAATCCAGGACACATATGAATTACACAAGTTCTGAGGCTAATTTAATGCAGATAAAAAGGTACCAAGTGAGTTTAATTACCACCTTAATCAGCCACAGAACAACCTGTGTAATTAGTATGTGTCATGGATTAAAGGGATGATGTGGCAACCCTACCACCCACCAGTATCAGCCAAAGCATGTTGGGCACAATTTTACTGGTGAAGATGATTTCAGATAAGGACAACTGACTGATGAAGATGTACATAGGAGAGTAAAGACTCCGGATGAACACATCTAATGCAACAACAAGGGCATTGCTGGTTAAGGCCATGGTGTGAATGGTCAGAAAGATGGTGAAAAGTAGAATGTTAAAGTCTTGGATGTTTCCAAATCCCTGGAGTACAAATTCCGTAAGCATTGTTTGGTTCCTCTTGACCTCGTTTGGACACCATAACAAAAGTATCTGACAATGTGCTAAAATAAAGTTAATAAAAATTGTGTGCTCAGTAAATAGTAATAGCAACTACATAGGTAGATTAAATTGGTTGTTTTGTTATTTATATCTCCTAGCCATCATCCCTTGGCTGCTTAGAATTAGGAAGTTCCCAGTTTGGTGTGAACTATAGATTGCTTGACGAAAGGCTGAACTAAACGGGGGGGTTTGGCCAAGCCAAAGTGGTTCTCAACTCCGGTCCTCGGGACCCACTAACACAGTGTTTTTTAACTCCAGTCCTCAAGGCACACCAACAGGTCATGTTTTCAGGATTTCCATGAGTTTGCACAGGTGATTTGATCAGTTTCACTGCCTTAGTAATTACCACAGCGCTTACATCTGAGGGAAATCCTGAAAACATGACCTGTTGGTGTGCCTTGAGGACTGGAGTTGAAAAACACTGCACTAACAGACCAGGTTTGCAGGATAACTGAAATGCACCACAGGTGATATAATTTGCTGCTCAGTGATTGCAGTGTTCTGGTCTGCATCTCCCCAAGGTAATACTTAAAACCTGGCCTGTTAGTGGGTCCTGAGGACCGGAGTTGAGAACCACTGCTGTAGGGGGGAAGTGAAACACTAAGGCCCCATTCACACCTGGGCGTTTTGTAGCTTGAAGCTACAAAACGCTGGGGGGGGAAAAAAAAATCAATGATTCTCTATGGAGATGGTTCACATCGCCACTCAAAAACGCCTGAAGCCAAAAGCCTGAAAACGCCTGAAGCTCAAACTAGTTCTGAAAGTATTTTTGTAGCTTGATTTGGGCGTTTTTTTCTATTTTTTTACATTGGTGACTTTTTGACCTGTACAAAAGCGCGGTAAAAAACGCGGCAAAAAACGTGTGTTTTTCTGCCTGAAAACATGACGCCCAGGTGTGAATGCAGCCTAAAGCTGCTAACTATGACAGCTTCCTTCATGGTGAATGTTAAAGGACAGATTCACCTTTGGGAATAGGTTACATATTCCACCCGTTTTTAGGGTGGAACGTGTAAAATGTTCCTAATGCTGCCGCCGCTGCCCCTCCCTAGCAATGCAGGGAGAAGTTCCCCATACTAACTGTCATTTTTTGAAATCAGCGAGCCCGTGGCAGACTTCACCCCCACATGGCAGCTTCATTCATTCACAGAGTTCTGCAAATTAATGAACTACAAGTACCTTGTAGGCTTGTAGTTCTCAGTGAACTACCATGGCTCTGTGGAGCGCCATGATAGTTAATGAATTATTCCTGTCAGTGTATCTGCCTGCCTGTACAGGATACAGATACACTGACAGGTCTGCAGGAGACCTGCATGGCACCAGCGATCTGCTGACTGCTGATGCAATGATTTACAGGCTCCAAAAAAAATAAATACGTCTTTTTTTTTCCCCTAAAAAGTAAACTCATTCTTTATGGAGACAGCACCAGTAAGTCATCCCTACCAGACCAATTCAGCTGTCATCCCAGTTGATAGATGAATTTAAAGGGGGAACAAAGGGGTGAAGATTATGAAAAAAAAAGTGCGTCATCAGTGCCAAAATTCATACTAGAAGACCTCTCGGGTCTAGTATAAAAAGGGTGGCGCCATGCAATAGACATATGCGGTTCGTTCCAAATTAAAATTTGGACGAATTTTTTTCTTTTCAGAAATTTGGATGTATCCGAATTTCCGAATTACAATAGTACCGAATTTAAATGAATCCAAAATAATGAAAAAGAAAATTCGGACGAAATCCGAATTCGAATCATTTTCAAATTATAATTTGAATCGCTTTACAAATTCCAATAGTTTTCTAATTCGAATCGTTTTACAAATTCCAATAGTTTTCAAATTTGAAAGTCCTTTAATTTGAATAGTTTTCCAATTTCCAAAGAGAACAAAATGGATTAGAAAACAAAGGAATAGAACAGAAAAAAACCCCCCAATAAACTAGAAAAGAATATAACGGATAATTAAAGAACAGAATATAACAGAGTAAGACCCCATACACACCATTCGATTTTCTGCAGATTTTTTCCTTCAGATTACCAAAACCATATAATATGAGGTCAAATCTTAAGAGTTTCAATTTGTACGCAATCAGGCAGGTCCTTGCACTACATAGTTTTGGTAAATCTGAAGGAAAAAGTCAGCAATCGAATAATCCGTATGGGGTCTTAAACAGCTCTGTTCCACTCCACCACATTATATTCTTTCATTTTCCGTTATATTCCCCTCTATTATATTCTATCTTTTCCCATTCTATTCCTCCACTTTGCACTCCACCCCATTCTCCTTGGAGAATGGAAAACGATTTGAATTCGAAAACTTTTCTAATCGATTCAAAAGCGAATAAACGAAACAAATTCCCAAAACGAACTAAACAAATGAAACTAATCTAACTTATGTAAATAACGAATCAAAACTAAACAAATTTTTTTCGCTCTGCACGTCTGCCGCAAAAAAAAAAAAAAAAAAAAAAAAAAAAAAAGGGAAAATAGTGTGGAGTCCCCCCAAAATCCATGTTGGACCCTTATCCAAGCATGCAGCATGGCAGGCCAAGAAAGGTTGGTTGGGGGGGGGTGGGATGAACATGCTCCCCTCCTACTGAACCATACCAAGCCACATGCCCTCAACAGAAGGGTACCTTGATAAGGGGGGCACCTTATCATCCCATGAATCTCCACAGTCCTGCCTGGGAGGTTGTGGGGGTCTGTGGGCACGGGGCTTATCAGAATTAGGAAGCCCTCTTAAAAAAAAAAATAAGGGGGACCTAGTTCTGATTCCCCATTAATAAGGGGTAGATAGTAAAAATATATATATATACATCCACCATCACTCACATTCAACAAGTATCTGCATTGTTGGCGATTACTATGAATGATGCCTGCTGGTTTGACTAATAAAAAGACCCATGGGCACATCTGATCCCATGGTTTATTGACCATGACTGACAGCTTCTTTCGGTATTGCTAAATGTAAAATAGGGGTGGGATATATCCAGCGATATCATCCAAATATGGCCAGACATTACCTTAGGTAAGGGTAAATGAGGGGGGCCTTTTTTGGTCTGCCTGGCCTTTCAACTTCAATGTCAGGGGTTCACCTGAAATCCAACATTTGTTGCCCTCACAACTGCCAATTCCCAGTGCAGTGGGTAGTAGGAGGTTAGTAGTAGGGAAGTATGGTGTGCAGTGGGTAGTAGGTCGTCAGTAGTAGAGAAGTGTGGTGTGCAGTGGGTAGTAGGAGGTGAGTAGTAGAGAAGTATGGTGTGCAGTGGGTAGTAGGAGGTTAGTAGTAGAGAAGTATGGTGTGCAGTGGGTAGTAGGTCGTTAGTAGAGAAGTGTGGTGTGCAGTGGGTAGTAGGTCGTCAGTAGTAGAAAAGTGTGGTGTGCAGTGGGTAGTAGGAGGTCAGTAGTAGAGAAATATGGTGTGCAGTGGGTAGTAGGAGGTTAGTAGTAGAGAAGTATGGTGTGCAGTGGGTAGTAGGAGGTGAGTAGTAGAGAAGTATGGTGTGCAGTGGGTAGTATGAGGTTAGTAGTAGAGAGGGATGGTGTGCAGTGGGTAGTATGAGGTTAGTAGTAGAGAAGTATGGTGTGCAGTGGGTAGTATGAGGTCAGTAGTAGAGAAGTGTGGTGTGCAGTGGGTAGTAGGTTAGTAGTAGAGAAGTATGGTGTACAGTGGATAGTATGAGGTTAGTAGTAGAGAAGAACGGTGTACAGTGGGTAGTAGGGGGCTAGTAGTAGAGAAGTGTGGTGTGCAGTGGATAGTAGAGAAGTATGGTGTGCAGTGGGTAGTAGGAGGTTAGCAGTAGAGAAGTATGGTGTGCAGTGGGTAGTAGGTCAGTAGTAAAGTATGGTGTGCAGTGGGTAGTATGATGTGAGTAGTAGAGATGTATGGTGTGCAGTGGGTAGTATGAGGTCAGCAGTAGAGAAGCGTGGTGTGCAGTAGGTAGTATGAGGTTAGCAGTAGAGAAATACGGTGTGCAGTGGGTAGTATGAGGTTAGTAGTAGAGAAGTATGGTGTGCAGTGGATGATGACTGGAGTATGATGGGTGACGTGTGATATGAAGAGATGATGATTGGAGGATGATGGGTGACGTGTGGTATGATTAGATGATGGGTGACGTGTGGTATGAAGAGATGATGATTGGAGTATG
>BLSH010518064.1:107938-131479 GCA_018402905.1 Glandirana rugosa | reverse complement strand
TTTTTTTTTTTTTTTTTTTTTTTTTTTTTTTTATCAATGGAAATTTAGTGCTATATTTCTTGTTACTACCCTAACCTTCCACCAAAATAAAATGTTCTGCTCCTGACGATCGCAACGATACCACATATGTGTATGTTCTTACTACTGACACTGATTTTAATAAAAAATTTTCAAAAATTACCTAGATCAAGGTTTGATCTAGGTCAGTGCCAGGGTTAGTGTTTGGGTCATGTAAGGATCAAGGTCAGTATATTTTTGTCCAAAATATACTGACCTTGAACCTTACATGGCCCAAACACTAACCCTGGCACTGACCTAGAACAAACCTTGATCTAAGTATTTTTTTTTATTATTTATTATTATTTATTTATGTTTATTTTTTTTACAAACACTTTTATTTTCTTCCTACAAGGAACCGGAAAGATACATTTATATCTTTCTTGTACATTCACAGGAAGAAAAAAACCACAGGGGCAGGCTTCACAATGACTGATCACTGTGGTAGCCAATCAGAGGCTACCACAGAGATTAGGTGACCCAGGATCATCCGATGATCCTGGTCCCGATCGTTTGTACTGGGCCTGAGGCTCTCGTGACACCCCTGGTCTCTGTGCTGAGAGCGCACCATGTGGCGCTCTCCCAGCACAAAGGGAGAAACGCAAATATGTGCCCCCCTGCGGAAAAGAGCCCACTTCCATGAGGCTGCATATATGTGTTACGTTGGCGTGAAGGGGTTAACTTAAACCCATTAGCATTTAGTCTACTAAAATGTACTGGAGATTTTTTTTTTTTTTTACATCAGGTAAAGGTTTATTGACATGTCAAAAAGTCGTACAACCATACAATAAAGATATATATAGTACACTTCAGAAAACAATGCAGCATAACAGTGATAACACTTGAATCACATGAAGTGCATTAACCGGTTCCAGACCGCCCCACGCATATATACTGCGGCAGGATGGCCCTTCAGTACGTGATTTTTTTTTTTTCGGGTCGGGAGCGTGCATGCCCACTGCCGGCGACCTGCTTCTGCTGTGATTGGAAACAACGGGAGCCAATCAGCGGGTCCAGCGGACCCAATGTCTGCCGGGACTCGCTGATCGTTCCCGAAGCAGACAGAACGGTGGTCTGCCATTGTTTCAGAGGGGTAGATGGAGATCTTGTGTTTCTGCTAAGCAGGAACACCTCATCTGTCTTCCCCCAGTAAAAGCACTTCCCCCCACAGTTAGCAAGCACTCCCAGGGAACACATTTAACCCTTTGATCGCCCCTGATGTTAACCCCTTCTCTGTCAGTGTCATTAGTACTGTGACGGTGCATATTTTCTAGCACTGATCACTGTATTGTTGTCACTGGTCCCCAAAAAGTGTAATTTAGGGGTTGATTTACTAAAGCTTGAAAGTGCAGAATTTGGTGCAACTCCACACAGAAACCAATCAGTTTCAATTTTTTATTGTCAAAGCTTGATTGAACAAGCTGAGGTTAGAAGCTGATTGGCTAGCATTCACAGCTGCACCAGTTTTTGCACTCTCCAGCTTTAGTAAACCAATCCCTTAGTGTCAGATTTGTCTGCCGCAATATCGCAGTTCCGCTAAAAATTCCATGAATCTATCCCATGTTTATAGATGGTATAACGTTTGCGCAAACCAATCAATATATGTTTTTTTTTTAATTGGCCTAAATTGATGAAGAAATTTGTTTCTTTACATTTTTTTATTGGATGTTTTATAGCAGAAAGTAAAAAATCTAGTTTTTTTTTTTTTTTTTCAAAACTGTCTATCTTTTTTGTTTATAGCGCAAAAAAAAAACCCCCGCAGAGGGGATCAAATACCACCAAAAAGAAAGCCCTAGTTGCGGGGAAAAAAAGGACCTCAATTTTATTTTGGTACAACGTTGCACAACCGCGTAATTGTCAGTTAAAGTAACGCAGTGTCGTATCGCAAAAAATGGCCTGGTCAGGAAGGGGGGGTAAACCTTCCAGAGCTGAAGAGGTTATTCCCCATTATGAGCCATATCTAGCGCCCTTCTCAGCGAACTGGAGATTTTAGTTGACTAAAATACGACTCAAACAATCAGACGACTAAAATAAGCTAAACTAAAATGGCATTTTAGTCAAAAGACTGTGACTAGAGCTGCACGATTAATTGTAAAAAGATCGCGATCTCGATTCAACCCCCCCCCCACAATCTTAACCCGACATTTCCTTGATTCTGTGACAAGTGCAGAGCCGCTCAAAGCTGTCAAAAAAAAAAACTAGCCAGCAATGTTTATCAACATTCCTCAGCACAGGGAGATAGAGAAGAGAGAAAATACAAATGTATCTCTTGGTTCTTAGGCCTCATACACACGGGCGTATGAAAAAAAATATGCAAAATGTTAGACCTGATGTCAGGGAAAATCTGCGTTCTTTTTCGGCGTTTTGCATTGGCGTTAATGCGCGTTAGTGAATGTCGGCGTCAATAGGCGTTTAAAAAGAAACAGTCCTCTGCTATTTTTTAACCCGAAAACACCGGCGTCAAAAACACCGGTTAACGTTGGTACGGTGTTAGTGAGCATTTTGCCAGCTTAGCATCCAAAACGCCGGAACGCGCTGGTACCGCGTTCTATTTACAGCTCACTAACGCTGGCTTCAAAGCGGGGCACTCACTGCACATGCGCGAGTCGCGCTGCGGCTTGTGAATGGCTCGTCGTATCTTCTGGGACCTGTGACGTGTCCCAGAAGATCGCCGAGAGGGAGGGGAGAAGGTGGACTTCCTTTCCGGAGCTGTGGCTCCAGGGGAGTAAGTGGACCTGGGACCCTGTGAAAACAGGGTCCCTGGTCACCCCCCCAAAAAAAAGACATGGCAGTTATGGCATGTCGGGGGGGTCACCTTCCCTTAAAGCGGAAGTTCCACTTTTGGGTGGAACTCCGCTTTAAAGAGGAAGTAAACCCAGATGGGGTTTACTTCCTCTATATTCCCCTGCAAAGTAGATGCATAGTGGGCTACTATGCATCGCATAGTAGCCCATTATGTGGCACTTACCTGCAAACGAAGCCTGCGACATCCAGCGCTGTCCCCTGTGCTGGCAGCATCCATCTGCAGCCCCTCTTCCTTCCGGGGCCGCGACTCCGGCTCTGTGACTGGCCGGAGTCACGTGACGTCACTCCCGCGCATGCACGCGGGAGCCACCAGTCACGGCACGATCTCAGCTCGGAGGCAGTTTCTTCACTGCGCATGTGCCGAATGACGTCGGCAATGGCAGTACACTGCCTATCTCCTGAGCCGTGCAGGTTTGGGAGATATGCAGGGAACCTACAGGTAAGACTTATTATAGACCTTATTATAGACTTACCTGTAGGTTAAAGTACTTGTCACGAGTTGACAACCACTTTAAAATCTGTATTTTCTGCTCGAAAATTACTTAGAACCACCAAACATTCTATATATACATTTTTTTTTTAGCAGAGATCCTAGAGAATAAAATGACAGTCATTGCAATATTTTATGTCACATTTTATTTGAGCAGCATTCTTTCAAACAAATGTTTTGGGAAAAATTACACTTCAATGAATTAAAAAAAAGCAAAACGGTAAAGTCAGCCCAATTTATTGTATAATGTGAAAGATGAAATGCCGCAAGAATCGTGATCTTTATTCTAAGTAAAAAAATTGTGATTCTCATTTTAGCCAGAATCATGAAGCTCTAACTGTGACTAAAACTAAATAGAAATTTGAAGTCAAAATTAGCGCTGCTGTACACAATGTAGCTTACGTAAAGCTGAATTGCGGGCTCCTCTCCTATACAATGTTTTCTGTGTTTATCCGTTTTTATTTTCCTGTGCTCCTTTTATACATAACCTGTATGGTGGTTTCTGCCCTTCCACAGAGTCTTCCACTAGCGGGACCGGCTCAGACAGTGAGATCGATGAGAAGAGACCCGTGTTTGGGTCGGGGGATAAAGAAAAAACGGACCCCCTCGCAGAAGGCACATCATCCCGCTATGCCATGTTTAACAGCGTCTCCCAGAAACTTATGGTAATCACATACTGGGCATCACTCTGCTAACAACTGGTCAGGGTGGAGTGCATTTTCCAGAACTGTAGGATGAGGAATTAAAGGGGTTGTAAAGGTTTGCATTTTTTTAAATATAACAAACATGTCATACTTATCTGCTCTGTGCTCCACTGGGGTGTCCCGCCGGCGCTCCCGGCTCCTCCCCTTTCATCAGGTGCCACCGTGGAGAGACGCTTTCCAGTGCAGGCGTGCTCCCAAGTCCTGCTGCTGTGTCCATTGACACAGACAGCTGGACTCGGCCCCGCCCCCTGCTCTCGTGTCACTGGATTTGATTGACAGCAGCGGGAGCCAATGGCTCCTGCTGCTATCAGTCTTTTCAATGAGGACAGAGACAGGGGTTGGAGCCTGCACATGGAACGGACGGGTTCAGGTAAGAAAAAGGGGGGAGGGATAGCTGCAGCAAAGAAGGTTTTTCACCTTAATGCAATGAATGCAAACCATGAGGCTTTACAAGTCCTTTAGGCTACTTTCACACTGGGGCGTGGGCCACGGTAGCGGTAAAGCGCCACTAGTTTTATCGGCGCTTTACCCTTGTTATATTGGCTTTTCGGGCGGCAGCGGGGCGCTTTTAACCCCAAAGAGGGGGTTAAAAAGGGGATAAAAGTGGCTGTGATGCGTGCTTTTCAGGCGATTAGGAATCAGTGCCCATTCATTCCAATGGGCAGGGGCGGTTTGCGAGCGCTGTATACACCTCTCCCGCACCGCCCCAAAGATGCTGCTTGCAGGACTTTTTTTTTCCCGTCCTGCAAGCGCACCGCCCCAGTGTTAAAAGCACTCAACCTTGCACACTCGGGTGGCTTGTGAGGCAGTTTTCAGGTGCTTTACAGGCGCTATTTCTAGCGCTAAAACTCCAGAAAACTGCTTCAATGTGAAAGTGGTCTTAATATTGCGTATACTAAAATACGAATGACTCGCAGGGCAGTCTTACAACATTTTCGGAGATTCACCATCTCTATTTGAACTGTTTATTGTTATCATCAGAAGTGAAAAGTAAAAGAAAATCCCCAATTTTGGGTTGTCCCCAGAAAAGTAATATAGGGGAAATCTTTCAATGGGGACACTAGTTCTGGTGACCTGGGGGCCCAAAGGGATTCCCTTAAAGTGTTACTAAACCCAGCACCGTGCAGTCACTATATCTGCTCTCCCACAGTACACAGAACATGGAAATGCAATTATTTTAGTAAATATAAACAGCTAAATACCTTTTCTCATCAGCAGTATATAGCAGTCTTGTGACTTCTATCAGTGTCTGGTTAAAGCTTGTAGGATGAGTTTTAAATCTCCTGTGACTGTTCTATGAGGCTGCAGGACCCCTGACCCTCTGTCTGGACAGTGCTGTTTGGCCCTGTGCTGATCACATGCATCCTCCCAAAAAAAAACAAAACAACAACTTTCTAGCAATACACACCAAACTGAGCATGTGCAGAGTGCCTCCAAGGCGCTGTACTATCAAGAGATGAATTGGGGACAGTGGAAGAACGGGAGGATCAGAGAAGACCGGGTCAAACAGCCTTTTTACACAATGTGGAGGATTAACCCCTTAGGTTCCACAGTGAGTATAACAAGCATGCTTTACTGCAAATACAGACTGATTTTACTGTTGTGGGTTTAGTAACACTTTAATTTGCAGGGATTTTCTCTCACTTCCTTTTTTGGCTATAGGACAGGAAGTGAAGGCGACCCCCCTCCATAGGACACAAAAAAATAACTGACATGTTATTACCCTCCCTTACTCTATCCAAATGAGAAAAAAAAAAGTTTTGCCTGTAGTTCTACTTTAAACTGTCTGTTGTGTTTATTTTCTGTAAGGGTCCTGGTTGTTAACTTGTTTCATTGTTTCCATCATTTAGGCCAAGATGGGTTTCCGAGAAGGCGAGGGATTGGGGAAGTATGGCCAGGGCCGGAAGGAGATTGTTGAAACGTCCAATCAGAAAGGGCGGAGAGGTCTCGGATTGATCCTAAAAGGGTTTGAAAAGGAACTGAATGTGGACTGGAGGACTCAGCCTGAGGTGAGTGGTGAGCACATGGAGGGTGTATAGGTGGAGCAATCAGCCTGGGTTAAGGCCTGGTTCAGACCTATGCATTTTTAGTGCTTTTTGCAGAATTGCACTACAGTCCATTTAACCACTTGCCGGCCGCGTAGCGGCTATAAGCAGCGACAGCGTGGCTCTGTCCCGCAAATTGCCGCTTATAGTCGTCACTCGCGGGCACGACGCTAGGCTTCAAGCGCTCATGCCTGCCGCTCGCTCCCTGAGCGGGGCCGCGGGTCCGGCGGACTCGATGTCTTCCAGCGACCCGTGAGCGCCTGTGACAGAGCCAGAACGGGAACACGGCCGTTCCCTGTTCTGCCAGGCGGCATGTCAGAGATCTACTGATCCCTGTCACTGGGATCAGTTAGATCTCTTATGCCCCTGGCAGCCCAGCCCCCTTACAGTTAGAACACGCCTAGGGAACACAGTTAACCCCTTCACTGCCCCCTGCATGTTAATCCCTTCACTGCCAGTGACATTTATACAGTAATCAGTGGATATTTAAATTTCTGATCGCTGTAATGTCATTGATCCCAAAAAAATGTCCGACGTGTCCTCCCCAATATCGCAGTCCTGATAAAAATCGCCATTACTAGTAAAAAAAAAAAAATTGTAAAAGCCGCCAGAAATGAATTCTCATGGTTTGTAAATGCGGCAACTTTTGCGCAAACCAATCAATAAACGTTTTTTTTTTACCAAAAATATGAGGAAGAACATAAATCGGCCAAAACCGATGAATACATTTATATATATATATATATATATATATATATTTTTTTTTTATTAGTATTTTAGCAAAAAGTAAGAAATATTGTTTTTTTGCAAAATTGTTGCTCTTTTTTTGTTTATAGCGGCAATCAGAAATGACGCAGAGGGGATCAAATGCCACCAAAAGAAAGCTCTATTTGGGGGAAAAAAAGGATGTAAATTTTGTTTGGGTACAACGTCGCACGACCGCGCCATTGTCAGTTAAAGCGATGCAGTGCCGAATAGCAAAAAGTGCTCTGGTCCTAAGGTGGGAAATCCTTCCAGGGCTGAAGTGGTTAGCACGGTTTCCTATGGAACACATTTGGTAGTACAAATCTGCAAAATACAATATGCAAAAAGCACTAAAAATGCATAGGTGTGTGAATCAGGCCTGTGATGAGCCACTACAAGTCTTTTGGCTCTTTAGAGGACCGCACTGTTGGACAGCCAATGTTGAGTGTCCATGTCAGGGTGTCATGTCTGGTTTTGCTACCCAGTCAGTCACTGACCTGGAAATAGCCTCCTGCCAGTGAAATGGGAAAAGTCTGGACTCCACATTCTGCTTGTTGCAGGCCAGAGTCTCACAAAGTACTGATATCTGTACTTATGTCAGCACTGATTAAGAATATAAGGATGGCAGCCCTGAAAATCTCTAAAAACAAGTCAAACAATTTCTTTCTTTCTGTCCTTACAGATTTATTTTTAATACCTGCTGTTGTTCAGTGATTTGCAGCGTGCTTCACATGAAATGTATAAATGTTTGTACGTTTAATATTGTAGGCAACAGCCTATGAAGAAGTTGATTGGTTCCCAGAATGTACCACAGAGATTCCAGATAACGATGAGCTGAATGACTGGGTGACAGTGGGCAAGGTAGGATATTAATTGGAATTAGTGAGAGATGATGGTGTAAAGCTGGGATACACATTATACAAATTTTTTTGCTTAGTTCCCTCTAGATTTATCTTCAACTATGTAGTGTAAGGGCGGGTGTTCCGTCAGAATCGGCGACCCGTCAGATTAGGTAACGAAAGTGGAGTCCCGTCACTACAGTGAGACGGCCATCTTGGTACACCCCGCACTCGGCCGCAGTAAGCCTACAGTCAGAAGGCGGCAAGCAGACATCTTTTTACACCCAGCGAAGTCTTGCATTTCACACATATTTTTTACCAGTAAACTCAGCTTATATACTGAAATACAGTATTTTGAAATATGTGACACTGGTTTGATGTTGAATTTTCAAAGCAGCTGTGTTCTGTCAGATTATCAAACCTGTGAGATCAGCAGGCTTGCTTTTAAAATTCAATATTAACCACTTTCCTAACACCCAGAGGCGTAACTAGAACCTTCAGGGCCCCGGTGCAAGAAATTATGAAGGGCCCCCTGGCCAGGGCCCTTCCCTCTTCCCACTGATCCTGGGGCCCTTTACGCCTATCGTGGGTCCCTTTATTATGGTACTGCAGTGGGGCCCTTTCACAAGTTCTGCAGCAGGCCCCAGGGGGACCAGGGAAGCACACAGGGGCCCTGGGAACAGCAGAAGACAAGTAAACTGGATAGAGGAAAATGGAGGAGATCGGGTCCTCTAAATGCCACCCCTCCTACTCAGTTGTACAAGGGAGGCACATGGGCCCCCTGGACCATGGGGCCCGGTTGCAATTGCAACCCCTGCAACCCCTATCGTTACGCCCCTGCTAACACCGTATACAGAATGACGGCCGGAAAGTGGTTGAGTTATCCCGACTGGAGGTCGTATGACTTCCAACAGGATAACATGCCGGCACGCGCCCGCGGGGCCACGCAGCGCTGCGGTCGGTGGTGTGGTGTGTCAGTCTCCGATCTAGGTAATGGGCTTCTGTTAGAAATAACGGCTGATCACAGTGTAAACGGGAAAAGCCGTATATCAGCTTTTCCTTTAGTCGCGTCTGCAGGCGCGAGTAGTGGAGAGCCGATCGGCGGCTCTCCTGACGGTGGGGGGGGGGGGTCTGTGCTGATTGCTTATCAGCGCAGCCCCCCTTCGGATCACCACACTGGACCACCAGGGAGCCGATCAGGACCACCAGAGGGACCACCAGGGATGCCACCCAGGGGCCGCCAGGTAAGGGGCACACAATGACCAATAAGAATGGCACTGTGCCCATCTGTGATGCTTGCCGGTGCCATCCCTATAGCTTCTGCGATACCAGTGCCGCCTATCAGTGCCCACCCGTGCTCATCAGTGCCACCTATCAGTGCCCATCATCAGTGCCACCTATCAGTGCCCATGAATGCCGCCTATGAGTGCCCATCAGTGCTGCTTATCAGTGCCACCTATCAGTGCCCGTCAGTGCTGCTTATCAGTGCCAATCAGTACTGCCTCATCAGTGCCCGTCAGTGAAGGAGAAAGTAATTATTTAGAAAGTTTTGTGACGGAAAAAAAGGAAAACATTTTTTTTTCAAAATTGTCTGTATTTTTTTATTTGTAGCACAAAAAATAAAAACCGCAGAGGGGGTCAAATACCACCAAAAGAAAGCTCTATTTGTGGGGGAAAAAATTATAAAAATGTAGTTTTGGTACAACGTCGCACGACCGCACAATTGTCGTTCAGAATGCAACAGCGCCGAAAGCTGAAAATTGGTCTGGTAGGGAAGTGTTCTAAGTGCCCGGTATTGAAGTGGTTAAAACAGTGTCACTGATTTCAACATACTGTATTTCACTATATAAGCTTTACTGGTAAAAAATAAGTGTGAAATGCAAGACTCGGTGGATATAAAAAGATGCCCGCTTGCCGCCTTCTGACTGTAGGCTTACTGCGGACGAGTGTGGGGCGCACCAAGATGGCCGCGACAGAACCTCACTTCCGTTACCTAATCTGATGGGTCACCGATTCTGACGGAACACTGGCCTGATTGCATACTATCTGAAAGTGTTTAGGTTTGACCTCATATTATATTTTGGTAAATCTAAAGGAAAGTTGTACTTGTACAAAAATTGTATAGTGTGTAGCCAGCTTTATGATCAGTGTTAACAAGTTTTTGTTCACTTTAAACCACCACTCAAACAAGTCTATGGTAAAGCCACTGAGGTGGGTCACATGCAAAAAATTCTGAATGATTTCAGAATTGTTTAAAACTAATATCAAAAGCTTGCTGCATTTTTATCTATCAAAGCCTGTCAACGCAGGCCCTTATGCTGGGTACACACGGGAAGTTCTTCGTTCAACCTAGCGGGCTGCACAAGTAAAAAAAAAAAAAAAACCTACAGATCACCGTACTAACATATCTGATGTTAGTGCGGTGATCTCCTTGCTGAGCTACTGTGTTCTGACAGGGGGACTGAATACCCACCCACCCCAGGTCTCTGCTTATGGAGCACTGAGAACCGAGCGATTTGGCGATGTTTGATCACTCAGAGCCAGCGGGGGACCAGTTCTGCATCCATCTAGGTCCGGGGTCAGCAACCAGTAGATCGCGGACAGGTGACTGGTAGATTGCAATATGGGCTTGCTGACCCGCCATTCCAAAGCATCAGAGTGCTGTGCAGAAGGGACTATTTGTAAAGCTGAAGCTGCAGTAGGGAGCAGGAGCCGCATAATCCGATGCCTCCTCTGTAGTGCCGGCTCCTGTCCCATGCCGAGTGATACCAACTGCACTTCACCCCTTATCCCAGCTAGCGGTCTCCAGAGTGGTGCCAGCAGCAGGAAAGAAGAAATCTTCAGGTCAGTGTGAAGCAATACACCAGGCATTATAGTGTAGGGCTGCTTTCACACTGATGTGCTGCGGTTTACCCACACCGTGGTTGCAGTGCAGTGAACCTGCAACTTTCCTGCGGGTTTTGTTGTTATTCTGTCTCTCACTCAGGGGCGTAATGATAGGGGTTGCAGGGGTCGCAGTTGCACCTGGGCCCCATGCTCCAGGGGGCCCGTATGCCTCCCTTGTACACTTGGATAGGAGGGATGGTGGGGGGGGGCATTTAGAGGAACCAATCTCCCCCATTTTCCTCCTAATGGAGGAGATTGGTTCCTCTATATGCTGCCCCCGCCATCCCTCCTATCCAGCTTACTTGTCTTCTGCTGTTCCCAGGTCCCTGTGTGCTTCCCTGGTCCCCCCACAGAGATGCTGTCTCCCCCTCCTCTCAGCTGCTGTAGAAGATGTGTCATGATGGAGAGATGGGAACTCGTCGGTAAATTTGTCATTTACCGGTCCCTTCCTTTTCTGAATGGACAGAGTCAGTGATTGGCACCAATTGGTTCATTCATCACTGAAGCATAGTAAACTGTTTTTTACTATACTTCCATTTCTGAATGAATGGGAGGCTCGGTGCACAGCTATTCCTGTCCATTCATTCTGTGCAGCTGAGGCCACACAGATGGAGATTGAGGGCTGAGGTTTGTTTAGACCCCTGATATCTCATCAAACCCCCCCAACAGAGCTCCTAACAAAAATTGTAAAACATTATAAAAATAAAATGAAATGTTAAAAAAATAATAAAATTATAATAGAAAACTAAAAACTACTGACACCAGTGAGGGAACCATTTAGGTTGCAAAGGTTGCAATTGGGACTGGGCCTTGGCATTTCACCACCATGGGGAGGTCCAAAGATGGCAGAAAGGGGGCCCGCTGCAGAACTTGTGAAAGGGCCCCACTGCGGTACCATAATAAAGGGACCTGTGATGGGAGTAAAGGGCCCCAGGATCAGTGGGAAGAGGGAAGGGCCCTGGCCAGGGGTCAGGGGGGCCCTTCATAATTTCTTGCACCGGGGGCCCTGAAGGTTCTAGTTACGCCTCTGCTCTCACTGTTATAATAAACCGACCAGTAATATTATAGACTGATCATTTCCTTGTCAGTGGGCAGACTTACAGAATCAGCAGGGGATCAAATACTTTTTTAATCACTATAAGTAATCACTTTTAATCACTGTAAAAATATATATATATTCCCATACTTCTCTTTAAATTATTTTTGCTTCTCACTTGTATTACAGAGGAAATTGATTATAGACGATGAAACAGAATTCTGCAGAGGACATCTGCTGGAAAGCCTGTTGGAGTGTAAGGTAAGACTGTCACCAGTTTACCTAAATATCGGGGGCTCCTAGGGATGGGAGAATATACTCTTAATTCCCCCCAGCGGGGGTCACAGACTTGTTCTGTGCCCTCTGCCAGTAAAGCTCAGCTTTGCTTCAGGTTGTTGGATTCTGTTTTTGTGTTGCAGCTGCATACACCTGAAACCTGAGATATGTAAAACCTAATGTACCGAAAATAGCAAAACGATTTCCTGATCTCATATTTCCTGTCCTGATTTGTTTACGAGTTCTTTATATATTTATCTGAAAGATGAATCCTTTGGGGTTTTTGAGGCAGAATATAATGTTTTACCAACAATTTGTGTCTATATTCAAAGTATGAATTGGGATTAACCACTTGCTGACTGTGTCTTTTTCTGACATTTGTTGTTTCCATGTAAAAATCAGTATTTTTTTCTAAAAAATGACTTAGAACCCACAAACATTATATATATTATTATTATTATACAGGATTTAAATAGTGCCAACAGTTTACGCAGCGCTTTACAACTTGAGGGTAGACAGTACAAATACAATACACTTAAATACAGTAGGAATAAGAGGGCCTTGCTCGTTAGAGCTTACAATCTACGAGGGAAGGTCAAGAGATACAAGAAGTAATAACTGTGGGGGATGTGCTGATGGAGAAGATAAATGTGCAGTTGTCAGGTAGGAGCCAGATAGGCTTCTCTGAAGAGATGAGTTTTCAGGGATCGTCTGAAGGTGTACAAATTAGGAGAAAGTCGGACGGATTGGGGTAGAGCATTCCAGAGCATGGGAGAGGCTTTGGAGAAGTCCTGGAGGCGAGCATGGGATGAGGTGACATGGGAGCTAGAGAGCAGGAGAGCTTGGGAGGAGCGAAGAGAACGATTAAGTTGGTATGTTGAGACCAGGTTAGTGATGTAGCTGTGGGCCAGGTTGTGGATGGCTTTATAGGTTATTGTTAGTATCTTGAATTTAATTTGTTGATTAAGTGGCAATAGAGGGATTGACATAGGGGGTGTAGCAGATGCCGAGCGGTTTTTAAGGTGGATGAGCCTGGCGGCAGCGTTCATAATGGACTGAAGGGGGGATAGCCTATTTAGAGGTAAGCCAGTGAGAAGGAAGTGGCATTAGTTGAGGTGAGAGATGACCAGGGAGTGGATTAGAAGCTTTGTGGTGTCATTGGTTAGGAAGGGGCGTATCTTGGAGAAGTTGTGGAGATTGAGGCAGCAAATTTTGGATAGCGATTGGATGTGGGGCTGAAAGGTTCATTCAGAGTCCAAGATTACACCTAAGACCTTGGCATGGGGTGACGGATTGATAGTTGAGCCGTTGATTTTGACAGAGAAATCTGGGAAAGTGGCACGAGGGGGAGGAAATATCATAAGCTCGGTTTTGGATCAGGATGGGCTCGGGCTTGTTTCACTGCCTTAGTAATTACCACAACCGCTTCATCTGAGGGAAATCCTGAAAACATGACCTATTGAGGGGCCTCTTGAGGACTGGAGAAACATTAGGCTAGACGATGCTGGAAATCCTCCAGCCTGAAAATGAGATGGGTCCTGATTAAGGATGGGCTCGGGCTTGTTTGGGACTGAACGTGCCCGAGCCCCCCAGGCAGTGAACCCTGCAGTGCTCTAATCACAGACATTTCCCCGATTGCTGCAGCCGCACATCAGGGAAATGCCTCACTGCCTGTGATTAGCGCAGTGCAGGGTTCACTTCCTGGCGGGCTCGGGCACGTTCGGTTCCAAACAAGCCCCAACCCATCCTTCATTTTGGATAGGTTGAGTTTGAGGAAGTGATGTGACATCCAGGCTGATATGTCTGTTAGCAAGCTGATGATGCATGAGGAGACTGATGGAGAGAGCTGGGGGTGGAGAGATAGATTTGTTTGTCATCAGTGTAGAGATGATATATATATATATATATATATATATATATATATATATAATTGTTTTTTTCTTCTTTTTGTAGCAGAGACCCTAGAGAATAAAATGGAGGTCATTGCAATATTTTATGTCACACTGTATTTGCACAGCGTGATTAAACGTGATTTTTCAGAAAAAAAATACTTTAATGAGTTAAAAACAAAACAAAGCAGTAAAGTTAGCCCAATTTTTAGCGAAAGATGATGTTACGCCAAGTGAATAGATACCTAACATGTCACCCTTTAAAATTGCGCACGCTCGAGGAATGGTGACAAATTACGATACTTAAAAATCTCAATAGGCGACGCTTTTTTTTTACAGGTTACCAGTTTAGAGTTAAGCCTCATACACACAGGCTGATGGTTGGTCAACCGAACGCCAACTTTTGTCCAAATTGGGCAACGGCGTTTTGGTCTAGTGTACTGACATGAGACACGTAATCGGCCAACAAAGCTGAAAGTAGTGACGTGTTACGAGCGTATAACGAGGAAGTTCAGGTGAATGTGATTTGTGCATTACGAACACAGGTTTACATGTACGAAAACTTCCTGGATTTGCACTTCCAACTTTTTGTTGGCCTACTTTTGTACACACGAGCCAACAATCGGCCAATGCCTTGTTGGCCAACACAAGTATTTTAGACTCGTTTGAATTTGACAATTGGAAATCGGCTGTGGAATCGTGCATACACATGATCGGATTATCGGCCAACAGTGTGTTGGACGACCGTTGTTGGCCAACAATCGGACCGTGTGTGCGGGCCTTTACAGAGGAGGTCTAACGATTGTGGCGAAAGCACACGTGTGGTTTGAACACTGTTTACATATGTGGGCATAACTTAAGTCTGTGCGTGAGCTCGGAGGGATGGGGTGCTTTACATTTTTTTTTTTTTCTTAGTTTACTTTTTATTTTCACACTGTCCATTATTTATTTATTTTTGATCACTTTCATTCCTATTACAAGCAATGTAAACATCCCTTGTAATATAAATAAGCATGACAAGGGAAGGGGATCTTTATTGAGATCTAGGGTCAAAACAAAAACCTTTCTGTCTGCCCGAGAACAGGAAGTGAAGTCAGACGTCGCTCCGGTCCTCCAAGGGCATAGAGCCGAGTGGGGGCTATCTTGCCCTCACTCGACTTCGACTGGAGGGTCAGAACTGGTCCGCCTGAAAAACTGACAGTTGGACCTGATCGGACAGCCTGTGTAAAAGGGGCCTTAACATATGACGTCAACTCTCTTAGGGATACTACTTTACTTTACTATGCTTGTAAAGCCACTGTCCTACGATGGAAATCCCCCTCTACTCCATCAATTAACTTATGGAAACGTTTGATTAATTCAGCCCTTCCATTATACAAAATGACATACTAGAGGCTGTACCGAGGAATTTCATAAATTGTGGAACATTTGGCTGGAATCCCCCTATACTAATGTTGATTCACCGGAAGACTAGTTAAAGCGGTTGTATCCCCTAAGGCAGTGGTTCTCAACTCCTGTCCTCGGGACCCACTAACAGGCCAGGTTTGCAGGATAGCTGAAATGCTTCACAGGTGATATCATTTACTGCTCAGTGATTGCAGAATTCTAGTCTGCATCTCCCCAAGGTAATACTGAAAATCTGGCCTGTTGGGTCCCGAGGACCGGAGTTGAGAACCACTGCCCTAAGGAAAAGAAAAAAAAAAACACCTGCAAGGCAAAGTCATAATGAGCTAGTATGCATCGCATACTAGCTCATTATAAAGTTCTTACCTCAGAACAAAGCTCCGACAGGTCCGCCCAGTCCCCGAAGAGGGAGCTGCCATCTTCCCTCCATGGATCCTTCCGGGTTCGCACGCACGAAAGCCCGTCTTTACGGCGGACTTTAGGGCAAGGTCCTTCGCCGGGACACCACTGCGCATGCGCCGTGATGTCAGCTGCTGCTTGCAGTGGGAATATCTCCGAAAACCGTGCAGGTTTACCTACAGGTAAGCCTTATTATAGGCCTTATTAAAGGCTTACCTGTAGGTAAAAGTTAATTTTTTGATACAACCGCTTTAATATTTAGTCAAGTACTTACCATTGACATTGGTGGTGGACCTCTGCATTTATGTTCTATTCGGGGGAGTCACTCCTGCTGTCTGGGATCTGGGAGAGGATGTATTTTGTCATTCTATGAGTCAAGCTCTGTAGGATGTCTAGAAGGAGGATCAATTGGTAATATTCTTATTATTCCGGCCTTCACTGGCGGTCAGAGCGTACCGGCTGTTTTGATTGTATTAGAGGGCTTTGGTTTAGCTAGGGTAAAGCGGAGTTCCGCCCTCATAATTTATTTTTTGTGTCTTGCATCCTGTTAGCTTATTATTGTTATTTCAGGTACTTATATAGCGCTGTCAATTTACACAGTGCTTTACATATATATTGTACATTCACATCAGTCCCTACCCTCAAGGAGCTTACAATCTAAGGTCCCTAACTCACATTCATACATATACTAGGGGCAATTTAGAGAGGATCTAATTTACCTACCAGCATGTCTTTGGAGTGTGGGAGGAAACCAGAGTACATGGAGGAAACCCACGCAAGCACCGGGAGAACATGCAAACTCCAGGCAGGTAGTGTCTTAGTTGGGATTCGAACCAGCGACCCTTTTGCTGCTAGGTAAAAGTGCTATCCACTATACCACTGTGCCGCCATATCCATAAGATCAATAAAGGTATTGCCATCTTTTATTGCGATTAGTATCTATTGTTTTTTTTTCACTTACTTTGCAGAATTTGGTTCCCTGGGCTTTCTTATTTTGATTGTGGGCATCTGAAGCCCACTCACACCTTCTTCCTGGAAAAGGTGCATGCTGGGTAACCATACCGATCTCGCGCATGCGCAGTGATTCACCGGGCGCATCGCTGATAGTTTATCTCGTTGCCATCACAACGGGCAGTGACCGAAGAATGTCCCGCCCAGTTGTTATGGCAACCGAGATAAGCAATCTCTCCCCAGCAAAAATTGCGTAATGTAATTTTACAGGTCAGTGATGCCCACTGACCCCTGGGAAATGATGACTCGCATTTCCCAGGAGCACATGGGGGCAGGAAGTGATGCATGGTGCCGCGGACCAGGAGGTGGCAGATTACCAGCCACCACCTAGCAACTGGGTACTTCGGGTCAGTAGAAAATTTTTTTTTTGCTCCAAAAGTGATACATATTAATTAGAGGACGTAAAAGATGTGAAAATTGTTTTGTGGGTGGAACTCCGCTTTAATTTAATTTTATAACATGTCCTGCAGAACAAGCCGCTCTTGAGCGCCCTCGGGGGCATGCACAGTGCAGCGATCGAGTGACACACCACATCTCAGATCATGGTAAAGAACTTTACCGTGTGATCAGCTGTGTCCAATCACATCGTTACTAGGAAGTGCCGGTTATCGGTATTCCTCTATTTACGCTGACAGGGCTTGAGTAGAGGAGAGCTGATAAGCGGCTCTCCTGACGGGGGGGTCTGCACTGATAATCAGTGTAGCGATTATCAGTGCAGCTTCAACAGTGATCCAATCAGTGCCCATCAGCTTTGCCAATCAGTGCACATCAGAAATGCCTGTCAGTGCCTCCTCATCGGTGCCATCTATCAGTGCCCATAAAGGCTGCCCATCAGTGCTCACCTATCAGGCTAGGTTCACACCTATGCGAATTGGATGCGGATTACACCGCATCCAATTTGCAGACCATTTGAACACGTTGTTTTCAGTGGGTCTGTGCATTCGCACTCTGCATTGCACAGAAAACGTGTGCGTTTTCTGTGCAGTGCGGTGGAAATTCCAGGCACATTCTGTTCAGTGGGAACGCCTCTGATTTGCAGATGTGTTCCGATTTGAACAGGGATTCTATATCCCTCCTCACTGCACCCCCCGCCCCCACTGATCAGCTCATCCCCTGCTAGAATGGAGAGAAACCGTTGAACAGCAGCTGTTTCTCTCCACAGGGGGAATGGAGCTGGACGCACTGGACTGTTGTGAATCCAGCCTAAGTGCAGCCTCATCAGTGCCCGCCAGTGCCGCCTCATCAGTGCCTGTCAGTGCAGCCTCATCAGTGCCGCCTCATCAATGCCTGCCAGTGCCACCTCATCAGTGCCCGTCAGTGGAGCCCTGTCAGTGCTGACTTATCAGTGCTGCCTCATCAGTGCCCGTCAGTGCCGCCTCATTAATGCCGCCTCATCAGTGTCTGTCAGTGTCGCCTCATCAGTGCCCGTCAGTGCTGCCTCATTAGTGCCGTCAGTGCTGCCTCATCAGTGCCTGGCAGTGCCGCCTTATCAGTGCCCATCAGTGCAGCCTCATCAGTACCCGTCAGTGAAGGAGAAAACTTACTTAAAGTGGTTGTATACCCCTTTTAGTGATTTTTACCTACAGGTAAGCCTATAATAAGGCTTACCTGTAGGTAAAATGAATATCTCCTAAACCTGTACGGTTTAGGAGATATTCGCCCTTCATGTAGCTGCTGATGTCATGGTGCATGTGCCGTGATGTCCCAGCGAAGGCCCGGCGCATAGTGCTGGATCTTGCCGGAAAGTCCGCCGTAGAGACGTCTCGCAGCTCCGGGCCATCACAGCGCCGGAGCCACAAACCCGGAAGGATCCGCCGAGGGAAAATGTCAGCTCCCTCTGCAGGGACCAAGCGGACCCATCGGAGCTTGTTCTAAGGTAAGTATTTCATAATGAGCTAGTATGTGGTGCATACTAGCTCATTATGCCTTTCTTTGCCTTACAGGTTTTTTTTTTTTTCTTTTTGAAGTATACAACTGCTTTAATTACAAAATTTTATAACCGAAACAAAGAAACTTTTATTTCTCACATTTTTCGGTCTTTTTTCATTTCTTTAGCAAAAAATAAATAACCCCAGTGATGATTAAATACCACCAATAGAAAGCTCTATCTGTCTCCAAAAAATGGTAAATATTTTGTTTTGGGTACAGCGCTGCATGACTGAGTAATTGTCATTCAAAGTGTGACAGCGCTAAAAGCTGAAAATTGGCCTGGGCAGGAAGGGGGTGAAAGTGCCTGGTATTGAAGTGGTTAATGTACTCTCAGAAAGCAATGTTTTGCTGATGTCACGGAGGAGAAATAGAGGGATTCCTCATCTGATCACAATCTTTCCTTGTATCTTCTGCAGAGTGCGTTTGATGAGCTGGAAGGCGAAGAGATGAGGAGGGCCAGGACACGCTCCAATCCCTATGAGATGATCCGAGGGGTCTTCTTCCTTAACAGGTGAGAACCGCTCTTTGATGTCACAGTAAAGCAAACCCGTCCTTTTGTCTGTCTGCATTGAACACAACAGGTTTTCTTCCAGGTATGGAGGAGTAACTTTGCCCCTTTCCTATCCTGTGACTCTCAGCTCTACATAATCTCTGACTAGTGCGATTTTGAGCTTGCGCAGGCTATCCTAGTCACCCAGGGACAGAAAGTGTGTTACTGACAGGATCACCAGGTGGCAATATTAAAATAACAGTTAAAAAAAAAATAAAACTAATGCAGCCACCACATTTAATGGATGGTGAGCTTTAGTATTACATGTGTTGTCTGGGGGTCAATTAATTAATTGGTGTCACATTTTGTTTTATCCTATGTGTTGGTGAGTAATAAATTTTTTTTAACCGCTTCAATACCGGGCACTTTCACCCCCTTCCTGCCCAGGCTAGTTTTCAGCTTTCAGCGCTGTCACACTTTGAATGGCAATTGCACGGTCATGCAACACTACCCAAACTAAAATTTTATAATTTTGTTCACACAACTAAACCTGTCCTTTGGTGGCATTTAATCACCACTTTTTTTTTTGTTTCTGTTATAAAATTTTGCAAATAAATAATTGCTCTTCATAAATTTAGCCCAAAATGTATTCTGCTACCTTTCTTTGGTGAAAATAACCCAAATCAGTGTATATTATTTAGTCTGTAAGAAAGTTATAGCGTCCACAAAATATGGTATACACTATATAAATATTACCAAAACTATTGGGACACCTGCCTTTACACGCACATGAACGTTCACAGCATCCCAATCTTAGTCCATAGGGTTCAATATTGAGGTGGTCCACCCTTGGCAGCTATAACAGCTTCACCTCTTCTGGGAAGGCTGTCCACAAGGTTCGATCAGGTTGAGGCTGATCGCAGGTGCAATGCTTTACAGGCTCTAATTTAAAATGAAAATTTTACCTGAAAAAAGTGTATTTATTATTTTTTTTAAAAAAGGTGAACTTATTCTTTAATCACTCGCCGAATGACAGCTACAGCGCAGTCGTCCAGTTCTGGGAAGATGTCTATTGATATCCTCCCAGAAACGCGCACACCTTCGGACACAGCTGATCACAGATTGGGGTAGAGAGCCAATCACAGTGGCTCTTTACAATGTGATCAATTGTGTCCAATTACAGCTGTCACAACTTGAAGAGAGGAGACAGACGGTAATCGGCAAGTGTGAAAGGGGACATCTACACTGATAATCAGGGCACTGACCATCAGTGCAGTCCCAACAGTGCCTTTCAGTGCCGACTTTTAGTGCCCATCAGTGCTGCCTCATCAGTGCCGCCTCATTAGTGCCCATCAGTGCCGCCTCATCCGTGCAGCCTATCAGCACATATCAGTGCATCCTATTAGTGCTCATCAATGCTGCCCATCAGTGCTGCCTATTAGCACCCATCAGTGCATCCTATTAGTGCCCATTAGTGCTGCCTGTTAGTGCCCATCAGTGCAGCCTATTAGTGCCCATCAGTGCATCCTATTACTGCTCATCAATGCTGCCCATCCGTGCTGGCTATTAGTACCCATCAGGGCATCCCATTAGTGCCCATCAGTGCATCCCATTAGTGCCCATCAGTGCATCCCATTAGTGCCCATCAGTGCATCCTATTAGTGCCTATTAGTGCCGCCTATTAGTGCCCATCAGTGCATCATATTAGTGCCCATCAGTGCTGCCTATTAGTGCCCATCAGTGCTGCCTATTAGTGCCCATCAGTGCAGCCTATTAGTGCCCATCATTGCAACCTATTAGTGCCCAACAATGCATCCTATTAGTGCCCATCAGTGCATCATATTAGTGTCCATCAGTGCATCCTATTAGTGCCCATCGGTGCATCCGATTAGTGCCCATCAGTGCAGCCTATCATTGCCTATCAGTGCTGCCTATCAGTGCCCATCATTGCATCCTATTAGTGCCCATCAGTGCTGCCTATTAGTGCCCATCAGTACAGGCTACTAGTGCCCATCAGTGCTCCTTATTAGTGCCCATCAGTGCAGCCTCATCAGCGCACATCAATGACAAAGAAAAAATACTTATTTGCAAAATGTTAAAACGTAAACTAAGAAAAAAGTTTTTTTTTCCCAAAAATTTTTGGTCTTTTTTGTTTAGCAAAAAATAAAAATACCCAGTGGTGATTAAATACCACCAAAAGAAAACTCTACTTGTATGAAAATAATGATAAAATGCCATATGGGTACAGTGTTGCATGACCGCGCAATTGTCATTCCAAGTGTAAACGCGCTGAAAGCTGAAAATTGGCCTGGGCAGGAAGGGGGTGAAAAGGCCCGGTGTTGAAGTGGTTAAACTGTTCTTATATAAGGAGTTCACCTGTAATTGTTGGGATTTCCCTTTTATGTTTTCCTTATAAGAGAAAAAGTTGTCAGTCCATCTGATTTTTTTTTTTTACCTATAAGTGATCCACGAGTAACTTGCTGTGTCTGTCTCTACTTTCCAGGGCAGCTATGAAAATGGCAAACATCGATCACGTGTTTGAGTACATGTTCACCAATCCTAAGGATTCCCAGGGGGTGAGAACTTTTATACGCCTTTTTCTGTATGTTGGATGTTTAGGAGCTAAACTGTCATGGCCGCCTTTTATCTGTACCTGTCAGGTGATCTCTGCTGAAGGGGGTATTGCTGAGGCCGAGCTGCCAACTTGTTCTGGATTTCACTTTCCATCAGACGCTATGGGGGGATTTACTAGTGCAAAATCTGTATAGGTGTCCCGGTCCTGCCGACAGGGACGTAACTACAGGGGTTGCGGAAGTTGCAACTGGGCTCCCTTGTACACCTGGATAGGAGGGATGGCGGGGGCGACATTTAAGGGAACCAATCTCCCCCATTTTCCTCCTAATGCAGGAGATCGGAGATCCTCTATATGCTGCCCCCGCCACCCCTCCTATCCAGTTTACTTGTCTTCTGCTGTTCCAAGGGTCCCTGGGTGCTTCCCTGGTTCCCCCCACAGAGCTGCTGTCTTCCCCCTCCTGCTGTAGAAGATGTGTCACGATGGAGAGATGGGAACGGGTTGGTAAATTTGTCATTCCTTCCTTTTCTGAATGGACAGAGTCAGTGATTGGTACCAATCGGTTCATTCATAACTGAAGCATAATAAACTGTTTTTACTATACTTCCGCTTTTGAATGAATGGGAGGCTCGGGGGACAGCTATTCCTGTCCATTCATTCTGTGCAGCTGAGGGTACACAGATGGAGATTGAGGGCTGAGGTTTGTTTAGACCCCCTGATACCTCATCAAAGCCCCCCAACAGAGCTCCTAAAATAATTTCTTGCACCGGGGCCCTGAAGGTTCTAGTTATGCCTCTGCCTGCAAATCACGGCCGCTAGAGATGTGGAGGCGGTTCGCCCCCAAGCTGACATCACTTCTGTCCTATACCCGCTGGGTCCCAGAATTTCTCCTCCAGCCCTATGAGAACCTCCAGTACATGTTACACCCATATTTAGGGTGTAACCTGTAACATGCTCTTATGCACCGGCCACCAGCACTCCCTGCTCTTTGACAATGGGGGATCCTCTCTCCGCACCTGCTGTCACTTTTTGAAAATGGTGTGGCTGTATGGGACTCCACCCACACAGCTGCATCATTCATTCACATGTTCCTATGAATGAAATACAAGTACATTTGAGCACTGCGGCAGGCGGCTTATAGTTCTCAATGAATGGGTGCTGATGACCACGTATCCATATCGGAGGTACAGGCAGGCAGTGTGCCGAGAGCGCGTTCCAAGCACAGTTATCGGGGGTTAACGGAAAGCTCCCGATCACTACTTGCGATCACGATCTTCCTGATCATGTGACAGCCAATCACAGGGGTCACATGATCATAAACCCTGCCCCGTCTCCTAATCCCCTTAAACACTTACCGACTGTCCGCCGTCGTTGTACGCTGGTAATTTGACGCTGAATACCGTTGCTATTGTAGCAGATAGCTACCATAACCCCTGTATTTTCTGAAACGCCGGGTGGTCGGCTTTGGATAAAAGTGGTCTCTGCGGCGGATTCGCTGCAAGATCACTTTTATCGGGGGCGGGAGAGGGCTCCCGCCACTTTCTGCTCGTCTCCTCTGCTTACCGGATCTGTCGATAGCAGCCGAGATGAGCCGGTCCGCTCCCCTCACTGCCTGGATGCGGACTGAGCATAAGATGGCCCCCACTTGGCTCCATGGCATTGAAGGGCGGAAGCGATGTTGGTTGACGTCAAACGTCACTTTTGCCCAATGCTCTTAAAGGAGACAATTTTTTTTTTCAAGTGTCATTTTTTTTCTTCCCTTTTTTTTTTTATTGCATTCAAGTGTAAATATGAGTATCTTTTTGACCCCAGATCTCACATTAACCACTTGCCGACCGCAGTCCGACGGCGACAAAGTGGATCATTATCGCAAACCACCGTCATATGACGGCGGCTGCGATAACTAGTGCTGTGAGCACGAGCGCGCCGCTGGAGGCGCGCTCATTGTGTCCGGGGGGGGGGGGC
>BLSH010518064.1:54384-68600 GCA_018402905.1 Glandirana rugosa | reverse complement strand
CTGAGCCTGGGCTTGTCTTCTCCGAGGGGACTGACATATCCATGGGGAGATGTAGAGAGGATTCCAGAAAGTGTCTCGCTTCCTCTGGCGTGTGGAAGGTTTTCTGGTCCCTATTGGGGGTAGAAAAGTGCAAAATGGCCGGGTAGGCCAGTGAAAATCGAATGCCTTTTTTGATAAAGCGCTGAACAGACTGGTTGAAAGGCTTTACGTTTCCTGGAGACTTCCTGAGAATAGTCTGCAAATAGGAGTAGCTTGTTCCCCTCTAGTTGCAGAGCCCTGGAATTGCGGAATGATCTCAGTATGCTATTTCTGTCTGCATAATTAAGATATCGCACAATCACAGGTCGTGGAGTGCGTCGGTCGTTAGAGGGCGCTCCTACCCTGTGAGCTCTCTCCACGGTGTAAGGCGAGTGAAGGCCTAGGGCCTGGGGGATCCGGATAGAGCATATGTCCATTAAGAAATCAGGGTTTAATGATTCAGGGAGGCCTATCACCCTTAGGTTGTTCCGTCTCGAGCGATTTTCTAAATCATCGAGTTTGTCAAGGATGTATTGTTGCGTGTGCTTGATTTCTCTTTCCGTGGTGAAGGAGGCCTGCGCTTCATCTTCTATTTCTGAGACTCTGCATTCCACGTCTGTCAGGTGTTTGCCTTGTTCCCCGAGCTCTCTGCTGAGCTGCGCCATGCCCGCTGCTATCGCTCTATCCACGGCCGCTGTGATCATGGGCGATAAAAGGGCAGCTACCGCCTGAGCACACTGTCGGTCATGTTGGAAATGTCCGACCCGTTCCCTGTGTTATGACCGGCTTGTGGTGGAGCAGGTGGCGGGGTGCCATGGACCAAGTACCTCTCCATGGGGTGCTCCGGCGTGTGTAGTGCCCGATGGGGGGGTCGCACACCCTCCGCGGGTGATTGGAGTCGCTTTTGTAAGCCGAGATGTCGGAGCCGCTGCGCACCGCTTCTCTCACATCAGGCGCCGGAACCAGAAGTTGAAATGTCAGTTTTAATTGGGCTTAGCCTTTAACGTTAAACCCAAGCATATATATATATATATATATATATATATATATATATATATATATATATATATATTAAAAAGAAATCTTTTAAAAAAGCCTTTTTTTTTTAGATAATATTACATTTTATTTCTCCTACTAGTCTGAGATACCTGTCTGTATAGTCATCTTAGCTTTCAGTAATCTTGTGCACAGGGGTGTCTTGTGACCTGTCTTTGTTTAACCGCTTCAACACCGGGCACTTTCACCCCCTTCATGCCCAGGCCAATTTTCAGCTCTCACCGCCGTCTCATTTTAAATGACAATTGCGCGGTCATGCTACACTGTACCCATATGACATTTTCATCATTGTTTTCACACAAATAGAACTTTCTTTTCGTGGCATTTAATTACCACTGGGGTTTTTTCATTGTTTGCTAAATAAATGAAAAAAAGGCAAAAAAATTTGAAAAACAAAACATTTTTCTTAATTTTTTGTACTTTTGAAAATAAATAATCTTTTTTCATAAATTTAGACCAAATGTATTGTGCTACATTTCTTTGGTGAAAATAACCCAAATCAGTGTATATCATTAAGTCTGTAGGAAAGTTATAGAGACCACAAATTGGTATTTATATCTGAAAATCGATCAGTACTGATGGCCGATCTCATTCCTTCAGACCCAAAAATGCCAGGACAGTACAAATACCCCCCCAAATTACATTTTTGGAAAGTAGACAGTCCAAGGTATTTAGTAAGAGGCATGGTGCGCTTATTGAAGTTGTAGTTTTTTGGAAAATGAAGAAAAAAAAAAAAAAGGGGTTTTCACTTTTTTGCACATTTATTACATACGGTCACCAGTGCAGCACAGCGTCATCATATAACTGGTGTGGCTGTGACCAGAGACACTGACTGGTGACAGTAGGTAAAAAAAAATTAAAATAACTTTTTTTTTCAATTTTGTAAAATATTTTTTTCTTGCTTCCCTCATTTTTTCTTAACCACTTGCCGACTGCCCGCCATCGCCTGACGGCGGCAAAGTGGGTTGATATCGCGAACCGCCGTCACTTGACGGTGGAGCTCGCTCTCTCACTTCCGGGGGAGCCAGGGAACAGGTAGGGCAGACTCGATGTCCGCCGGCTACCCCCCGCGATCGCTACCCCGCAGTGACAGAACGGAGGTCCGTGTATGGAAACACACGGATCTCCATTCTGACAGGGGGAAGGAGTGTGATCGTAGGCTCCCTGTGTATGGGAGCCGCGATCACTCTCCTCCCCCATTCAGCCCAGCCCCCACTCAGTTGGAACGCAAACAGGGAACACAGTTAACCCTTAGAGCGCCCCCTGCAGGTTAACCCCTTCCCTGCCAGTGACATTTACACAGTAGTCCGTGCATTTTTATAGCGTCGCTGTATAAATGTCATTGGTCCCAAAAAAGTGTCAAAATGGTCCGACATGTCCGCCGCAATATCGCAGCCCCCCTAAAAATCGCAGATTACTAGTAAAAAAAAAAAAAAAAACCCATAAATGAATTCTCATCATTCAAACCAGTCAAAATTTTTTTTTTTTTTTACCAAAAATATGAGGAAGAATATAAATCGGCCAATACTGATGGAAAAAATGTTTTTTTATATATATATTTTTTGGAATTGTATTTTAGCAAAAAGTAAGAAATAATGTTTTTTTTTTTTTGCAAAATTGTCGCTCTTTTTTTGTTTATAGCGGTGATCAGAAATGACGCAGAGGTGACCAAAAACCACTAAAAGAAAGCTCTATTTGTGGGGAAAAAAAGGACGCAAATTTCGTTTGGGTACAACGTCGCACGACCGTGCAATTGTCAGTTAAAGCGACGCAGTGCCGAATCGCAAAAAGTGCTCTGGTCCTAACATGGGAAATCCTTCCGGGGCTGAAGTGGTTAACATACTTTGACCTATGCAATACAGTACCATAGTAACACTGTAACACTCTGGGGAGTTGATTAGGATCTTTTTTTTCATACTATGATTGCTTATAGCAGTGAATTTCACTGCTATAAGCAGATATTTTTACTGAATGACATTGTGTGGACACTGTATATTGTGATTAGCCGTGATTGGTCACAGCTAATCACATGGTACAAATGGGCTGTGATTGGCCCTGTCTTTACCATGTGATCACTGTGACCGATCACAGATAGCAACACAATTATATATAATGAATGGCATGAAAGGAAGCCATCCATTGTTTACAAATGTCGTGGTCTGCTGTGATTGGTCACATCTATCACATTACCAGCAGCGGGCCGGTACACTTATCAGTCACCCGCTGTGTCCAGTGGACACAGCGGGTGACAGATCGTGCTGCAGCGCAGCCCATTCTTGGGAAGACGTCATATGATGTCCTCCCAGGACAATAGGATTCCCGCCAGTCCGTCATTTTTTACAATGACGTGGGCAGGAAGCAGTTACTCGGATAGAACTCTAGGACACCACAGGCTCCATGCCACAGCCTACGTTTTATGAATAAAATGTTAAATGAAGGGTATGAGCAGATAGGGTTGTCCATTCTCTGCAGTAATAGCCCCCCTTAGCTCTGCTGGTTAATTGCTTGTTTCCCAAAGTACGTTTAGAAACAGCATCATAGACCAATGGTTGAATCTAGCTCCCTGAGATGGATACTGGTATTGACAGCCGGCGAAGAGCTTTTTGATAAAAGTGATCCGGGTGGCCCTAGAGCCGCCCGGATCACCTTTATGGAGCTCTCAGAGTGTTGCACCCTCCCCCAATTCGGTAGCACCTGCTTTGGTTGACGGGCTCTCCCGCTCCTTCAGGCAGCCCTGGACTGCTGGGAATTGCTCAGACAGTGAGAGAGGGTGCAACATCCTTTGTCCGGTTCCCCTGTGGCGAATGACCCTGGAAGCAACATGCATTACATCTCTTCCTGGGTCACAGCTGTCATACACTACTGCTCAGATGTTTTACAACACCCCCACCCTGTTTTTGTTGAAATTTAAACAGTGCAAGTCCAGTGAATAACTTGGAATGGTACAAAGGTAAGCAGTAAACTGCAAGAGGTGAAACCAAACAGTTTAGGCCCCTTTCACACTTGTGCAATGCAATTTTACAGCGATTTTGACGCAATTTTTTGCCATGGTTTCGGATCAGTACGACTTTGGTCCGACTTTGTTGCAACTTTGGCACACTGAAAACATTACTAAGTCGTACAGAAATTGTACAGGAATCTCATCTATATTATTCAGGTGCGATCTGCATGCAACTTTGAGGGTTTAACATTGAAATCTATGGACCTCAAGTTGCATCAAAGTTGGGCCAAAGTAATGCAGGGACTACTTTGCAGTCGGAACGGCTTGAAGCCGTACAGATATGAACGGTGCTCATTGGAAATAATGTGAAACAACTTGTAATGCGACTTTGGACACCACAGGCCCCATGCCACAGCCCACATTTTATGAATAAAATGTAAAATGCAGGGTATGAGCAGATAGGGTTGTCCAATCTCTGCAACTTTGCAGTCCCAAGTTGCAGGACAAGTCGCATAAGTGTGAAAGGGGACTTAGGTTAACAAAAACTGAAAAATAATGTACATTTTAGAGTTATACAAAAAGGCCTTTTTCGGGGAAGAAGTAATGGGTTAACGACTCATTCGTATTCTGCATGTAAATAAATTAAGCCTTGAAAGTTTATGCTAACAAATCTTACAGGTGTCCCGGCTTTTGATTATTTCCAAAGTCTCTGTAAAAAATCAGTGTTGAAATAAACTGTTTTACTACACCCTCTTTAAGCAGTAATAAACCGCGGCATTGGAAAAAAAAAATCCCCTGCAAGGCAATTACATAATGTGCTAGTATGCATTGCATACAAGCACATTATGAAATACTTCCCTTAGAACAAAGCCCTCCAGCGGTGTCACTGCTGACAGGGCTTCCATCTTCACCCGGTCTTCCTTTCCGGGTCTGCGGGCTTCGGCAGCTTGAATGGCCGAGCTGCGATGACATCACCTCCACGTATGCGCGTGGGAGTCACGGCTGCGGCACAGCACCCTGAGGGAATGGTACGCGTATGCCGTTCCTTCAGAGCGCATACGCCAGTGACCGCATCGGCTGCCAAAAGATTGAATATCTCCTAAATGATGCAGGTTCATTTTACCTACAGGTGAGCTTTATTATTTGCTTACCTGTAGGTAAAATGCAATAAAATTCATTAAAGTGTATTTTTTTTTTTTTTTAATAGTTTGAAAAACTACTGCGCAAATACCATGTGACATAAAAAAATTACAAAACCCATAATTTTATTCTTTTTTTTTCAAATATAATCTTTATTAACACCCAGTGAGTGCCAGTACATTACAACAAATTATGAAAAGGTAACACATAGCATCAGGGATATATACAGACATCATGAGATCTGAGCGTTATTCAACCGGTGTCATTTGGTATTCCCAATCCGCTGTCCTAGTTCAAATCTAGTTACCATCCTCACAATGTATTCTAGCAAACTGGCATCTCTCTCCCTACCAACCTTTTTCCAATAAGAGAAAACATGGGGTTGGGGGAGAGAACCGAATGAGTAGCTAGGCAAGAGAACAGAGAGTAACAAAGAGGGAAAGAAAAAGAGAGAAGTTGGGGGGATGAAAAAGATAAATGGGGTAAAAGATAGGGGGGCTGGGTGGGGGGGGGGGGGGGAGAATGTGCAAGGCGGTGACGGCGTCCGCTTGGGTAGTTAGGGGGCCAACAAGGTTGGCAGGTGCGAACAAGTCTAAGTGTAAGGTGTGGTAAGGTAGCGCTTTGCCCTCTTCGGACAGGACAAACTTGTTCCACAACCCCCACGTTTTATTGTATTTTTCCCGTTTGTGCTGGGAGGTAAGGATTAGATCCTCCATCTTTTTATCTGCTCCACTTTGTGAAGCCAACAGGCTATGGAGGGAGGCTCTTGCTTTTTACAACACAGGGAAATACAAGATTTGGCTGCGTTTAACAGGTGGCGTATAATAGATCGGCTGTAGATTTTGGGGGAGATCTGGGAAACATGAAGGAGAAAGAAGGCTGGGTCCTTTGGAATCTGGTGTTCTGTGAATTTTTGCACCGTAGTATATATCGTCGACCAGTAATACTGGCTTCCTGGATCTTGGTGCATATAGATGATTTAAGGGTGAATCTAATTATGTTCTGGACTTGAGCTGTCGTGAAAGTGCGGTTAAGGTCAGTCTCCCATTTGATTAGACATGATAGGGGGGGCTGTTCCAACGGTGTGTTCAATAAGGAGTAGGACTTAGACAGGACTTGGGGGAGGTCATCCATGTCTGCGCAGTACTCCTCAAAGGTCGTCAAGGGTTGGTGGAACCTAGCTGGGTTATGAAGGGATTGCAGAAAATGGTGCAATCGAAGAGCAGGCCAGATGGAGAGGTGGTATGGGCCCTCGTTATCTGTCAGGGTGGCAATCGATGGCCAGCGGCCGTCCCGCATGAAGTCCGAGGCCCGGTCTAGGCCTACTTCTTTTAGGTGTCTATAATCCCTGGAAAAGAGGCTTGGGGGAACAGAAGATTACCAAGGATCGGGTAAAGTGGGGAGTCCGGCGTTGTCAGCGGTGTCTGTTTAATTACCTGGGAGCACAAACGAAGCGTCGTACCGATAAGTGGATGTGCTTTTAGATCTGGTGATATTGAGTCAAAGCACAAGAGTGCACTTTTCAGAGGGATATGTATCTGTTTCTATTCTATCTGTGCCCATCGTTTTCTGTTTGCGTGGCGCATCCAGTCAATGACCCGGCCCACATGTGCCGCCAGGTAATATTTCTTAATATTCGGTACTGCGAGGCCACCAAATTGTTTCGGTAAAGTCACGTGGGCACGGGGGAGCCCGGGGTTTCTTATGAGCCCAGATAAAGAGGGTAAATAAGGACTGCATTTGCCTGAAATAGGCCGGAGGGATTTTGATCGGTAAGGCTTGGAATAAGAACAAAAATTTAGGTAATATAACCATTTTTACAAGGTTACATCTCCCAAACCAAGAGTGGAGCCCTTTGTGCCATTGTTCTAATAGGGTGCGAGTGGTAGTCGCCAGGGGTGGGAAATTCAGTGCAAACGTACGGCAGGGGTCCGCCAGTGTATAGGGGCCCAGATATTTCAATGCCGTAGGGGTCCATTTAAATCTAAAGTTAGTTTGGAGAGTCTGCTGGAGGTCATTGGGAAGTGCAACGCCCATTGCCTCCGATTTGTCAAAATTAATTTTGTGGTTCACTAACCGACCGTAGGTGCTAAATTCTTGCATAAGATTGGGGAGGGATATGATGGGGTTAGTGAGTGTAAACAACAGGTCATCCGCATAGGCGGAGATCTTATGTTGGGTTTTATCGATAGTCAGACCCTGGATGTCGGTGTTCAGCCTATGCGCGCGGGAGCTCTTTGTTCCGGCAGCCAGCTCTGATTTGCCGGCCGCCTCGGCCGGATCATCAGCGCGCATGCGCCGCTAATGTCAGCGGCTGCATGCAGGGCGAATATCTCCTAAACCATGTAGGTTTAGGAGATATTCTTTTTACCTACAGGTAAGCCTTATTATAGGCCTTGTTATAGGCTTAGCTGTAGGTAAAAACAGTTGTAGTGGGTTTACTACGGCTTTAAGGAAAATGTCCTGATGGGTATTCGGTGCATAGATTGTGGCCAGGGTCACAGTGTGTTCACCTACTTTCCTCTTCAGGAATAGATATCATCCCAGCGGGTCTTTATGTATCGCCGTGCATGACAATGGGAGTGTGCCTGATAAAAGTATCAACGCCCCCTTAGATTTGGCTTCAATGTTGGTGGAGCGGTAGGCCAAAGGATAGTATCTATTCCTGAGAATGGGGAGTTTGTCGTTCCTAAAATGTGTTTCCTGAATGAACGCCACATCTATGTGAGCGCGCTTGAGGTCTGTGAGGAGAATACGTCTCTTTTCAGAGGTGTTGAGGCCCTGTGCATTTAACGATAGCGATTTAATACTGTCCATCACCACCTCGCACAATAGGAAGGGGGAGAGAAAGGAAAGAAAAAAAAAAAAAAAGGGAGGGGGATTTTATATCAGTGGAGAAAAGAAGGAGCAGATAAGAGAGTAAGAAGAAGTAAGGTAGGAGAGGTAGAAAGAGGTAACGGAAAGGTGGGGTACTGCCCTAGTTACCAAAGTCTTCGGGCCAGGGCAGTATGCATAACAAGATAAAGTAAACAACTTGTATATTTGCTCACGGTAGCCAACTAGGGCAACGTGTAGCAGGCCTAAGTGGGGGATTGGGCGGAGGTGGCACGTACAGAGACGAGCCCCACCCTCCCCCGCATCCCTTTAATACAACATTTACGCAAGACATGGAAAATAACAAATGCAAATAACATCAAATAAAGAGGAAAACATGATTATCTGCGCACATCTGTACATGATTATCTGCGCACATCTGTACATGATTATCTGCGCACATCTGTACATGATTAAATACATCTGTACATGATTATCTGCGCACATCTGTACATGATTATCTGCATACATCTGTACATGATTATCTGCGCACATCTTTACATCATTATCTGCGCACATCTGTACATCATTATCTGCGCACATCTGTACATGATTAAATACATCTGTACATGATTATCTGCCCACATCTGTACATGATTATCTGCGCACATCTGTACATGATTATCTGCGCACATCTGTACATGATTAAATACATCTGTACATGATTATCTGCGCACATCTGTACATGATTATCTGCATACATCTGTACATGATTATCTGCGCACATCTTTACATCATTATCTGCGCACATCTGTACATCATTATCTGCGCACATCTGTACATGATTAAATACATCTGTACATGATTATCTGCCCACATCTGTACATGATTATCTGCGCACATCTGTACATGATTATCTGCGCACATCTGTACATGATTAAATACATCTGTACATGATTATCTGCGCACATCTGTACATGATTATCTGCGCACATCTGTACATGATTATCTGCGCACATCTGTACATGATTATCTGCGCACATCTGTACATGATTATCTGCGCATATCTGTCCGTGATCACACAAACCAATTATTATACACTTATTCAGATTTTTTTTTTTTACCAAAGACATGTAGCAGAATACATTTTGGCATAAATTTATGACAAAATTTGATTTTATTGAATTTCTTTTAAAACAGAAAATATTGTTTTTTTTTTCAAATTTTTCACTCTTTTTTCGCTTGTATCACAAAAAATAAAAAACGCAGTGGTGATTAAATACCACCAAAAGTAACCTGAGCCAATTCTGCGAACACCCGGATCCAGTGATATGGACCAGGTTTGGGATTAAGAAACTGGCAGATATAGTGGGGGAAGGTAGACTTTTGACATTCGATGACTTAAAGGGCAAATTTCAGTTGCCTAATACCCATCTGTTCCGCTACCTGCAACTCCGCCACGCGTTTGAAGCCCAATTTGGACGCACACTGGTCACCTTTTATAGGGGGGATCTGGAGTCCCTTTTGAGGGAAGAGGACTTAGAGAAGGCACTCTCCAACATTTATAAACAACTTTTCAGAGATGGAGGGGAGCTCCTTACGGGCTGCAGGACGGCTTGGGAGGAGGTGTTCCCGCAGATGGATTAAGACGACTGGGATGATATTTGGGACATTAATTTCACTAGGTTTGTGTCAGCTAGGGATCATCTGATCCAATATAAATTCCTGCACCGGGTGTATCTGACCCCGGCGAGGCCGCCAAGATGTTCCCTACCCGGTCGTCCCGCTTTTGGTGGTGCACCTCTCCAGAGGCGGACTTCACACATATTTTCTGGGGCTGCGGGCCAATAGAATCCTTCTGGCACGAAGTGGCTGGGTGTGTCGGGGAGGTAGCTACGGTGAATGTACCGGTGAAAACAGACGTCTGTCTTTTGGGACTGGTGGATGCTTTGGCGCCCAGGAGGGTAACGAGAACGTTGCTAACAATCCTATTGTATTATGCCAGGAAAACCATCGTAATATCCTGAAAAAAAACGACCCCTCCAGGTCTAGCGAGGTGTAAGGCCATGGTGAACAAAGCAATTCCAATGTATAAGGTAACATATATTAGTAGGGGTAACCCGGGTAAATTTGATAAAGTGTGGGGTTGCTGGATTAACAGCACAGACACAGTATCTGGTTAAGGCGGCAAGGCGAGATGGAGTACACAATATATTTCTCTGGTACCTATGTAGAGACTGAATGGTAGGGGGCATAATGTGAATGTGTTGGGGACATGCGGTTTTTACAACATTCAATGTTCCAATGTACCCTATTGTTGCTAGAAAATAAGAGGTGGGACGAGAGACAGAGGTCGATGTAGATGTGGGTCCTAACAAACGGGGTCTTGATTCTTGAGTAATAACTGAAGGGGGTGCGGGTTGGATCAAATGTCGAAGTGCGGGGGGGTTTGCTATTTTGCTGCATGTTACGGGCCATGTTGGCCCGAAGGGTTTTACACCTTTTTATGTTTTTGTATGTTGTTTTCTGTGTATAAAACAATAAACATGATTTTCAAAAGAAAAAAAAAATACCACCAAAAGAAAGCTCTATTTGTGTGAACAAAATAATAAGAATTTTATTTGGGTACAGTGTAGCACGACCGCGCAATTCTCATTGAAAGTGCGAGAGCACAGAAAGCTGAAAATTGGTCTGGGAAGGAAGGGGGTGACAGTGCCCGGTATTGAAGTGGTTAAACTGTAAATTTCAATAAAAACTAGAAAAATTGAGGTGTTCTAAAACATTTGACTGGTAGTGTATTCCTCAGCTAGTGTAGCCAAGGATGCAGCTATTCATGTCCTGGAGGACAAGGGAGACATTGGGGGGCCTTTTATTTTTGTAAAAAAAAAAAAAAAACTGTAAAAAATTTATATAGATAAAATAAATAAATAAAAAAGTTTTTAAGGCACACCGTTACAATTTTAGGGCTTGACATGTTTGATATCGATGTACCCGATGCAGATTTTAACATGTGCAAAAATTTTTATTTTTTTTTAGTTTTCTCTGGTAGGTAAGCGGTTAAATAAGTTTATCTTCAGTTGGCTAAGGCCCCTTTCACACTTGAGCTGCAGCTTGGGACTGCAAAGTCGCATGACAATTCGTTCCCCATTATATCTAATGAGCACTGTTCATATTTGTACGACTTTCAAGTAGTCCCTGCATTACTTTGGCCAAACTTTGATGCAACTTGAGGTCCATAGACTTCAATGTTAAACCCTCAAAGTCGCACCTGAATAATATAGATGCGATTTCTTTACTATTTCTGTACGACTTTGTAATATGTTTTCATTGTGCCAAAGTTGCAACAAAGTCGGGCCAAAGTCGTACTGATCCGAATTTGCGGCAAAAAGTCGCGGTAAAATCGCGTCACACAAGTGTGAAAGGGGCCTTGGGCTTTTTTTTTTTCATCAAACGAGTACTTTTATTAATATTGTTTCCAATAAAGCATATTTCAGTGCCATTATTGTGTACAGAGGTCATCAACCTATCATACATTTTTGACAAGACATAAGGATGACAGTGTAGTAGGTCAAACATTTGCATATTATTTGATTCGATGCGATCAATAAAATATAATCAGCACACTTCCCTTCTTATGTATCAATATTCTAGGGGTTAGGTAGTCAACTGCAGTGGTAGCTTATCAAGAGCAGGTTTCTGAGGATTGTAGCCATCTATCCCATATCTTTGTGTATTTGAGAGGACATCCTCTATGGGTGTAGATCAATTTCTTGTATGGCAAGTTTTTATTAATGTCTGCTATCCACCTTCTGAATTCAGGGGGTTCGGTTCGCTACCATCCACTGCCTCGCTAACACTTTCCGTGCTGCAAATAGGCTTTCGTGTAAAAATATCTTAGTGGACTTGTCTAGATCCGCTTCTGGAAATAGGCCTTAGGCTTTTTACCTACTTCTCCTAGAGGCATTCCATCATTCAATGTTGGCCAGTTCAGATCCGCGCTATAGCCGAAAGACGGCTACAGCGCGGATCTGAATTGCCCGGCGGACGTCCATGGATGTCCACCCTTGTGCACGCTCCCGGCGCGCACGTGCGCGGGCATGCCCGCGGGTCGGGCGGACTCTATGTCCACTCATGACCCACGATCGCCTTTCAGGGCTTACTCTGTTCTGTGAAGGGGGACATGACAGATCTACTGATCCCTGTCACTGGCATCAGTTAGATCTGTTATGTCCCAGCCAGCCCCGCCCCCTCACAGTTAGAACACAGCCAGGGAACATTGTTAACCCCTTCACTGCCCCCTTATTGTTAACCCCGTCCCTGCCAATGACATTTATACAGTAATTAGTGGACATTTACATTTCTGATCGCCGTATAAATGTCATTGGTCCCAAAAAAGTGTCAAAAATGTCCGTCATGTCCGCCCCAATATCGCAGTCCCGATAAATATCGCAGATTGCCGCCATTTCTAGTAACAAAAAAAAATAATAATAACAACGCCATAAATCAATTCCCATAGTGTGTAGACGCGATAACTTTTACGCAAACCAATCAATATACGGCGATTGCGATTTTTTTTTTACCAAAGCTGTAGAAGAATATATATCGGCCAAACCCGATGAATATGTTTTTTTATATATATATATATATTTTTTTTTGGATTTGTATTATAGCAAAAAGTAAAAAAATATTGTTCTAATTTCAAAATCGTCGCTCTTTGTTGGTTTATAGCACAAAAAATAAAAACCGCAGGGGTGATCAAATACCACCAAAAGACATCTCTATTTGTGGGGAAAAAATGATAAAAATTTTGTTTGGGTACAAGGTCACATGACTGCGCAATTGTCATTCAAAATGCAACAGCGTAGAAAGCCGGAAATTGGTCTGGGCAGGAGGGGGGTTTAAGTGCCCAGTAAGCAAGTGGTTAAGTATCTCAAGAGTTTTTTTTTTTTTCTCTTTAGAGCCGGGACATTGAAGTTTATAATTTCAAGCCAACTCCCCTCACATCGAAGACGCTGGAGAAGATTAGTCATGTGATGGATTATCGGTGTATGGTGTCGGGAAGTGAGCACAAGTTCCTCTTAGGTTTGGGGGTGAGTGAGGGTCTCTCGGAGATTCCTGTAGAGTATTTGGTGAGGAGTGTAAGATCTGATTCATGTATGTGTTTATCTCTCTGCAGAGATCCCAGATATACACCTGGGGGGGGCGGCCCGCGGACCGGTGGACAAAATTAGAACTGAAAACTGAACTTCCACGGGACACTCTTCTGTCTGTGGAGATTGTTCACGAGCTAAAGGGGGAGGTGGGTACCAGTGAGCGATGGTGGTGACTTTACTTTCTGGATGGCTGCGGCCGGTGTAATGGACGTCTTGTGCTGTAATTACAGGGGAAGGCTCAGAGGAAGATCAGTGCCATTCATATCCTCGATGCTCTGTTTCTCAACGGCATGGACATCCGTCCTCAGCATTTCAACCAGAGGCAAGTGCTGAACCTGTAAACAGGAATTTCCTGCGTTTTGGGCTCCTTTCACATTCGTGCGACTTGTCCTGCGACTTGGGCCTGCAAAGTCGCATGACAAGTCATACCCCATGATTTCCAATGAGTACCGTTAATATCTGTGCGGCTTCAAAGTAGTCCCTAATGGTATGACATACAAAATGGAAATATGAAATTCCCGCGCTAAAAAAGTCCTCTTGGGTGGCAACCGACCAAATGGACAAGGATAAATGTACCCTGGCTTCCAGTGTCAGCGGTCTCTTTTCTCTATTAGCGCTGGTGGTAAATGATGACATTTTTTATGTACTAACATTTGCATTTGTCTTTGGTCATGTCTGTCATTTTTTATTGCGGTTTATTATGCCACCCATTATATTAATTTCATATACATATAATTACTAGTGACTTTTTTTTTGTTCACCAATTTTCGAACTCGCATATTAGTTTTTTTTTTTTTTTTTTTTTTCATTTTTTTTTTTCAGTGGTCTTTAATATACATATACTTTAATTATATTACCCACCGTATTATTTGGCGTTATTTTTTACTGTCTGTACTGGTTTCTGTTTACGTTTACAATCATGTATTTTTTACAGTAGTAAATGGTGGTCGCGATTATCTCTTTTCTCTGGCGACTGTGACCTTCGGTCCCATGTAAATAGGAACAGGTAAACCAGCCAACGGTGGGTTCTCCTGAAAAAATCGCGCCCTTAAAGTATAAAGGTAAAACATACAGTATGGTAATCCCTGATGAAA
>BLSH010518064.1:41058-54374 GCA_018402905.1 Glandirana rugosa | reverse complement strand
ATCAAATGCCACCAAAAGAAAGCTCTATTTGTGGGGAAAAAATGATACAAATGTTGTTTGGGTACAAGGTCACATGACTGCGCAATTGTCATTCAAAATGCAACAGCGTAGAAAGCCGGAAATTGGTCTGGGCAGGAGGGGGGTTTAACTGCCCAGCAAGCAAGTGGTTAAGTATCTCAAGAGTTTTTTTTTTTCTCTTTAGAGCCGGGACATTGAAGTTTATAATTTCAAGCCAACTCCCCTCACATCGAAGACGCTGGAGAAGATTAGTCATGTGATGGATTATCGGTGTATGGTGTCGGGAAGTGAGCACAAGTTCCTCTTAGGTTTGGGGGTGAGTGACGGTCTCTCGGAGATTCCTGTAGAGTATTTGGTGAGGAGTGTAAGATCTGATTCATGTATGTGTTTATCTCTCTGCAGAGATCCCAGATATACACCTGGGGGGGGCGGCCCGCAGACCGGTGGACAAAATTAGAACTGAAAACCGAACTTCCACGGGACACTCTTCTGTCTGTGGAGATTGTTCACGAGCTAAAGGGGGAGGTGGGTACCAGTGATCGATGGTGGTGACTTTACTTTCTGGATGGCTGCGGCCGGTGTAATGGACGTCTTGTGCTGTAATTACAGGGGAAGGCTCAGAGGAAGATCAGCGCCATTCATATCCTCGACGCTCTGTTTCTCAACGGCATGGACATCCGTCCTCAGCATTTCAACCAGAGGCAAGTGCTGAACCTGTAAACAGGAATTTCCTGCGTTTTGGGCTCCTTTCACATTCGTGCGACTTGTCCTGCGACTTGGGACTGCAAAGTCGCATGACAAGTCATACCCCATGATTTCCAATGAGTACCGTTCATATCTGTGCGGCTTCAAAGTAGTCCCTGCTAGGGCTGCAACTAATGATTATTACAAAAAATGTGGTGTATCATTTAGTGAATATTTAAAGTTTTAAAAAAAAGGCAATTTATTATAATAATAAATACACCCAGAAGTAGGATATATGGGCATTTTAACTAGGTGTCAGATATGAAGCTATATGAAGGGTGGAAGGGAGATAGAAATCGTTTATATTAAAGTAGTGCTAAAAGCTGAGACTTTTTCTTTTTTCATGGATATGATCATTTTAAATATAATGCACAATACAAGTTTACTTTAAACGTAATGCCTTCTATTACCTCCAGTCTATCAGCCTCCACCTTCTCTGGGTTCAGATGCTGATCTTTCTGAACACAGTCTTTATAGTAATTTTTAAAAAAAATAACAAATATGTTATACTTACCTGCTCTGTGTAATGGTTTTGCACAGAGCAGCCCTGATTCTCCTATATCAACGCTTTTGGCTCCTCCTGCCTTCAGAATACTCCAATATCAAGCTGCAAAGTATAGTATAGAGAGTCCCTATTGCAAGGTAAAATAACGTCTACCTTTTGGAACCACTCACTTCCTGCCCAGGACTACATGTCCCATGAGGCATTGCTCCTCACACATTCACAAGTTTTCAGGCACTTACTGACATTTACGGACAGTGTACTGAGCTGTATGTGTGCTGCACTGTGTCTTCTGAAATGTATGGATGGTGTACTGCGCTGTATGTGTGCTGCACTGTATTTCCTGATATGTAAACAAATAATGCATTCTGTACACAAGCCAACTAATCAGCTGGCCGATTAATCGATTATGAAAATAGTTGACAACTATTTTAATAATCGATTAGTTGTCGATTAATCGATTACCGTATATACTCGAGTATAAGCCGTCTCGAATATAAGCCGAGGCACCTAATTTTACCACAAAAAACTGGGAAAAGGTATTGACCCGAGTATAAGCCTAGGGTGGCAAATGCAGCAGCCAGAACACAGGAATTGTAGCCAGAACACAGGGACAGGGAGCCAGAACACAGGAATTGTAGCCAGAACACAGGGACAGGGAGCCAGAACTCAGGGATTGTAGCCAGGACACAGAGACTGTAGCCAGAACACATGTATTGTAGCCAGGACACAGGGTTTTTATCCAGGACACAGAGACTGTAGCCAGAACACAGGTATTGTAGCCAGGACACAGGGATTTTAGCCAGGACACATAAGGGATGAGTAAGGTAGATTCACATTAAACAGAGCTATGCTGCTTCTAAGAGCCGTTCTGTGCTGTGTAAGTGTGATTAAACACATTGGAATGCAAAGAATGCTGAGAGAGAGCTGCAACTCTTCATGGAGATCAGGAGGTAGGCGGGACTGAACAGCTAACATCAGATTGTCCTGCCCACCTCCCGACATCAAGCTGAGAATCTGACACCTCTCTCAGCATTCTCTGCATTCCAATGTGTTTAATCACACAAAGCACAGAACAGCTCTTAGAAGCAGCACGGCTCTGTTTAATGTGAATCTACTGATCACCCACAGACACTGACTCGAGTAAAAGCCGAGGGGGGTCTTTTTCAGCACAAAAAATGTGCCAATTTAGACAGGATCTAATTTACCTACCAGCATGTCTTTGGAGTGTGGGAGGAAACCGGAGGACCCAGAGGAAACCCACGCAGGCACAGGGAGAACATGCAAACTCCAGGCAGGTAGTGTCATGGTTGGGATTCAAACCAGAAACCCTTTTGCTGCTAGGCGAAAGTGCTAATCACTACACCACTGTGCCACCCACAATATGCCGTAAACAGCGGCTCCCATGCTCATGTGCGGGAGTGACTTCATCACGCACCTGGCCACTCATGTAGCTAGAGGCCATGAACGTGGAAGGAAGACCGGGTGAAAATGGAAACCCTCTCAGCGGTGACATTGTGGGGCTGGATGGCTTTCTTCCAAGGTAAATCTCTCATAATATGCTAGTATGAGATGCATACTAGCACGTTATGACATTGCCTTGCAGGGGATTTTTTTATTTTTTATTGTGGTTTACTGCCGCTTTAAGAAACAATTGGGCTATGCTGCCACCTTGGACACTGGCGAAGCCAGCCTCCAGTATAAGTCCTCCTCTTCCCAGCATGCCATAGTTTATTGCTAGGATTCAAAGGGGTTGGACTCCTTTTTTTCCCCAGCTCTGCTTCTTGGCTAAGGTTTTTGCTCCTCGTTCTACATCTTTACTGGAAGGGTGGGCGGCGCAGGTCAAATGGCTTTTAGCCCCATGAGCTGGATCAGGTAGGTAGGTACTGCAGGGTACTTTCTATCACAGTGCCTTGTGTTTTAGGGATGAGTTTTCTGTCTTACTGTTTGTTGGTGTTACATCACCAGGTTGGCGTGGTTGTCTTTTTATACTCTTGCCTATCTTGGTGGGGGTGGGTGGGGGGGGGGGTACTTCATAATCTGACTTCTGTGTTGGTATGCTTTGGGGTTATCCCCAATGCCTACATTTCGTCACTATCCACCAGGGGTATTATGTTGGATAATTATCCACCAGGGGTATTACGTTGGATAATTATCCACCAGGGGTATTACGTTGGATAATTATCTTTTATGAGAATTGGATGGCTGTCCTAGGCAGCCTTTTTTTTTTTTTTTTGGGGCCTTCCTTCCCCAATGCCAACAGTAATCAACTTAAGTCTTGGACCTCTTCTTATTAGACCGGCGACTGGTCTTACCTTGTGGATCTGTTTTGCCCAATGTTCCCATTCGGTGTTCCCATTCTTGTTGTTGGTCTGTTCTCCACATTTGGGTAGATATGTTACTCCAACTGTTCATGTTTGCTTGGCTCCAGGGCCGGCTCTACCACTAGGCGGAGTAGGCGGCAGCCTAGGGCGCCTGGCTGCTGTTGATCCGTCACTGGCTGCTCTGCATGCATCGGCATGTCATCACAGAGCTACAGGGGCAGATGGGCACAGGTGAGGCTGTATTGATTGGCGCTGGTGAGGCTGTATTTGATGGGCGTAGATCAGGCTGCATTTGATGGGTGCAGGTCAGGCTGCATTTGATGGGTGCAGGTCAGGCTGCATTTGATGGGTACAGGTCAGGCTGCATTTGATGGGTGCAGGTCAGGCTGCATTTGATGGGCGCAGGTGAGGCTGTATTTGATGGGCGCAGGTGAGGCTGTATTTGATGGGCGCAGGTGAGGCTGTATTTGATGGGCGCAGGTGAGGCTGTATTTGATGGGCGCAGGTGAGGCTGTATTTGATGGGCACAGGTGAGGATGTATTGATTGGCACTGGTGAGGCTTTATTTGATGGGCGTAGGTGAGGCTGTATTTATTGGCGCTGGTGAAGCTGTATTTGATGGGCACGGGTGAGGCTTTATTGATTGGTGCTGGTGAGGCTATATATGACGGGCACAGGTGAGGCTGTATTGATTGGCGCTGGTGAGGCTGTATTTGATGGGCGCAGGTCAGGCTGCATTTGATGGGCGCAGGTCAGGCTTTATTTGATGGGCGCAGGTCAGGCAGCATTTGATGGGCGCGGGTCAGGCAGCATTTGATGGGCGTGAGTCAGGCAGCATTTGATGGGCGCGGGTCAGGCAGCATTTGATGGGCGCAGGTCAGGCTGCAATTGCGCCCTCTATGTCCCGGCATCTCCCTCCCACCTCCTCCGCCTCTGTTTATAAGTAAACAGCGGAGACCGGGTTAAACCACTGGTGATTGGTTGGTAGCACACAGAGTGGTCCTAAGCAACCAAACATCAGCTTGCTAATATGAAAAGTCACTCTGCCAGCTCCCCCGCTGTCCAGAACAGTGCTGCCTCCCGGTCTCCACTGTGAAACAGGTAGGACACTGTGCTATGGGAGAGGAGGGAAGGGGGGAGGTAGGTTGCTGCTATAGGGGAAAGGGGGGGCAGAAGATACCACTGTGTGTGTGTAGGGGGGGGGGATGTGAAGGGGGCAGAGGCAGGGTCACCCCATAGCAGTGTCCTCTACCACCCTTCGCATCACCCCCCCATTCCTGCATTCTGACCGCAACACACTCCTGATCCCTGCATTCTGACTGCAACACACTCCTGATCCCTGCATTCTGACTGCAACACACTCCTGATCCCTGAAAAAGGGGGTCGGTCTTACTGTGTTTTTTTTTTTGGTGGGGGGGGGGCACTTTACCCGGTGATCTTTGACTTCATCAGTCTTGTTCAAGATCTCCATCTCTCGAAGGTTGCCCCTGCCCTAGACTCTGAACTGTCCTTTCAGGACCACATCCAATCCCTGTCCAAATCATGCCGCCTCAGCCTCCGCAACATCTCTAGAATACGCCCCTTTTTAACCAATGACACCATCAAGCTTCCAATTCACTCTCTGGTTATCTCTCGCCTCAACTACTGCAACTCTCTCCTCATTGGATTACCTTTACATACATTATCCCACCTTCAGTCCATAACGAATGCTGCTGCAAGATTTATCCATCTTACCAACCGCTCAGTGTCCTCCACCCCTCTCTGCCAATCTCTTCACTGGCTTCCACTCACCCAACAAATTACTAAAAAAGTACTAACATTAATTTACAAAGACATCCATAACTCTGCCCCCAGCTGCATCACTAACCTGGTCTCAAAATACCAACCAAGCTGCCCTCTTCGGTCCTCCCAAGACCTCCTGCTCTTTAGCTCCCTTGTCACCTCCTCCCATGCTCGCCTCCAGGACTTCTCCAGAGCTTCTCCCATCCTTTAGAACTCCTTACCCCAATCTGTCCGACTGTCTTCTAATCTATCCATCTTTAGACGATCCTTGAAAACCCTTCTCTTTGAAGAAGCCTATCCTGCTTCTAACTAATACACTGTCTTACTTTTTACATCAGCTCATCCCCCACTGCTACTACCTTTTGTATCAATTGAGCCTCCCTCTTAGATTGCAAGCTCTAATGGGCAGGGCCCTCTGATTCCTCTTGTACCAAATTGGGATGTAATTGTACTGTCTGCCTTCATTTTGTAAAGCTCTGCGCCAACTGTTGGCGCTATATAAATCCTGTATAATAATAATAATAATAATCAGGTTGATCCTCTGTGATCTCTTCTGGGTTGTTAGAAGATCTCCTGTCCTGTAGGGAACTTCATCTCTTCTGGTTCCGATTTGGGCGTTGGTCCTTTTAATTGATGCAAATGGTTCCTGGGTTCCACCCTTCGCTCCATCAGTGGCTGTTGCCCATCCCTCATTTGGACTGCCTTTGGACATGTTTTGTACTGCTCTTCCAGTACAATCTCCTTAAAAATTAATATTTCTTCCCGATATGAACAATAATAGAAACGAACAGCGCAGGTGAGGGACGATTGAAAATTATTTTCAGTTCATCAAAGTTTTAGCAAAAATCTGGACATTATGGTAAAACTCTCCATTTCGGCTAAATGTAAAAGCGAAGGCGAAATTAAATAGGTTCAGTGGGCTTTGAAAAGGCTTCTGATGGTTAGTGAACTACCAATAAATGTAGTTACTTACATCCAGTGGGCCTAGAAAGAAAAACGGTGGCAGTGGCCTACAAAGCAATGTGAACATCAGTGTTCATACACAAAGCCATGTGAGTTGTTGTCAGAGCTGATAAACAATGCCTCATGTTCACCTTACCAGTGCCGGTAAATGTGATCACCTTGCCAGTGTTGGGAAACAAAGCCATGTGTTCACCTTGTCTGTGTTGGAAAATAAAGCCAGGTAATCACCTTACCGGTGTTAGTAAACAAGGCCAGGTGATATCCTTGTTGGAGTTGGTAAACAAAGCCATGTGGTTGCCTTGTTAGAGGTGGTAAACAAGGCCATGTGATCGCCTTGCCATTGTTGGTAAATAGTGCCATGTGAATACCTTTTCATATACACGTGGCTTTGCTAGAGAACAGAGCTTGTGTTTTTTTTTTTTTTTTTTTAAGTTTAATTAACTCACCTGCTTGACCTTATCTTGACATGGAGTTACATACATGAATCGAAGCCTCAGTTAAATCACTAATGTTTAAAAAGGCACATCGGTGTTATTCTCATATGTGGATAAAAATTCACTCGTAAATGATAGTAATATATTGTAGAGCCGGGCTCTCCAAACTTTCTAAACACAGGGCCAGTTTACTGTTTTTCAGACCTTGAGGGGGTTGGACTGTGGCCAGTGGTAGTAGAAAATGCCCCAACATCAATGGGAACAAATAAAGCCCCATCATTGGCATCAGTGGGAAGAATAGTGCCCCATCATTGGTGTCAGTGGGAGGAATAGTGCCCCATCATTGGTGTCAGTGAGAGGAATAGTGCCCCATCATTGCTATCAGTAGGAAGAATAATGCCCCATCATTGGCATCAGTGGGAAGAATAATGCCCCACCATTGGCATCAGTTTGAAGAATAGTGCCCCTTCATTGGTATCAGTGGGAGGAATAATGCCCCATCATTGGTGTCAGTGGGAGGAATAGTGCTCCATCATTGGTGTCAGTGGGAGGAATAGTGCCCCATCATTGGTGTCAGTGGGAGGAATAGTGCCCCATCATTGGTGTCAGTGGAAAGAATAGTGTCCCATCATTGGTATCAGTTGGAAGAATAATGCCCCATCATTGGCATCAGTGGGAAGAATAATGCCCCATCATTGGCATCAGTGTGAAGAATAGTGCCCCTTCATTGGTATCAGTGGGAAATATAGTGCCCCATCATTGGTGTCAGTGGGAGGAATAGTGCCCCATCATTGGTGTCAGTGGGAGGAATAGTGCTTCATCATTGGTATCAGTGGGAGGAATAATGCCCCATTATTGGTATCGGTGGAAGGAATAGTGCCCCATCATTGGTGTCAGTGGGAGGAATAATGCCCCATTATTGGTATCGGTGGAAGGAATAGTGCCTCATCATTGGTATCAGTGGGAGGAATAGTGCCCCATCATTGGTGTCAGTGGGAGGAATAGTGCTTCATCATTGGTATCAGTGAGCGGAATAGTGCCCCATCATTGGTGTCAGTGGAGGGAATAGGGCTTCATCATTGGTATCAGTGGGAGGAATAGTGCCCCATCATTGGTATCAGTGGGAGGAATATTGCCCCATCATTGGCATCAGTGGGAGGAATAATGCCTTATCATTGGTATCAGTGGGAGGAATAGTGCCCCATCATTGGTATCAGTGGGAAGAATAGTGCCCCATCAACACTGGAAGCAACATTGGGTGGTATACATTTTCTCGTGGACCATCAGTGGTCCATGGATCACTAGTTGGTGACCGCTGGTCTACACAGTCTCAGGCTGCAGCGGGGACACTGACGAGGAGGGAGGGACAGTAAACAGCGGGATCAACCAGTTTTTTTTGTAGAATACAGAAAACTAATTCTGCGACTGAGTATGAACAGCATGCACCTACAGTTTTTTTTATGATGTGGGTTTAATGACACTTTAAGATCATTTGTCCTAACTGACACTGCCAGGAGAGAGGTTGCTTGGGAGCCCACTGAAAACCTTAGCAACAGGGCCCTATGATTTTAGGTTATTCCCCTGAGGAGTGTTAATTACTTACAATAGTGCCTATTGTAGGAAAAGGATAAAACATTCATCCTGTCCCTGGGTATTCTATGTTCTCATTTGCTGGTGAGCCTTCCATGAACTGCAGAGCAGATAATCCACATTGTGAATGTTGTGACAGCTGATAGAGATGAATAGAGAATAACATTATGTGTATCTGATCTTCTTCCTTAGGATTCAGCTGGCAGAGAAGTTTGTGAAGGCCGTTTCTAAGCCCAGCCGCCCCGACATGAACCCCATCCGGTTAGTGAGCTTCTATAGGAGACAAGTTCATTTCCGCTTCTGAAAACTGCCTTGGTTTCTTTTGGAACAGTTTGCGTAAAATACATTTTCAGGTTTTCAGCACCTGGTGTAGTTGTTACACCTGAAATTTCATGTGTCAGACCTGAGAAGAATGTCACACCTAAATAGAATAGTCACCTTTAGGCTCCATTCACACTTGTGCAAATTGGGGTCCAAAGTCGCACCCCATATTTCCATATGATAATTATTCATATCTGTGTGACTTCAAGTCGCAGCGTGTATGTCTCTGTACCCCTTACTCATTCACATAGGGATCAGGCCAGGATCTGGGGGTCCCCTTCCAGATTACAATAAGTCCCATGCCTGTCGACCCCCACAACCAAACGGCCAGGGGCCCCTGCTCCAAAGCACCTCTCCCATTTTGAGGGTATGTAGCCTGATATGGTTTCGCCCTCCGCCTTTCCTGGCCTGCCTGGCTGCATGCTCCGATAAGGGTCTGGTATGGATTTTGGGAGGGAACCCCACGCCATATTTTCTTTACATTTTCAGCCTGTAAACGCTCCTCTTCAATTATGCCTGTTACCTCCCAAACGTGCAGGAACACATAGGCTAACATAGAGTTGCTTCCAGGGGCTGAAAGAAAAAATGCACAAAGCCTGTTCGGGCAGCATTTTTTGTGCCCAGTGTGCATGACGCGCTAAAGTGGTTGTCAACCTGTGACAACCACTTTAACTTACATGTAAGCCTATAATAAGGCTTACCTGTAGGTGCACTGCATATCTCCTAAAGCTGCACAGTTTAGGAGATATGCAGTGTACTATAGATATGCCGACGTAATTCGCCACATGCGCAGTGAAGAAATGGCCTCCGTGCCGTTCCTTCACTGTGATCCTGCCAGTCATACGTGGGAGTGACGTCACGCGACTCCGACCAGTCACAGAGCCGGAGTCGTGGCCCCGGAAGGAAGAGGGGCTGAAGATGGATGCTGCCTACACAGGGGAAATCGCTGGACATCGCAGGCTTCGTTTGCAGGTAAGTGACACATAATGGGTTGCTATGCGATGCATAGTAGCCCATTATGCTTCTACTTTGCCGGGGAATATAGAGGATGTAAACCCCATGAGGGTGTACTTCCTCTTTAAAGGAGAAGTATGACCAAAACTTTTTTTTTGGCCTTCTCCTATGGATCACAGGAGGGAAGTTCCTTCTGCACTCCTGTGACCTGTTATCAGCTGACAGCGGGCTAAAGTCCACCGTCAGCTGAAGTCCCTTAGCTAGTCCAGGCAGCTGGATCAATCCCAACTTTACAGTTGTGATCCACCCAGATGCCTGGACCAGCAGCTGGCTGAGCCTCTTATTGCGCCGCTGGGAGACCGAGCCAGCCGCTTCCGCCCTCTCCACAGTGTGGTGCTCCAGTGAGCGCTGGAGGGGCAGTGCTGACAGTTAGGCCTCATACATAGGGGCGTTTTTTGACGCCGAGGTTTTTTTTGCAGCTCTCCATGTTAGTCAATGGCACCATAAAAACGCCTATGTTTTTGAGCTGTAGAGGGCGTCAGCGTTAGTGAGCTGAAACTAGAACCCACGGCCAGCGCGTTCTGAGGCTGTAACGTTTTGGCGTTTTTTGATGCCGATGCCGCAAAATGCCAACTAACACCATGCCAGCGTTAACCGGCGTGTTTGACGCCAACGTTTTTAGGTTGCAAAATAGCAGAGGATTTTTTTCTTTTTTAAAGACGCCTATTGACACCGACGCTCACTAACGCCGAAAAACGCCAATTTTTTTTTTCCCCCTTACATCGGGCCCGACGTTTTGATTATTTTTTAAGATACTCCCGTGTGTATGAAGCCTTACTGTTCTCTGCTCAAAGCGGGGGGGGGGAGGGGTACTAAGCGATCAGCGGTGTTTGATCGCTCAGTGCAGAGGCAGCGGCAGGGGATTGATGCTTCATCCACCTAGGTGAGTATAATTTTTTCTTTTTTTTTGGAAACCCCCATACGTTTCTTCTATAGCACAACTAAAGGCTATTTATGCCCAATATTTAGTATTACCATGTCCCAGCAGTATTATAATATGTGTCCAAAAATATTTCTTACCTATCTAAAAGTAAAGATGTTCTCCCTAAGGCTTACACACGGGCGTATTGAAAACACGAGCTGTAAGCTCGGCGTTTTGCATTGGCGTTAATGCGCATTATTGAGCGTCAGTGCTAAGTCGCGTTTTGTTTGAAAAGGCATCCCTCTGCTATTTTTGGACATTTTAAAACAGAAAACGCCGGCACTAAAAACGCCGGTTAACATCGATACAATGCTAATGCACGTTGTTGAGCATTATTAAGTGTTTTTCCGGCTCAGCGTCAAAAACGCTCTAATGCTGTAGCTTCAGAACGCGCTCAGAAACGTCAGTGTGTGTATGGGGCCTTGGAATAACATAGAGATGCATTTTTAAGCTGCAAAAAACATTGAAAAACGCGGCTGTAAAAGCGCCCGTGTGTATTGGGCCTAACCGTTAATGAGCGTTCCCATAGCCCAACTCCATAGGGCATGGTAGGAGGGATTATGCAGTTTTAGGCCCCTTTCACACTTGTGCGACTTGTCCTGCGATTTGGGACTGCAAAGTTGCATGACAAGTCGTGCCCCATGATTTCCAATGAGTACCATTCATATCTGTGCGACTTAAAGTTGGGCCGACCTCAAAGTAGTCCCTGCATTACTTTGGCCCAACTTTGATGCAACTTAAGGTCCATAGACTTCAATGTTAAACCTTGAAAGTCGCATGCAAACTGCACCTGGATAATATAGATACGATTTCTGTACTACTTCCTTACGAATGTGTAATATGTTTTCATTGTGCCAAAGTTGCAACATAGTCGTACCGAAATCGTGGCACAAAATCGCGGCAAACTCGCGTGGCACCAACAATCTGCTGATCGCTGATGCAATACTTTAGAGGCTCCTACTACAAAAGTTAATAAATGCACATTTTTTTTACCTTCAAAAAAATGTGCATTTATTATTTTTTTTTTTTTTTAAAAAGCTAACATCCTTTAAACATCAGCTTTAGGCCTCATACACACGGGCTTTTTTTAACGCCACTTTTTTGGGTGTTTTTTGCTGCTCTCCATGTTATTCAATGGCCCTCTAAAAACGCTGACATTTTTGAGCAGTAGAGGGCGTCGGCGTTAGTGAGCTGTTTCTAGAACGCGGGACCAGCGCGTTCTGAGGCTGTAGCATTTTGGCGTTTTTTTACGCTACCCGGAAAAATGCTCACTAACGCTGTACCGGTGTTTTTTGATGCCAACGTTTTTAGGTTCAAAAATAGCAGACGACTGTTTGTTTTTTTTTTTTTTTAAACGCCTATTGACGCCGACGCTCACTAACGCTCCCTAACGCCGATGCAAAACGCCGAAAAAAAAAACACTGATTTTTCCAAAACGCCGGACACGACGTTTTGCTTATTTTTCTCAGACGCCCGTGTGTATGAGGCCTTAAGGTGATTGCAGTCTGTTTTTTTTTTTCTATAAAAATAACAAACATGTTATACTTACCTGCTCTGTGTAATGGTTTTGCACAGAGCAGCCCGGATCCTCCTCTTCTTGGGTCCTTCTTTTGTGCTCCTGGCTCCTCCCTCCTGTTGATTGCCCCCATAGCAAGCAGCTTGCTACGGGGCACCCAAGCTGAGCTCCAGCTTCATGTATCCATTCAGACACTGAGCTTCTGTTCGGCCTGCCCCTCTCTCCTTCTGATTGGCTAACTGACTTTGATTGACTGCAGCGGGAGCCAATGGCGCCGCTGCTGTGTCTCAGCCTATCAGGAGGGAGAGTCCTGGACGGCTAAGACACTCATAGACAGAGATGGGGCTCAGGTAATTATTACGGGGGGCTGAGGGGTGCTGCTGCACACAGAAGGTTTTTTTTATCTTGATGCATAGAATGCACCTTCTGCCTTTACAACTCCTTTAAGTCTTGCAGCACAGCTAATATTGAAATGATTTGTGTCACAGTGTTTGTCTCTCTTCTCCAGGGTGAAGGAAGTGTACAGGTTAGAGGAAATACAGAAGATATTTTTGAGGTAAGTGTGACTGCACTTTGAGGCCTGCAAATAAAATCAGACTAGACCTTATTTATTTTTAAATAAATAATTTTTGCCCCCATTCTTTGGTGCTGACACATACATGTCCAAGCCTCCAGGAATGGTTCATAAATTCTATAATTTAAATCTGAATTCCAGGATTTCAGCTACTTTGTAAAAACCTTTATGCATACCTTGATATAAGTCCAACGAGGTGCCTGCCGCCTCATTGACTTCTCTTTATTAAGAAGGACCTCGTGTTATTTGGACAATTTACACTTATTATTTCTCTTCAGTTACTCCGCCGTCCGTGGAGCAACCTGAATATAGTTCCATACGTATTTCCAAAAATGTTTCATCGACTTTAGGACCTTAAGTCTAAATTTAATATCTTAAATACTTGGTAAGGACCTCCGAACCTGTACATACACAGTCGTGGTTTCTTACCCCCGTTTTTAATAAATAAATTTTTATTTATTCCAGATCAGACTAAAATAAACGTCCGGAGTTTCACGTCAGTGTGAATGGAGTTTTTATAGAAGACATAAAGGAGATTGGACATGTGAAGGAAGTGGGACCTCTTCTCTCTGTTTGTGACACTGTGTTTAGTAAAGTTATAATCGACACGAC
>BLSH010518064.1:8286-18757 GCA_018402905.1 Glandirana rugosa | reverse complement strand
ACTTTTTCCTAAAATACAAATCCAAAAAAAATATATAAAAAAACATTTTTTTTCACCGTTTTTGGCCGATTTATATTCTTCCTCATATTTGCGATAAAAAAAATCGCAATCGGCGTTTATTGATTGGTTTGCGCAAAAGTGGTCGCGTTTACGGATGATGAGAATTCATTTTTGGGGTTTTTAATTTTTCTTTATTTTTTACTAAAAATGGCGGCGATCTGCGATTTTTTGCGGTACTGCGATATTGGGGCGGACATGTCGGAACGTTTTGACACTTTTTTGGGACCATTGGCATTTATACAGCGATCAGTGCTATAAAAATGCACTGATTACTGTGTAAATGCCATTGGCAGTGAAGGGGTTAACCCGCAGGGGGCGCGCTAAGGGTTAACTATGTTCCCTGGGTGTGTTCTAACTGTATGGGGGACTGCCTATCTGGGGAAGGGAAGTGGTCACAGCCTTCACGTAAAGGAAGGCTGTGATCACAGCCCTTCCCCCTCACACAGAGCGGAGGTCCGTGTTTACATACACGGACCTCCGCTCACTCGCTCCGGGGTAGTCATCGCGGGTAGCCGGCGGCAATCGAAGCCGCCGCACCCGCTCCCCGGCCCCCCCTGGACACAGTGAGCGCTCAGGCGCACCTCCGGCGGCGTGCGCGCGCTCACTAAACTCGTTCCCGCAGCCGCCGTCGTATGACGGCGATTTGCGGGAACGAGCCACTTTGCCGCCGTCAGATGCCGATCGGCGGTCGGCAAGTGGTTAATGTGAATCTACTCATCACCCACAGACACTGACTCGAGTATAAGCCGAGGGGGGTCTTTTTCAGCACAAAAAATGTGCTGAAAAATTCGGCTTATACTCGAGTATATACGGTATTCCTTTTCTTTTACAACATGGATGCCAATACCATACACGGAGGACACTGGTAATCTTCATTTTGGATTAGAACATACACCTGGAGAGTAGGATTGACCATCTGGAAGCAAGACCAACTTTAAAGGACCCCTTACTACCCGCCTAGACAGGCGCCTCTGCGCTTTACCCCTGTGTGGGGTGGTGCTGTCCGGTAAGCAGGGTGTTCATAGGGGAGCACGTGTGACTCACAAAAGAAAGTCGGTGGAATCCCAAAGAAACCGCCTATAGGCTTCACTTAAAGGACGCTTGATTAATTATTTATTATTTAGATATTATTGATATATATTTTTCTGTCAGAAACCGTTATTTATGTACTTATATTATTTGCAGGGATCAGGAAGCACTGGGATATAATTTATACTTTATGAATATATACACCTATACAACTTGATTCATTTTTAAAAATATTTACTTAATTAAGGCTATATGCCAGTATATTGATTGCCATTTGATATTATTAATTTTAAACAGTATTTATAGCACATTAGGGCACTTTATATATATTTTTACATTTATGGTACGGTTCAATATGACACTTTTGTGATTTAAAAAGGGTATATAGATTTAAGAAAACACCAAATAATCACTTATATTTATTATTTATTATATTTTATCCTTAAGCACACGTATATAAAACCCTACTAGTCATAAAGCTCTTCAGGGCAGTGCCAACCCAGCTCAAAAATATATTGTCCACAAACTTCTTGTACAAGGAAGTCACCACTGGGGGCAGCAAACCCTACTATTTAGCCTAAGGCAGGGGTAGGGAACCTGCGGCTCTGCAGCTGTTGTAGAACTGCATTTCCCATCATGCTTCTGGGAGTAATTGTATCCATCAGCCTTGCAATGCCTCATGGGAAATGTAGTTCTACAACAGCTGGAGAGCCGCAGGTTCCCTACCCCTGGCCTAAGGTATCCTGAGCGCAATACCCATACATAATATCGCGGTGGTAGCATACCTCGACGATTTACTCCTGAGAGCGGAGTCTGCTTCGGCCCTGGAGGAGAACGTGGCTATCACCATGTCCTTGTTAAAAGACTTCGGCTGGCTGATCAACTTGCAGAAGTCGACGTTTACACCGTCCTGTCGCCTGGAATACCTGGGTCTGATTCTGGACACGGAGCAAGGCAAAGGTTTTCTTACCTCCGGCCAAGTTACTGACATTGCAAGCAGCAGTGCGAACCCTGCTGTCACGCCAGTGGTCCTCCCCCTGAACTGGTCTATAGTAACGACGGATGCCAGCCTTTCAGTCGGACAACGCCACAGCAGTGGCATACGTGAACCATCAGGGCGGAACGAGGAGCTCGGCAGCAGCTGCGGAAACGGCTCTCATTCTGAGATGGGCAGAACTTCACGTGCCGGCAATCTCCGCCATTTACAATCCGGGCATAGAAAACTGGCAGGCGGACTTTCTCAGTCGTCAGACTCTGGATCAGGGGGAATGGTCCCTGCATCCAGAAGTGTTCTGCCAGATTTGCCAGAAGTGGGGCACGCCAGACGTGGATCTCCTGGCATCCAGATTCAATCACAAGGTGCAGACCTTCGTGTGCAGGACAAAGGATCCACTGCGGCTGCCACGGACGCCCTGGTGGCCCCATGATCTCGGTACCAGCTCCTGTACGCTTTTCCTCCTCTCAAACTTCTACCGCGGCTGTTGCGCAGGATAGAAGTGGAGGGAATCCCGACAAACCTGGTGGCTCCGGATTGGCCTCGGCGCCCTTGGTAGGCCGACGTGGTGCGGATGGTAACAGACGTTCCTTGGTGGCTCCCGCTTTGCGAAGATCTGCTGTCTCAGAGACCCATCCTGCACCCTGCTTTACCCTCGCTGGCTTTGACGGCTTGGAGTCCCAGGTGCTGAGGGATAGGGAGGTCTCTGACTCCGTGATCCCTACCATGCTTAAGGCGTGCAAGTGTACTTCGCACAAGATTTATCATCGCACCTGGAAGGCTTGTATTGCCTCGTGTGAGACGGGGGGTTGGAACCCTCGCTCTTACGTTGTGTCCCGAGTCCTGGCTTTTTTGCAGCAGGGCCTGGATAACAAATTGGCATTGAGTACTCTCAAAGGTCAGATTTCGGCTCTGGCGATTCTCTTTCAAAGGCCTTTGGCGTCACATTCGTTGATTCGTACATTTGTACAGGGTGTACGCCATGTGGCTCCTCCGATACGGTTGCCTTTGGCGCCGTGGGATTTGAATTTGGTGCTTTCTGTTTTGCAGAAACCGCCACATGAGAAGATCAGGGATATTCCCTTACAATTGGTGTCGCAGAAAGTGGCTTTCTTGGTGGCCATTACATCCGCTAGGCGGGTGTCTGAGTTGGCAGCGTTGTCCTGCAAGTCTCCTTACCTAGTCCTTCATAAGGACAAGGCGGTCTTGTGCACTTCTCCTTTGTTTCTACTGAAGGTGGTCTCTTCTTTTCACATTAATGAAGATATTGTTCTTCCTTCATTTTGTCCGCACCCGTCACATCCCAAGGAATTTGAGTTACATTCATTGGATGTAGTGAGGGCTTTGCAGGTGTACTTGGTGGCTACAGCTTCCTTTCGGAAGTCTGATGCGTTGTTTGTGCTGACGGATAGTCCGCGCAAAGGATTGGCGGCCTCATCGGCTACTGTTTCCCGTTGGATCATACGGACCGTGACCCATGTGTATTTCCAGTCATGGCTCATTCCACCAGGGCAGTTAGCACTTCCTGGGCTTTCAGACACCAGGCTTCGGTGTCACAGGTGTGCAAGGCAGCTACTTGTGCCTCAGTGCACACATTTACTAAGTTTTACAAAGTTGATATTTCAGCATCCGCGGATGCTGCCTTTGGCCGCAAAGTTTTGCAGGCGGCGGTGTAGGCGCGGCTGGCGCCTCCTAAGAGGACTCTGTTGGGTACAGTTGTTGTTGTTTACCCACCCCTCTTGACTGACACAGCTTTGGGACATCCCCACTTGTCAATGAAGGGCTGCGTCTGTCAGTGAACGATAGGAGAAAAAGGGGTTTTATTAAAATTTACCGTAAAATCCTTTTCTCTGAGTTCACTGACAGACGTAGCACCCACCCCTCTGTGTTGCGTTTGTACGGCTTGTTACGAACTGATATGCTATGCCGAGCAGGGGGGTTATATGTTAGAGTAAGGACGGCCCCCTGGGAGGGGTCTGCTTGCTTTTTTTCTATTTGCCTAGTCTACTCCTGGTAGGATATGCATAAACCCCACTTGTCAATGAAAGGCTGTGTCTGTCAGTGAACTCAGTGAAAAGGATTTTATGGTAAGTTTTAATAAAATCCCTTTTTATTATTATTATTTATTATGAATTTGTTCCATTCCATTTGTTTAGATGCAGATTTTGGTTATTTCGAATAATTTGTAACTTCGCATAAATTCGTATTCGTTACGTTCCTTAACAGCCAAATTTGAAAGGAAATTCCAATACCTATGAATTAATAGTTAGTTATAATTAGTTAATTATTTTTTAAAATTTTTGGATTTACGAATCTACGAATCGTGGTCATAACGAATGACCCGAAAAAAAAAAAAGATTGAAGCAAAAACGAACACATTTTTCAGCAGTGCACAAGTCTAAAGAACTCTGAGGATCTGAAAAAAAGAATTGTTGTTCTACATAAGGATGGCCTAGGCTATAAGAAGATTGCCAAGTCCCTAAAACTGAGCTGCAGCACGGTGGCCAAGACCATACAGCGGTTTAACAGGACAGGTTCCACTCACAACAGACCTCGCCATGGTCGACCAAAGAAGTTGAGTGCAGTGCTCAGCGTCATATCCAGAGGTTGTCTTTGGGAAATAGACGTATGAGTGCTGCCAGCATTGCTGCAGAGGTTGAAGGGGTGGGGGGTCAGCCTGTCAGTGCTGAGACCATACGCCGCACACTGCATCAAATTGGTCTGCATGGCTGTTGTCCCAGAAGAACATGGATTACTGGAACCATGTCCTGTGGTCTGATGAGACCAAGATAAACTTATTTGGTTCACATGGTGTCAAGCGTGTGTGGTGGCAACCAGATGAGGAGTACAAAGACAAGTGTGTCTTGCCTACAGTCAAGCATGGTGGTGGGAGTGTCATGGTCTGGGGCTGCATGAGTGCTGTCGGCACTGAGGAGCTACAGTTCATTGAGGGGACCATGAATGCCAACATGTACTGTGACATACTGAAGGATAGCATGATCCCCTCCCTTCGGAAATTGGGCCGCAGGGCAGTATTCCAACATGATAATGACCCCAAACACACCTCCAAGATGACCACTGCCTTGCTAAAGAAGTTGATGGACTGGCCAAGCATGTCTCCAGACCTAAACCCTATTGAGCATCTCTTGGGCATCCTCAAATGAAAGGTGGAAGAGCACAAGGTCTCTAACATCCACCAGATCCGTGATTTCCTCATGGAGGAGTGGAAGAGGACTCCAGTGGCAACCTGAGAAGCTCTGGTGAACTCCATGCCCAAGAGGGCTAAGGCAGTGCTGGAAAATAATGGTGGCCACACAAAATATTGACACTTTGGGCCCAATTTGGACATTTTCACTTAAGGGTGTACTCACTTTTGTTGCCGGTGATTTAGACATTAATGGCTGTGTGTTGAGTTATTTTGAGGGGACAGCAAATTTACACTGTTATACAAGCTGTACACTCACTACTTTACATTGCAGCAAAGTGTCATTTCTTCAGTGTTGTCACATGAAAAAATATTTACAAAAATGTGAGGGGTGTACTCACTTTTGTGAGTTACTGTAGGTCTGTGCTATTAAATCACCCAAAAATATCCATAGCAATACATCTATCAATGGTAGGACAGTAGGTGGCAGAAGCTGCCTGCGTCCTAGCAACGTAATGATGCTAAAAAGCTTCTTAGCATTGGAGAGCGCTAGGCGGCTTCCTTGAGAAGTTATATTATATCCATCCCACGCCTTACAGGTCCGCTCGCAATTGGTGCAAGGTGCTGTAGTAACTTGGTGGATGGTGCCATTGAGCAACTGTAAGAAAATAAGGATCTTCGCCAGCGCCAACGGGTCAAAGTTTCGGGGCCTTGCAGGTTCCCTTTTTCAATGCAGAAAAAGCCCAGCAGCTTAGGTAGCTTTCTTGAGAATTCACCTGCGTCCTAGCAACAGGGTCATTTATGCTGCACTGTTCAACACTGCACAAGTGTTATATGATTATGGAGCACTTTCTATGCAGGATCTTGTTGCCAGCTTCTGCTAGCATAATCCTGCATACTAGTGGCTGTATTTTCATATGGCCATTAGGGATGTGAAGGTTGCCTAGCTCATTGCAGCAGAATGTGTCTGGAAATGGGGGTGTGATTTCATAAAATCAGGGGATTCAAGGGGAAAATGGCTGCTTATAACTAGCAAGGGAAGTGCCAGCAGAGGATAGACCGTGATTATCACACTGCCACCCCTAAAAGTTTGTAGAGTTTCGAGTAGCGGTGAACCGATATGAAAATTCCGGTGCCGAAACTGCAACCGAAAATTCAGGATGCACCAAAGCAGTTTTTTAAAAAAAAATGTTTTAAATGTAATTAACCAGTTGCTGACGGCCCGCCGTGGCTTGACGGCAGCAACCTGGCTCAATTTCGCAAAAAGTCCCCTATGTGATGTTTTTTTGGTGACAGATTCTCTTTATTGAGACATGCAGGGTCTAAAAGACCCCCCAATATCTCCTCTGTACTCCACTAAATGTTCTGCAATGCAGATCGCATTGCAAAACATTATTTCCCGGCTGAGCGAGCCGAGGACACCGATAGCTTGACCCGGAAGTGACGTCAGAGGTGTCGCTTTCCAGGTCTGTCCCGGGCCCGCAGATGGGTAAGCGGAGCCCGGTAAGCATGGCTGGGGGGGGGGCGCACCAGTACTGGGGGTGTGTGAGAGCGATTGGGTGGCAGCAGCGCCGTACGAATGCTTTCACCTGACATGCAGGAATCTGCCTGTCAGTTTCACACAAAATCCCTGAGGCTGCAGCCATTGTGTGTAATAGCCCCCCACCAGGGCCACCATCAGAGGGGGTACAGGCAGTACTGCCATAAGGGGCCTGAGCGTTTCAAGGGGTCCGGGGCCCCCCCGCCTCGGCTGGTCCTCCTCTCCTGCTCCACCGCCACCTCCACCTCATTTCTCCCTCTCCTATAGGCTTATATCAGAATTGTTCAGCAGATTCTGCTGAACAATTCTATAACTCTGATCAGAGTTATTAAAGTGGTTGTCAACTCTTGACAACCACTTTAACCTACATGTAAGCCTATAATAAGGTCTATAATAAGGCTTACCTGTAGGTTCCCTGCATATCTCCTAAACCTGCACGGTTTAGGAGATATACAGTGTAAATGCATGTGCCTACGTCATCGACACATGCGCAGTGAAGAAACAGCCCGACTGGGCCGTTACTTCACGAAGTGTGTTGTAAATGATGGCTCCCGTACGCATGCGCTGTGATTGGCTGGAGTCCGTGGTCCCGGAAGAAGACACAATCAACATGGCGCCGATCACAGCGGTGCTCGGGGACCGCTGCAACAGTGTCCTTCTAAGGTATTTCATAATGAGCTAGTATGCGATGCATACTAGCTCATTATGCCTTTGTCTTGCAGGTGTTTTTTTTTTCCTCCCTTGACAACCACTTTAATCCAAAGTGACCATCCCCCCTGCCCCTCGACCTCCTGCCGCTACCCTTCTACCTAAAACTGCCCCCCCCCCAAACCCGATCCCCGCAGCTACCATCATTAGCCGCATCCCTCCTCTGCGGCTACCACTGGCTTCAGGTGCTGCATGGGGCTTGGGGGTGATCCAGATGTGTCCCTGCCACCACTCAGATCACCCCTCATACTGACCCCCGCACCCCCCATCCATTGCCGCTCCAAGCGGCATCCCTCCTTCCTATAGGCGTGCGCACAGGGTGTGCCTAGGCACACCCTAATCTCCCCCATGTGTATTAGCACTATCCAGGGGTGGCACCAGGTGGGTGGTTGAGGGTGTCAGTTGCTAGTGCAAATGCCCCTATTATAGTACAGGCTAGGTTCAACCTTAGGAACAAGTTACACCTGTACTTAGGGGGTAACGTCATATGCTCCCAATCAACTGTCTCCCACCACCAGAGCCTCCTCCCCGTGACAGCAGGTGGCATTCAGGTGTGTTTGATCTTTGGGGTGCACACCCTAATGCAATAGGCTGCGCACACCTATGCTCCTTCTCCGCCCCAGCTTCTTCCTTGAGATGACAGGCTGGGGATCGCGGCAGGGGGATGGAGGGCGATGGGGTGAAGTTGGGGTTTGGTAAACGTGTATACCAAGCGCCCCCCTGTAGTACAGTGTATATAGGCAGCGATCACTATAGATCGCTCCTATATGCACTGACAGCTGATACAAATGTATCACTCGCTGATCATAGTAAACCATGAGTGATACAATGTATCAGACTATCATTTTATCAATGAATGAGAAATCTCCTCAGAATTTCTCATTCATTCAAGTGCGAATATATGAGAGATATGGGGGTCTGTTTAGACTCCTGATATCTCACCAGAGACCCCCCCCCCCCAAAAAAAAGTAAAAAGAAAAAACATAGTAAGACTCCCCAGGTCCGTCCACACTCACCCCTCCGAGATGACGCCCCCCCACACACACACACTTACCCCTTCAGAAGCCAGAAGACAATGGGGAATATTTATTCGCTATTGTCACAAGTCGTGGGTTCAAGGCGCAGTGCTATGCGCCTCGAGCCCAACTGTTTTTCAAGCCAATTAGAGCCTCAGGTTCTAATCATGTGGTTAGAAAAAAAAACTGGGCGTGGATGGGATTAAAATAAAAGTTGTGCACCGAAGGGGTGGGTAGGGTTGCCACCTGTACGGGATTCACCCGGACAGTACAGCTTCTGCATCATCTGTCCGGTTTTTAGACTGTCTGAAACCCGGACAGACCATTCAGGCAGGGGGAGTCTCATTAGCATGCCTGCCACTGTAGAGACAGCAGCAGTGTCATTGCTTTTAAATACACACGCTGTGCTGGTGTGTGTGGTGGAATTGGAAGCTCCTTTCTGGTCTCTCTCCCCGGGGTCCTGCAGGGTCTCTGTTATCTCTAACTTTTACCCCCCCCGAATCAAAAGTGCGTGTGCTGAGAGAGCTGGGAGGCGGAGCTCAGTGTAGTTACTGTCGGGCTGCTGCTGCTGCTGCTGCTGCTCACTACACACAGGGAGGAGGAGGTGAGCTGAGTTTTTTTTCAAGAAAGTTTCCTAGGGCGGAAGATTGCAAAGCTTCAGGAGGATTTATTTTTGATCGATTACATTGCAGTGTTAAGATAACGAGAATTGGAAGAGACAGTGAGCGAGCGAGTGAGTGTGTGGGGGGAGGGGGAGTCTGCAGCAGATCTGACAGATATCTCTTCATCTGTCTATGCAAACATTCCCCAATTTATGACCATTCACTTAAAGCGGAGTTCCACCCAAAAGTGGAACTTCCGCTGGTTGGATTCCTCCCCCCCTCAGGTGTCACATTTGGCCCCTTTCGGGGGGAGGGGGAAGAGGACACCTGTCTTTAGACAGGTGTCCTTTTCCACACACCCGGGAGCTCTGGCCGGCGGACGCGGCCGCTGACGTCAGCAGCCAGGCTCCCTCCTCCCTGCTCGCTCTGCTTCTGGCCACCTGGCCAATAGCAGAGCGCGGCAGAGCCTCGTGCATGCGCAGTAAGGTGCCCGGCGTGAAGCTGTACTGCTACACGTCCGAATTCCCTTACCCGCGATGAAGGCGGCTGCACCCATCCCCCATCCGAAGATCGGCGGCGGGTGCAGACATCGCTGGACTGCAGGACAGGTAAGTGTCCTATTATTAAAAGTCAGCAGCTACTGTATGTGTAGCTGCTGACTTTTACATTTTTTTTTTTTACCTCGGACCTCCGCTTTAACTGTGTGTGTGTGTGTGTGTGTGTGTGTGTGTGTGTGTGTGTGTGTGTGTGTGTGTGTGTGTGTGTGTGTGTGTGTGTGTGTGTGTGTGTGTGTGTGTGTGTTGAATCCACACCTCTGATTGTACAGACTCACAGGGTTATATGAATGGTCATCAATTACCTTCATATCATCTGTGCTAGGGGCTGGCATCTTATAACATCACATTGTTTTCATTGAGTAGTACTGTTCCATGTATTAGTAGATGAGCACAATGATTATAGACATCACTGTCTGAGCATTTCTCAGTCCCCAACACCCCCCAGCAACCACTTCTTACATCCAGCTGACTGACATCACTCAGAGCTGGCCATCATTCCATGGTCACTTACCTTCCCAACATCACTCCAGGTCACCCCACAGACACTGCAAGAAATCCTACCCCATTCTGCCCCCATCATACCCTCCGCACTCCTCTCCTGTACATACTGCTACCATTATACCCTCCGCACTCATCTCCTGTACATACTGCCCTTATTATACCCTCCGTACTCCTCTCCTGTACATACTGTCCCCATTATACCCTCCACACTCATCTCCTGTACATACTGCCCCCATTATACCCTCCACACTCCTCTCCTGTACATACTGCACCCATTATACCCTCCTCACTCCTCTCCTGTATTTTCTGTACCTTTACC